>OW240912.1:141742578-141854199 GCA_933207985.1 Pelobates cultripes
TGTGTGTGTGTCTGACAGTTTGTGTCTGTTAGTGTGTGTGTGTCTGACTGTGTGTATGTGTGTGTCTGACTGTGTGTGTGCGTCTGACTGTGTGTGTGTGTCTGTTAGTGTGTGTGTGTGTGTGTGTGTGTGTGTGTGTGTGTGTGTGTGTGTGTGTGTGTGTGTGTGTGTGTTTGTGTGTGTGTGTTTGTGTGTGACTGTGTGTGTGACTGTGTCTGTGTGTGTGTTTGTGTCTGACTATGTGTGTCTGACTGTGTTTGTGTCTGACTGCGTGTGTGTGTGACTGTGTGTGTGTTTGTGTGTGTGTGACTGTGTGTGTGTTTGTGACTGTGTGCGTCTGACCGTGTGTGTGTCTGTGTCTGACTGTGTGTGTGTGTTTGTGTGTGTCTGACTGTGTGTGTGTCTGACTGTTTGTGTGTGTGTGTCTGACTGTGTGTGTGTGTGTGTGTATTTAGAAGGTGGGGTGGGGGGGAAGGGTTGGGTAGGGGTGGCGCGGGGGGAACCTGAGTTTTGTCCTGCCTAGGGCAGCACAAAACCAGGATACACCACTGGGTTACTATTAGGCAGATGGGAAATTGTGCCATTTTACACCCTCTAAAACTGTTCCTGGAGCTCTGCTATTAAGCATAGTAGGCTGGCTAGGCTACAGAGGACAATAACCAAGGCCCCTGGTACTTGTATTTCCACCAGCCCAATTAAAGGGATTCTATAAGCATCCAGACCACTTTATCTTAATGAAGTATTCTGGGTGCCATGTCCTTGTAGTTTTGTTCCTAAAATATAAAACATTCTATAAAACGACAATGATTATGTTGCATGGTTTAAATGCCTCTAGTGGATGTCACTCAGACAGCCACTAGAGGTGCTTCTGACGAAACAGTAGAGTAAAATTCAGCAGTGGCACAGCATGGCATTTTGTTACGCATGCCCACTTGTCTCTCAAATCTTTTTCTAAAGGAAAGTATTTAATTGGCTGAGTATGTTTAGGATGTTCGCTTGACACGTGTAACTTGTCTTCTTTTGGTGGTAGTCTTCATTTTCCCTTTAATTTGTACATCAAGAATCATTTCTGAGTATTCTTTTTTTTCGACCTCTAAACATTTCTCTTAGCAACTTTATAAAATCATACAAACCCCAATAAAACCAATATGACAACAATATCTAAATATTATTACTTGATCTTTCATCATCTCTCATGTTTCTCATTGCCAATTGCCTGACTTCCATCCCCTTATGGATGTTCCACCTAAAACGTAACCTTTTTAAAAATTAGCTATCCATACTAATTCCTTCCACATCCTCTTTAATTCCCTCATCTAGTCCTTCCTCTTCTATCTCAAAAATATTGTTTGAATCAATCCATTTATCTCTCAAGGTACCAACAAATCAACTTTATAAAAAGTGGCACTGTCACTTTGAGTTTTCCATAAGACAGAATCGATGTCAAAAACACATATTGATTAGGTGGATAGATAGATTTTAGAGTTGGTATTTTATTGGAATTAAAGGGACACTATAGTCACCAAAACAGCTTTAGCATTATAAAGCAGTTTTGGTGATAGATCGTACCTCTGAAGTTTCACTGCTCAATTCTCTTCCATTTAGGAGTTTAATCACTATTGTTTCCTTTTATGAAGCCCTAGCCACACCTCTCCTTGCTGTGACTGGCACATAGTGCATGAAAAGAAAATGGTTTAATTTTCAATCAGATGTAACTTACTTTAAAAGTTTTATTTCCTGCTCTGTACATTGAACTTTAATTAAATACAGGAGGCTCCTGCAGGATCTGGCAAGTTAATAACAGAGCAGGAGATGAGAAATTATAAATTAAACAAAATTTGCAATAAAGGAAGTGTGAAGATTAGATAACTCTTTACAGGAAGAGTTTTGGAAGGCTATGTAAGTCATATACAGAGTGGTGTGCCTAGGGCTGCATAAACAAAGGGATTTAACTCCTAAATGGCACAGAGTTGAGCAGTAAAACTATAGGGGTATGGTGTATACAATAAAACTGCTTCAATAAGCTAAAGTTGTTTTAGTGACTATAGTGTCCCTTTAAGACAACTACTTTATTTCATGCAGAAATTCAATGTTGGCAAAAATGGTGATAGGTAGAACATACATGTCCACATCCTGACATTTGCCATAAGTTATCACTAATGAGGAGGCACAGGAAGACCTATGAAGGGTCATACAGTGTGGCCGAATCTTCTATAGATCCCCATTTTGTGCTCTTGTGTATGAACAATAGTGTACACAAATGAAAAGGCAAAAAATGTAAAGACCCTCACAATGGCACTGCTGCTTTAACAAGACCATCCACTTCTGTTGAGTCATTCTTCTAAAACGTAGTTTCTTCCTTATCCTAACTTACAAGGTCCCTTTGTTCCCCTTCCACTCTTCTCATCACCAAAGTATGTTTATGAAAGTCACTTCTTCATGATCTCCCACTTTTTGTATTATTTTACATAATATTATGCTCACTTTAATGATGTAAGAAATACTACTACTTAGGACACAAAAGCATCTGAAATGCTAAAACCCATAGTCTCTATGGTTTCTAGAACATACTGTAGTTGTTATAGGTGATAACTACTGCTAGGTAGAATTATACCGAAATGGAGGCAGGGTTGTTTTAAATCCAGCATTTTAAACATGTTAATTAAAAATGATAAATATGTTACATATTCATTTAATTGTGTACAATTACTTTGTATACTTTAATTTGCTTGTATACTTTGTAAATAGTTTACTATCCACAGATAATTTTAGCCAATAGAATCTATGACTATGTGTATTTACAGCTGCTGTTGAAATGTAGTAACATTGTACTGATTTATTCGTATTTTTTACAGCGTTGGCTATACTGCTGAGTGCTCAAATATGTAAGTTACAGTACTGATTTATAAATTGGATTGAGTGGTAATTTCATTTACCATGAATGCCTTAAAGATTGGAAAGACTACATAGCATAGTTCTTAAATTCTATTGTAAATTCTTGTTTAAACTGCTTGCTGTGTGTTATTGTGTTTATTTGTTCTACACAGGTTCTGCCTTTCAGCTGACATGCTACTTTACCAACTGGTCCCAGTATCGACCTGGCCTGGGGAAATTCAAACCGGATAACATTGACCCATGTCTTTGTACTCACCTGGTCTATGCCTTTGCCGGAATGTCCAAAAATCAAATTACCACCACCGAGTGGAATGATGTCCCCATGTACAGCTCTTTCCAAGACCTAAAGAAACAGTAAGTAACAGAAATACAACATGAAACCTTTGTATCAAGTATCAAGAAATTAACCATCTTAACGGGACATGCATCACGTGACAATTTTTTTTTTTAAAACAGCAAGGAAACACTTTTAAATGCATAAATAATAAAATGAAGGAAGAAAAACATTTAAAAGTATGTAATAAATGTTTATAAACTTACTATAAACTTAGTTGGATTGTAGAGCATGCTGCTCTGCTAGGAGAGTTTATTCAGCTTCCCTCCTCTTGCCCACTCATCTCCGTTTCAGACCAGTCCACTAATGAGAGAAACAGGACATGATTGTACAGCATCAGGAGAGAGAAATCCAACACTAGAGGTTGGTCTATATGAATCAGACTCCCTCTCTCCTCCACCTGTCAGGATGTTGAAGAGGTCTGCACATGTGTAAACCTGTCAAGCATGCACACTGCACTTTTACAGCATTCCTAGGGAGAGGATGCTGATTGGTTAGATCAGTGTACCCCTGGAGTGGTTGTGGAAATCATAAGAAAGAAGAAACATGTAAATATGAAAAAAAATACATTTATGTGCTTTTTTATCATGCAGAGTGAGGCAATTGTCTAACTCAAAACTCTTGAAAGAGACAGTTACCTCAAAGTAATGCATATCTCGTTAAGATATTTATTAATTTGAACAAAAAAAGGTGTTTAAAATTAATTTTTTCAAACAATGGAAATATTTTATATCAATGCATAATGCAAATATTGACAAGTGGATCACTGCAAAATGAAGTGGGTAGAAGGATTTGATTAAACAGTAATTTCAGCAAAGACAAGACATTTAGAAATTGGCATTGTGGTTTGAAAAGGGCATGGAAGTAATCTGATCAGGCATATGTGATATCGAGAATGGTCTAAATCTGAAAGGAACTCTTAAAGTCTGAGCTTAAAAGCCGATAGTGTAAGCTGGTAATTGCACTAATTTCTAATGTAGTAAATATACTATGTTTTAAGAAATATAGTTTACAGGAAAACTTTGTATCTCTTCGTAGCAACAATAACTTGAAAACTCTTCTATCTATTGGTGGTTGGAACTTTGGAACTGCTCCGTAAGTATTTACTTTCAAGGCCATAATTTCCATCATCACTGAAAATTGATAAAGATTTAATTGAGATCTCATCATTTCGCAGATTCACTGCCATGGTGTCCACTCCTGAAAATCGCAAAACATTCATCACTTCAGTGATCAAATTTCTACATGAGTACGGGTTTGATGGGTTGGACATTGACTGGGAATATCCAGGTTCTAGAGGCAGCCCTCCTCAGGACAAAGATCTATTCACTGTCTTAGTTCAGGTAAGAAAAGTTATAATTAATGTATAACTCGATTACTTGAAGTGCTGAGGAAATATGTCTAAATTGTAGAATCTTATCTTTTTATTATACGACTATGGTAATTCCTAAGTCAATATTATCTTATAATAGGTTGTGTTCCTAAACTTGGACATAACTTGAAATATTACGCACTGCATAAAAATACAATTTAATTGAAATAACATAAGGCATCTTTATGGAACAGTTATTGTTTTTTTGTTTTTTAATTTGTAGCGCTAGTGTTTCTTAACATTTGTTTTGATCTTGTGTCTGGGCACCACATCAATGATGCAGGATTCGCCACATCGCCCAGGCTAGGCTGTAATTTACGTTTCACAAATAATTGTGATCTTTCTAACTCATTAAAATCTGTCCGCTGCATAAATTATATTGTATCTGCCTAAAGTCATGGCTTCATGAATGCACAATTCAGATTGTATGAAATGAACATTTATGTATCTTTGTAGGAGATAAGAGAAGCTTTTGAAGCAGAAGCTTTGAAAACCAACAAGGCAAGACTTATGGTGACTGCTGCAGTGGGTTCCAGTATCCCCAATGTTAAATCTGGTTTCCAGATTCCTCAACTCTCTCAGTAAGCAAAGCAAAACAACCTTTTGGTACAGATTAGGCAATATTCAAAAACATCTGGCACATCAATATGGGAATTTACCATCATGTGGAGAAATTGTATACAGACAATCATTTCTGAAGAAAAGTGCACAGATGTGTCTCTTTAATATATATCTAAATAAAATTATATATATATTTAAAACATTTCCAAATATATTTATTATATATGGTACTGTGAAAAAGTAAGTACTTTTGTACACTGCATTTAAAAAAAAATTATTGTTGCTTTTTTTTCTTTAATGAATGGACTATTTAGCTAATCTTTGAGACGATTAAATACCATCCAGTTTTTAACGGAACACTATAGTGTTAAAATCACCATCTAGCCCCCCTCATTGCCTCCCTAAATATAGTAAAATCTTACTTGTATTCAAGTCTGAAGCAGCTGGCTCTGCCACCGAACTACTATGCTGACATCATCAGAAGTGGTGGTCTGAGCCAATCACAATGCTTCTCCATAGGATTGGCTAATATTGTCAAGGCAAATTAAGGGCAGAGCCAGCAGAAGCCAAACAGAGTCCTGGCAAATCAGCATCTCCTCACAGAGATGAATTGAATCAATGCTGAGGAAAGTTCAGTATCTGCATGCAGAGGGTGGAGACACTGAATTACAGTGCTGCTCACTGTGCAGCACTGCCCCAGGAAGCACCTCTAGCAGCCATCGGAGGAGTGGCCAGTGTAGGCCAGTAGGCTGTAATGTAAACACTGCATTTTCTCTGAAAAAACAATGTTCACTGCAAAAAGCCTGAAGGGAATGATTCTACTCACCAGAACAAATGCAATAAGTTGTAGTTGTTCTGGTGACTATAGTGTCCCTTTAAGCATCCCTACATTTTCTCATAACTTATCATTTTGACACATTTCTTGACTCGTGGCTCTCCTCAGCAACTAATCAAAATAAATATTATTAAATAATACTTCGACAAAGCATTTTGCTATGCTAAAAAATAACGATCCATATTAAGGAGTGTAATATGTTTGTTCCTTGTATGGTTTAAAATGTATGGTTTAAAATGTGTTAGACTTAACTCTACCGCTTAACTCTACCGCTTATGGGTGCAATACATTCATCTCGCAATGATGTTTATATTATTCAGGTTTCTTGATTTTATTCACGTCATGTCATATGACCTCCATGGCTCATGGGAAGGTTATGCTGGAGAAAACAGTCCATTGTTTCCCATGCCTTCCTTCACAGAACATAGTTCCTACCAGAATGTTGTAAGTATTTATAATACAGGGGCAGGGTAACATATGAGGACTTAAAAAATATAAGATATTATGGTAAATATTTAGTTCATCATTTGTTCATTTGCCTTTAGGATTATGTTATGAACTACTGGGTGAAAAACGGTGCTCCATCTTCAAAACTGATTGTTGGGTTCCCAGCTTATGGTCGGTCTTTCATCCTGAGTAACCCATCTCATAATGCAGTTGGTGCTCCAACCTCTGGACCTGGCCCTGCTGGTCCTTTCACCAGGCAACCTGGCTTACTGTCTTACTATGAGGTATGGTTTATCAAATAATACAATTCCATTGTTAAAAAATATATCTGCTATACTGTAGTGCTATTTTATAAAGTATTTTTTTTTTCCTTTATCAACCCATTCCCTCTCTGACTCTTTTCTTTAAAAAACAATACAAAAAGAAAGCTATTTTTTTTAAATCACCACTGACACCAGCTGTTCTGAAACACCCAACACTATTAGTTGTTCTACAGCAGTGATGAGGAATGCTAGATACCCCAAACAATCATATAGCAATCTCATGTAACTGGTAAGCCTAATGAGAGAAAGTGTCCTCTTCATTTATTTCCTGAAATGGAAATAATCTCAGAAAATAAGACAATCTTTAGGCATGCCCACACTCTACTGTTTCATTTTAAATTGTGTTCTCTGAGTGTATACCCTACAAAATTGAGAGGTATGATATTGGGATAGGTGGCCAGGCCTGAGAGGGGCATTACCAGTGATTCAACTTGCAATGTCCATAATAGGCGTGTCTGTCAAAAAATGGATGGTCCTGAATAACATAAAGAGGCATGTCTGGTGGGCTCCCAACCTGCAGGACCTTGCTGAGAGCATCACTAAAGCTCTCTTCTGGTCCTAGTTGCTGTGCACCGCATCTAATGATGCATTCACACTATGCTGCCAAGGACAGTGGAACACAAGGTAAATAAATTGGGATGCAGGGACAGAACCCCAAATTCAGGACTGTGCCACCAAAATTGGGATAATTTGGAGGCATCATGATTTACTTTCCGTCTACATCTCTAAATTTGCATACTAGTGGTTGGAGAAGCTGTCTGGGCCGGGGACTTTATGTTTAGGGAGGTAATTGATTAGTTTGTGTATTTTGTCTTCAGAGATTGGTGCTTCCAGGCTTTCCTCCTTGGGGTGTGTGAGCTGGGGGGAGGTTTATGTCAGAAAGAAAAGCCCGGATATAGAGAGATCATCCGTTAAATTGTAAATTGTTCAATAGTAGTCTGCTAGCTCATTCACAATGTAAGTCAGGTTAGTGAGTTGTTTTGTGTTTAACTTGTCAAGGAGAAAGGGAATCTTTGTAAATTTTCTTGTGCTAGCAGTTTTCCTGCTTTAGTTTCTTGATTGTAGGACAAGTGTCCCAGATGTTTCAGGTGGCACTCTGTATCCTGAAGATAAAGGGAATGAAGTTCCAGAATAAGTTTAGCAATCTATTGGTTGTGTGGACTGAAGCTTCAGGATGTTGGATGTATTGTATGAGTGTGTTCTGGGAATGTGGGATTTGTCTTTTCTAGATACAACTTTGTTTTGAGGAGTAGGCCTGGTTTTATGTGGTAACCATGTGTTGTCAACTCTTGTGTTATTGCATGAGGTAAGCTAAAAGTAGTCAGTAATATGTTTTTCCAACTGATTTAGAAATTAAGTATCATCTAGTAGGGTATCATTGTCACCTATATCGCCAATATCTTTTGCTGAGTGGGAAGTAGGGATAGAGAGGGTGATTGGAGTATGGTTGGACCACGTGATCGTCCCAGTGTTGACTGATACCGTGTAGGCATGGAGCTCTCAGGTGAGCAACTATTGATGCTGGAATAGCTGTGTTGTGCCAAACAGTAAAATCACTGGTTACAAAATTGTACACTACTACTGCACTGTTACCTGGTCCCCGCTATTTTTCCAACTTCACAGCTCTCATGTTTGTGATGTCAATGTGACAAGTTCCACAGTTTTTGCTCCTGTTCAAAAATGTATTTTTTTTAAACAGCTATAGAATATCCAGAAATAAACTTTATCTCTTTATAGCACACATCACTGCTAAGAAGGGAGTGATACACATAAATGGATTGCTGAAGGTTTTTGCAGCCTTTCAGAATCTCTAATTAGTTTTTGCCTTTGCACTTGTTCTCTCACATTATACACACCCTTTCAGTTTAGAAGTGGGATTGAAGTTTGTGCAATCCTATTTCCTCTCATTTTTCTCCATTGTACCCCTGCAATTTCCTTCTTTTACTATTCATCGTTGTAGTCTGTTACTTATCAATTATGACACTGGCAATTGAGAACTACTGGGGACACTTGTTTGGAGGTTCTGCTATACCCTTTATGTTATTCATTAAATACAAGTACAAAACTCTTTTCAGGATAAGCCAAATGGTCACGGGTCTTGTCTTACATCAGTTACCTGATGTTTAACATATCGTACAGGCACTAGAAATACTAAGACTGAGAAACTGTCTAAACTAGTGTTTCACAGCCCAGTCTACTCCTTACAGCAGAAGGCTGACTAGTTTTTGTCAGTATCCCATTGAAACATGATGAGAAATGCCTGCATTCTAGAATGTTGGTGTGCCTTGAAGAATAGGTTGGTATTCACTGGTCTACAGGGCCGTCTTTAATATTGATTGGACCCTGGGCAAGAATTTACTTGGGCCCCCTGGATCCCGCCTTCCCACACCCTAGCATGCAATCACGCCCTCCACCACAACACACACACACACAGACCAAAAAAAAAAACAAAACACAACTCGTAGAATTGTAAATAATTAAGATACCTAATATATATGTAGAATAAATATATGTATGTGTGTATATATCTATATAATTTTTTTAAAATATTTTTATTTATATATAGGTATATATATAGTGATATATACATATATATTTATGTATATAGATATATATATTATTTCGTTCTACGTATATTTTGATATATATATATATATATATATATTAATTTCACAATACAGTTAGAATGAAATAACACACATCTATATATTTTTTAATTATTTTTTTAATTTTATTTTTTAACGTATTTACATTTTTATTTTTTGTATATTATATATAAATATATATATAACAATAATTATATATATATTTAATCAGTATCAGTCTACGTGTAATTTGATATAAATATATATATATATAATTATATATATATATTAATAGTAAAATACACCGAGACGGTGTACGTGTGTGTATGTATATGTGTATATATACTTAGATCATGGCAATGCAGGAGGCAGCTACCCCCGGCCATGTGATTGTGGGGTCCTCGCAAGGACCCCACTCTCACATGGCCGGGGGGGCTTCGATGAGGACGGACGTGCCGCGCGGGGCTCCCTGGGAGTCCCCCCTACCGCGACCGCCGGCGACCGGGTAAGTACCGAAAGACCGGAGGGTGTACTATTACGCCCGGTGGCATTTAGAGCTGCTTAGAATAGGGCGTAATAGTACGCCCTCCGGTCTTAAGGGGTTAAAAAGCCTGCAGAGACATGTTATAGACACCAGAACTACTACGTTTAGCTGTTGTGGTTCTGGTGACTATAGTGTTCCTTGAATATAGAGGGGAAAAAAAGGATCAGCACAAAAGTATTAAATAAAATGGCTGTATCATTATTATAAAAAATTAAAAAAGCACAACTTATGACACAAATATATAGTATTTAACAGATTACTTTATTTTTAACAATGTGATAGTACTGTACTACTAACCCCTCCATCCACCCTTCCCCCTCCCCTCTAACCACCCTTACTCCCATAAAACAATATATATTACTGTAACTAACTAATGTAAATACTTACAGTTCTGAAGACTCCAGCAGGCTCAGGATCAGTTGGGCAGCTGGGCTCAAGGCTGGAGTGGGTGCCGACCTTCCGTTCCGGATGGCGCCGCTCTGCAGTTCAGGAAGGTGCCGCGCTGCAGTTCGGGAAGGAGGTGGAGTCACGGCAACGCTCACCCTAGCGTTGCCGTGACTCCGCCTCCGCGTAACGTCATCGTGCGCGGCATACAAATGGCAGGGGAGGTCGGGAGGCGGAGCACCAAGTAAGTCCTTCACTATGCGGCAATGCCGTTCGCATAGTGAAGGTGAAGGATAACTTCGGGACACAAATTTGTGGACAGTGGCCAGCGGGGCTCAAGAGGCAGCTGCCTTGGGCCCCCCAGGAGCAACTGGGCCCGGGGCAGCTGCCCCTTTTGCCGCGTTAAAGACGGCCCTGCTGGTCTAGACAGTTTGATCCACTGACAAGCTTGGTAAAATTCCTTGCCAAATCATTCCCAAGAATAATATGTAGCATCAGTAAGATCTATGTTCTCCAAACTGGTGGAGATGCCTTACGGAGCACCTTGCAACCTTAGCCTATCATTGCCTTTAAGGGTGGATGTGGAAATAGATGCCAGGAAGAATATTGCTTTT
This sequence comes from Pelobates cultripes, assembly GCA_933207985.1. Lineage (NCBI taxonomy): Eukaryota > Metazoa > Chordata > Amphibia > Anura > Pelobatidae > Pelobates > Pelobates cultripes. The sequence continues at coordinate 141,753,473 of OW240912.1, forward strand.
GTCAAGTTACTCCAACACGGTTTTACAAAGAAACAGTGGATGGCACCCATAGATTTGTGGGTGATTTTAGACACTAAAAACAATTTGAGATATCTATGGAATGTAGCTTTCACATGTGCAGAGACACCATGTGGTGTCTCTGGGGATAACTACCTTCCGGATATTGTTGGAGATGCTGGTCGGCAGCCCTGTGCCAGTGTGTCTGACTCCTGCGGCATATTGAAAGACGCCAGCCGCTGTGCACTGATACCAATTTATAACCCCACGTTCACCCACGATGTTGAAGACAATGTTGACGTCATGCAAAGGACGCGCATGCACATTCTGGGGTCAGAGGCCTGGTATGGCCAATCGGATTTAAAGGAGACTTATTTAAACTCTTTTCTTGCCTTTCCTCATTGCCCTGTCGTGTGTTCCTGAGCGTTTATTTCTGATTATTGACTTTGGTTTCGTTTGACTTCCCTGTATTCTGGTACCCTGGACTTTATCTCATCATTGTATCTCATTCTGTGTCCCCGACCTCGGCATGTATTCTGACTATTCTCTGGTACGCTAAGTCCAGCCATTCTAAGGCTCGGTAAGATGTTACCTTTAGTAATAGGTGTAATACAGTTCTGCTCACTGGATCAGCTAGTATCCCGACAGTGGCATAGCTTACTACAAGGAAATTATTTTTTATTTGGGTGTTTTGGCAGATCTGTACCTTCTTGAAAAGTGGAGCAACTAATGCATGGTCATTCCCAGAAGATGTTCCGTACGCATACCAGGAAAGTGTCTGGGTGGGATATGACAATGTGAACAGCTTTCACATCAAGGTATTTTAAATTATCTAAAATAAAACTTCAATCACAAAGCCTAATATTCTTGCTTCTTACACAGTGGGGTTATGTTTCACAGGCAGAATGGCTGATGAAGTACAACTTTGGAGGTGCAATGGTTTGGTCTATTGACCTGGATGATTTCACAGGTACATTCTGTAACCAGGGCAAGTTTCCTCTGATCAAGACGCTGAAGAGCACTCTTGGTATCAATGCCTCTGGTGAGTGTTATTTTTTTTTAACATGAAATTTCCCTATAGTAACTATGTTTTACCCCTTGTATTATTCCTATTTTATTAATGAAGTCAGCAGTCATTCTTCCTCTGGTTAAACTAGGACTTGCATTATGTTCAACATGCCACAGTCTGACGCAGGATAATATATTGAAAACGGCAAAAAAGGAGTTTGCTCCTTTGTTGCCCACACTGTTCACTGCTGCATATGCTTGTTGCTGGTATATGACTGCTTACTACTGTTTATAAATATAAACAAAAATTTAATTTTTTGATTCAAAGAGTACACAGAGGTATGATACTTGCAAGTAGATGGCCATATGTATGTGATTAGCACTTTTGCTCAATAATTGTAATTTTAATCTGTATTGCACATGATGATAACTTATTCCAAATCAAATAGAATAAATATCTCCAGGCACCCAGGATGTTAAAGCCGCAGGCAGGTTTATTGAAACTTAAAGGACAGCAACTTGACAAAGCTTGTCAAAGATCTCCTGTTAGGTCGAAACATTGCTGTCCTTTCTAACAGGAGGTCTTTGTCAAGCTTGACAAAGACCTCCTGTTCAGGGCCGTCCTTAGACCATTAGGCGTCCTGTGCGAAAAGTCTTCATGGCGCCCTCCTCCCCCACCAAGTTGCCTGTATACAGTCATACACATAGGCACAGGCAGACAGTCACACAATCCGTTACAAGCAGACAGTCAGAAACGCTCAGTTACACACACACACAGTTACAGGCAGACAGTCACACATTAGATATGCTGATATCAGCTAAGAATCTCCAGTGAGACAGGAAGGGATATTTTATAAACCCTTTCACATTTAACCCTTTATGGGGCTTCTACACATACAATAAACTTTGCTGGTATCAGACAAAGTGTAAACATCACTAAAGAGACAGGAAGGGGTGCTGCCCCTACATACTTATAAACTCTTAATAAGACAAACGTGGGGAGGCTGGCAGCAATGTAACATAGCTGTGTGATACAAAATTCATATACAAACACAAAGATAAAGCACTGCGCTTACAGCAGCAGTTGCTTAGTATCCAACAGCTTAAAATACATAGTAAAAACAAAGAGAACGTTACATGCTCTCTGGCCTAAATCCCCATGTACATTTAAACAAAATGGAGGCTCTTTAGTTTTATTCCAATGGCCATTTGAATGTATATGCTCACCTGCCACGTCAAGGCAAGCCTCAATAGGTGAGTTCCTACACTAGCCATTAGATATGCTGATATCAGCCAAGAATCTAAGGACACATATGAAGACCCTCAACCTCAATCTTCTCATTATACAGCACATCTCAGACTTCTCATGGTACAGCATAGCAAATTACCATCTGTTCTTTTTAATCCATTAGCTCTAATTCGAATTAGTAGATGTATAGTTTTAGTCAGTTCTTTTACAGTTATTTTTTCCATGTCTCTGAATCTGATCATAGCCATGACTTAATATTTTTGGATAAAGTTTTCAAATGATGTTGAGTCTAAAAATATTAAATCATTTGAAAATCTTATAAAAAAATATCAAATTGAGGCCTATATTTCAAATTTAATTAATTGATTCTTCTTTTTTTCCAGGTTGTACATCTGCTACTTCTTCTACACCCACAGCTGCGCCAGTCAAAATCCACAGCGCCAGTAAATCTGACGAGAACCCCAAGAATCATGATTCAGGCTCAAAAAGTAGTCATTCTACACCTCAAAGCACTGACTCTGGCACTAGCCATAAAACCAGCCCCTCTGATAGCAGCCCCAAGAGCCATGACTCAGGCCCTAGTAAAAGCAAAGATTCCGGAACTAGTCCTACAAGCAAAGATTCTGGCACCGGTACCAAGAAAAGTGACTCCAAAAGCAAGGACTCTGATAGTGGATCTAAGAGCAGTAGCCATAAAAGTGGCATTGGGTTCTGTATTGGCAAAACCACTGGCCTGTACCCAGTGCCTGGAAACAAGAATGCCTTCTGGAACTGTTGGAAAGGGCTCACCTACCAGCAAGATTGCCCTGTTGGCCTTATCTTTAACCAAAGATGTCAGTGCTGTAAGTTACTAGAGCTTATCTCATGTTATGCATTGCATTTATAACTAATGCAAGGTGTTTACAATGATTCACTGCTATTAGATAATTAAACAGTTCTTTATTTTGTGTATGTCATGAAAGAGACACTATACATATTCCTCCAATCAAGACCTAGCTGGGTGATATATTACACAAAACAAATACAGAAAAAGGTACATCTTAATGCATATTTTAATCACAATGATGGAGAGTTATCAGTGTCACAGACGACATTACACCATGCCCTACTTTTTAATGCATGTTATTTTTTTAGTGACAAATATTAATTTATCCATATTATCTAAAATGGATATTTCTGCAAAAATGTTGTAGACATTGTAGACCATTTTACCACAGTTTACTACTACTACTACCATTTTACTACTACTACTTAATAAATACAGAGTAGAGACTAAAACTAACCAACAGTGTTTCAGAACATGTTCACAAATCTTCCCCATGTTGTAGGGTAAGTCTGACATATTCAACATGCCTATATTACTCTCAGGGACCAGAGAGGGTGTACACTAGTGGTTCCCAAACTTTTTAGGTTCAAGGTGCCCTTAATATTTTTACAAGGCGCCCCAAGTAAAAAAAATGTCTAGGTTGTATATATGTACAGCGCAGCGGCATATACTGGGCCCCTGTTCGTCAGAAATGCTTGCCGTTCAAGCGCAGATCTAGAACCTAATTTTCTGGGGGGGCACTAGTAGATTATTTAAAGAAACAAGTGCAAAGTAAGGTTATAGGTACTACCGTTTTTTTCTAAAAAAAAAATGAATAACATTAAAAAAAAATCTTTAAATTTAATTTGTGGCATTTTCCCAAGAGGATATTAACAAATAGCAGCTAAACATCAACAAGTGTAACTTTCCCACAATAACACCAACCAACAGATAAAAAGATAAAAATTTAGTACTTATAAGAAGGTAATTATTACCTTAAATATAACAATCCGGGTACAATCAACTTTAAAGCACCCCGGAAGCCTAGAAGTATTAATAATACAACAAAGTGCAAATCATTTAAAACGAATGGTAAAAAGGATAGAGAAGAATGTGCAGAACACTCACAAACAAGGAGCCATAGACCTAGCTCCGGTGTGGATAGCTTTAGGGTCCGTTAAGGCGACCCACCCCTATAAGAGTTGAATATCCAGTCCTAGGGGAAGCACATAAACCAAAAAATAGGGTAGTACACACAGCATTACAGTGCTAGCGGGCCGGTGAGGTAGATCTCTGATCTCCCTTCAGGTCCTGCAATACTGGCCAGGGAGACTGAGGCACGGTTTCCGCTGCTATCATAATAGCACCGGGAAAATATGTTGCAGCTCCCCTGTGTGGCACACAGTTTGGGAACCGCTGGTGTACCCTCTGATCACAATTTGAAATTTGCAATATTGTCTCATACAGGCCTAATGTCTGATATATATATATTTCTGCAATACAACATACAATACATTAACACACAATAATAATGACCAAGAGGGTTAGCAGATAATGCTCAGTCAATGAGCTAACCCCTGTTTTGCAGGGCTTAGTCAATGAGCACTGCACTGCTTATAAGCTTCTGGTTCTCTGTGTTAGTACCCTATTCAAAAATGGTTTGACTACTAACAATGAAGTGCACCAGAGCACTTCTGGTTCCTGGAATGTTCCTTTAAAGCAGGGGTGGGGAGCCTTCAGCCCTCCAGATGTTTTGGACTTCATCTTCCTCAATGCTTTGCCAGCATTACGACTGTGAGAGCATTATGGGAGATGTAGTCCAAAACATCTGTAGGGCCAAATGTCCCTACCCCTGCTTTAAAGGTTCGGAACAATTTCTTTCATGTAATGTCTGCAGAAGGTTAACAAGGTAAAAACTGCCATGGATAATGTTTATGTATTTTAAACTTAAATGTAGCTATTTATATATGTATATATTTGTTTTACTATATAGGTATTGTGTCCTCTGCTTCTCCATCAAAAACAGACCATGGTAGCCCCATTATCTCTGGATTCTGTGTTGGGAAAGCCAATGGACTTTACCCAGTAACTGGAAACAAGAAAGCTTTCTGGAACTGTTGGAAAGGTCTCACATACCAACAAAATTGCCCGACTGGTCTCAACTTTGATCATAGCTGTCAGTGCTGTAAGTGACTATTACAATACACATAGAAACTTAGAATGTGATGGCAGATAAGAACCATTCAGCCCATGTAGTCTGCCCAATTTTCTAAATTCTTTAATTAGACCGTGGCCTTATCTGTTAGCTAGGATAGCCTTATGCCATTTACCATTTGGCTTATCCCTTCTGGAATATTAACCCTGTACATCAAGGCCTTCTTTAATATCACTGATAAAAATATTAAAGAGAATGAGTCCAAGTACAGATCCCTGAGGTACCCCACGGACAACAAGACCATACTTCGAATATACTCCATTGACTTCAGCCCTCTGTTGCCTGTCACTCAGCCACTACCCATTCAACAATATTGGAATCCAAACTTAAAGATTGCAGTTTACTGATAAGCCTTCTATGTGCAACAGTGCCAAAAGCCTTACTGAAATCTAGGTAAGCAATGTCTACTGCACCACCCTAATCTTTTATTTTAGTTACCCAATCAAAAAAATCAATAAGATTATTACACATGTGATTTTAACAATCCTTATATTTTAACATAGTTTACATTACTTTCCCCACTACTAAAGTAAGGCTTACTGGCCTATAGTTGCCTGACTCCTCCCTACTTTCAGACTTACCCGTTCTGGAGCTCCCTATCCGGCAGCAGGTCAGACGCTGCACATCTATTTGTGCGAAGTCGCGCCGGCGTCATAACGGCGCGACTCAAGGTTCTAAACCAATCAGTTCGCACGAACAGGAGCTTTACAGTGATGCAGACCAATGGGATTGGTTCCCTGGCTTTATAAGCCAGAGCTTTTCAGTAGAAAGTTGCCCTGTTGTGTTTCTTGTATACCCAAGAGTGCTCTTTACATTGTATTTGGATTTCTCGTTACTGACTTTGGCTTGTTTATAGTTTCTCCGGTTTCTGTGTTCCTGACCTTGGCTTGGTTTACCGTTTATGCTGTACTCTCCTACGTTTGACCTTGGATTTCTTCTTGACTACTCTTTATGTTAAATCTGACCATTCTAAGGCTCGGTAATACATTATACCTTTTCCTTTAGCAGATTAGGGCCTGTGTGTTTAGGGTTCTCCTACTCTAGTTGTTATACCTACTACCTTTCTTTTATTAGAGAGGTATAATAAACCGGTAACCAAAATAATTTAATTACTATAAAAAGAGTCTGTGCATTGAAAACAAAAACTGATAACATAATTTTTCTTTATTTTTATAGGCACCGTAACCCCTGCCTCTCCAGTTTCTTCAGTCACTGCAGCCCCAGCCGACGATCACACTAAAAAGCGTAGTGACTCAGGGACCAGCCATAAATCTGGCAAGAGTCCAGTTAGTACTGGCACAAATAAGCATGACTCTGACAGTAACCCCACTACTAACAGTAACCCCAAGAGCCATGAGTCTAGCAGTAGTCCAAAAGGCAGTGACACTAGCCCCAGGAGCCATGATTCTGGCAGTAGTCCCAAAAGCAGTGACACTGGCCCCAAGAGTCATGAATCTAGCAGTAGTCCTAAAGGCAGTGATGCAAGCCCCAAGAGTCATGAATCTAGCAGTAGTCCTAAAGGCAGTGAGACTGGTCCCAAGAGTCATGAATCTAGCAGTAGTCCTAAAGGCAGTGATGCAAGCCCCAAGAGTCATGAATCTAGCAGTAGTCCCAAAGGCAGTGACACTGGCTCCAAGAGTCATGAACCAAGCAGTAGTCCTAAGGGCAGTGACACTAGCCCCAAAAGCCATGAATCTAGCAGTAGTCCCAAAGGTAGTGAGTCACATCCCAAGAGCCATGAATCTAGCAGTAGTCCAAAAGGCAGTGACACAAGCCCCAAGAGCCATGAATCTAGCAGTAGTCCTAAGGGCGGTGACACAATCCCCAAGAACCATGAATCTAGCAGTAGTCCCAAAGGCAGTGACACAAGCCCCAAGAGCCATGAATCTAGCAGTAGTCCTAAGGGCAGTGACTCAAGCCCCAAGAGCCATGAATCTAGTAGTAGTCCCAAAGGCAGTGACACAAGCCCCAAAAGTCATGAACCTAGCAGTAGCCCTAAAGGCAGTGACACTGGCCCCAAGAGCCATGAATCTAGCAGTAGTCCCAAAGGTAGTGAGTCACGTCCCAAGAGCCATGAATCTAGCAGCAGTCCTAAGGGCAGGGACACTAGCCCCAAGAGCCATGAATCTAGCAGTAGTCCTAAGGGCGGTGACACAATCCCCAAGAACCATGAATCTAGCAGTAGTCCCAAAGGCAGTGACACAAGCCCCAAGAGCCATGAATCTAGCAGTAGTCCTAAGGGCAGTGACTCAAGCCCCAAGAGCCATGAATCTAGCAGTAGTCCCAAAGGCAGTGACACAAGCCCCAAAAGTCATGAACCTAGCAGTAGCCCTAAAGGCAGTGACACTGGCCCCAAGAGCCATGAATCTAGCAGTAGTCCCAAAGGTAGTGAGTCACGTCCCAAGAGCCATGAATCTAGCAGCAGTCCTAAGGGCAGTGACACTAGCCCCAAGAGCCATGAATCTAGCAGTAGTCCTAAGGGCAGTGACTCAAATCCAAAGAGCCATGAATCTAGCAGTAGTCCCAAAGGCAGTGATTCAAGCCCCAAGGGTCATGAACCTAGCAGTAGCCCTAAAGGCAGTGACACTGGCCCCAAGAGCCATGAATCTAGCAGTAGTCCCAAAGGTAGGGAGTCACGTCCCAAGAGCCATGAATCTAGCAGCAGTCCTAAGGGCAGTGACACTAGCCCCAAGAGCCATGAATCTAGCAGTAGTCCTAAAGGCAGTGACACTGGTCCCAAGAGCCATGAATCTAGCAGTAGTCCTAAGGGCAGTGACTCAAACCCCAAGAGCCATGAATCTAGCAGTAGTCCCAAAGGCAGTGACTCAAACCCAAATAGCCATGAATCTAGCAGTAGTTCCAAAGGCAGTGATTCAAGCCCCAAAAGTCATGAACCTAGCAGTAGTCCTAAAGGCAGTGACACTGGCCCCAAGAGCCATGAATCTAACAGTAATCCCAAAGGCAGTGACTCAAGCCCCAAGAAGCATGAATCTAGCAGCAGTCCCAAAGGCAGTAACACTGGCCCCAAGAGCCATGAATCTAGCAGTAGTCCCAAAGGTAGGGAGTCACGTCCCAAGAGCCATGAATCTAGCAGTAGTCCTAAAGGCAGTGACACTGGCCCCAAGAGCCATGAATCTAACAGTAATCCCAAAGGCAGTGATTCAAGCCCCAAGGGTCATGAACCTAGCAGCAGCCCTAAAGGCAGTGACACTGGCCCCAAGAGCCATGAATCTAGCAGTAGTCCCAAAGGTAGGGAGTCACGTTCCAAGAGCCATGAATCTAGCAACAGTCCTAAGGGCAGTGACACTAGCCCCAAGAGCCATGAATCTAGCAGTAGTCCTAAAGGCAGTGACACTGGCCCCAAGAGCCATGAATCTAACAGTAATCCCAAAGGCAGTGACTCAAGCCCCAAGAAGCATGAATCTAGCAGCAGTCCCAAAGGCAGTAACACTGGCCCCAAGAGCCATGAATCTAGCAGTAGTCCTAAGGGCGGTGACACAATCCCCAAGAACCATGAATCTAGCAGTAGTCCCAAAGGCAGTGACACAAGCCCCAAGAGCCATGAATCTAGCAGTAGTCCTAAGGGCAGTGACTCAAGCCCCAAGAGCCATGAATCTAGCAGTAGTCCCAAAGGCAGTGACACAAGCCCCAAAAGTCATGAACCTAGCAGTAGCCCTAAAGGCAGTGACACTGGCCCCAAGAGCCATGAATCTAGCAGTAGTCCCAAAGGTAGTGAGTCACGTCCCAAGAGCCATGAATCTAGCAGCAATCCTAAGGGCAGTGACACTAGTCCCAAGAGCCATGAATCTAGCAGTAGTCCTAAGGGCGGTGACACAATCCCCAAGAACCATGAATCTAGCAGTAGTCCCAAAGGCAGTGACACAAGCCCCAAGAGCCATGAATCTAGCAGTAGTCCTAAGGGCAGTGACTCAAGCCCCAAGAGCCATGAATCTAGCAGTAGTCCCAAAGGCAGTGACACAAGCCCCAAAAGTCATGAACCTAGCAGCAGTCCTAAGGGCAGTGACACTAGCCCCAAGAGCCATGAATCTAGCAGTAGTCCTAAAGACAGTGACACTGGCCCCAAGAGCCATGAATCTAGCAGTAGTCCCAAAGGTAGTGAGCCACATCCCAAGAGCCATGAATCTAGCAGCAGTCCTAAGGGCAGTGACACTAGCCCCAAGAGCCATGAATCTAGCAGTAGTCCTAAAGGCAGCGACACTGGTCCCAAGAGCCATGAATCTAGCAGTAGTCCTAAGGGCAGTGACTCAAGCCCCAAGAGCCATGAATCTAGCAGTAGTCCCAAAGGCAGTGACTCAAACCCAAAGAGCCATGAATCTAGCAGTAGTCCCAAAGGCAGTGATTCAAGCCCCAAGAGTCATAAACCTAGCAGTAGTCCTAAAGGCAGTGACACTGGCCCCAAGAGCCATGAATCTAACAGTAGTCCTGAAGGCAGTGATACTGGTCCCAAGAGTCATGAACCTAGCAGTAGTCCTAAAGGCAGTGACACTGGCCCCAAGAGCCATGAATCTAACAGTAGTCCCAAAGGCAGTGATTCAAGCCCCAAGAACCATGAATCTAGCAGTAGTCCCAAAGGCAGTGACACTGGTCCCAAGAGCCATGAACCTAGCAGTAGTCCTAAGGGCAGTGACACAAGCCCCAAGAGCCATGAATCTAGCAGTAGTCCAAAAGGCAGTGACACTGGCTCCAAGAGTCATGAATCTGGCAGCAGTCCCAAAAGTAGTGACACAGGCCCCAAGAGCCATGGATCTGGAAGCAGTTCTAAGAGTAGCAGCTCTGAAACTGGTCACAAAAGCAGTCATTCTGGAAACAGTCCCAAGAGCAGCGACAGTCATAAAAGCAGTGACTCTGGTAGCAGCCCTGGTGGGAATGGCTTTTGCGTTGGAAAAGCCAGTGGACTTTATCCAGTGTCTGGGAAGAAGAATGCCTTCTGGAATTGCTGGAAAGGAATAACATATCAGCAGGACTGTCCAGTTGGTCTCATCTTCGACCAGCGGTGTCAGTGTTGTAAGTTAGCTTGAGCTATTTGTGATGCTTTTATTAATCTAAAGAACACAAGTAGAACATTGTTTGCTAATCTAATAATCAAGTTTTTTGTATAGCAATACATGTTCCTGTTAGTTGGTTTCTTCAAAAAAATAAACTATTACTGACAGAATTTCCACATGTCTAGGTATTTGACATATTAAACAACTTAATGAAATTTGCTAGTACAAGATCTAAGAAAAGTGCTTATTAGGTACACAAAGTTAGGTCTGCATATAACAACACATGTTCATGGCTGCAGATAATTTGAGATGCACACTAAAACCGTATTGTATAAATACATAATTTATTATCCAATAAGATATGGGTGATTTTTTTTTTTACTTTAACTTGCTGATGCACAGCTTACTTGTAAGTTTACTTCATTTAAATTGTGTGTTTTATCATTTGTAACCACAGGTATTAATTCCATGTCTTCCCCATCCAAAAGCAGTAGTGGAAGCTCAGATAGTTCTGGATTCTGTGTTGGAAAAGCCAGTGGACTTTATCCAGTAAAAGGAAATAGTAAAGCTTTCTGGAACTGTTGGAAAGGGCTCACATACCAACAAAAGTGTCCAGCTGGGCTCGTCTTTGATCAGAGCTGTCAGTGCTGTAAGTGACAATTGACTTGAATTAATGTATAAATAAAGTTATAAATAAAGGGACACTCCCTTGCCTAAATTAAAAAAAAAGTAAATACAATCACTATTTAGCAGATATATCCACAATGAAAACATGCATGCATTTCATTATGCATTTTTTTTCTTTGGGGTAGCTGTAGTTATAACAAAAACAGCTTGCTATAACTACAGGTCTCTTGTCTAAAGTCATTACAAGCTCTCTCTTTTTAATGCAGACCAGACTTTCTATATCTGTCCAATGCGAAGTCGTTGCAAGGCAGGTACTCCGAGTAATTGCGTTAAACACCCAGGAGGTCACAGGACAAGTTGCCTGATTGATAGTTGGGGGTGTAACGAGGTCAGGGACGCCATCAGGGGGCCACAAACAGTACACCACTCAGCGGCCCCAGGCCCTATTTTGCAAAAATATATATTGTATATGTATATATACAGGCACAATGATGGAGAGCTCCCTCCCTGCACTGCTGAGTCCTCTTTCCTTGTGCGGGCCCCGGCTATCAGAGCATTGCCATGGCTTACCATGGCAATGCCTCTCTCTCTCTCTACACTCTGCCCAAGCTCTTAAGTAAAGTCTGGGCATCCAGCAGGATCAAGCAGACAGCCTCTACATTCTGACCGGGTCACCAGGGAATCTATTGTCCCCCTCCATGGCCCGAGGTAAAAGCAGAGATGGGGAAATATATTTAATAAAGAAAAAAGCACAACTACACACACACACACATTGCATTGGTACCTTTCTCGTGATTTTTTCCCCATGAGAATCTTGTGATTCCAAGGCTTCAACATTGAAGCTGGGACAGAGGGGAAGGCAGAGGGTGGGTGCCATCTGCACAACTTTAGAGTTAAACCCATTCGACAGTCGATGGAAGCCCTGAGACTGGTGGACTGTTGGAGGACACTTCACCCCACGGTGAAAGACTTTACCTACTTCACAATCGTTATTCCCGCATTGATTACATCCTCATTGCACAGGAGGGTCTTTCCCACCTACGCGGAGCAGAGATCGAAACGGCCACCTGGTCGGACCATGGATCGGTTGGGATAGAATTGGAATCGCCCCTGTACAGACCGAGGATGTGGACCTGGAGACTTAATGAAGCCCTACTGCTTGACCCGGGCACCAAAGACCAGATCCGACAAGCATTGGAACAATACTTCGGAGAAAATGATACCCCGGAGGCTTCCCCGATATCTGTATGGGAAGCTCATAAAAGTGTGCTTCTTGGCACTTTCATACGCATTGCCTCCCAGAAGCGGAAGGCATTTATGCTTGAAATGGTCAACTTATATCGATCTATATCGACTCTGGAACGCCAACACAAACGCTCCCAGCTAAACGAAGTTTACGGAGAATTAATGGAGCACAGGAGAAGACTTAAAGATCTCATTTTGAAAAGACATCTCCGATCCGTACAACGCTCGAAGGGCTTTTACTATGTGCACGCCAACAAAGGGGGTAAATACCTGGCGAGACTACAGGGAGTGCAGAATTATTAGGCAAATGAGTATTTTGACCACATCATCCTCTTTATGCATGTTGTCTTACTCCAAGCTGTAAAGGCTCGAAAGCCTACTACCAATTAAGCATATTAGGTGATGTGCATCTCTGTAATGAGAAGGGGTGTGGTCTAATAACATCAACACCCTATATCAGGTGTGCATAATTATTAGGCAACTTCCTTTCCTTTGGCAAAATGGGTCAAAAGAAGGACTTGACAGGCTCAGAAAAGTCAAAAATAGTGAGATATCTTGCAGAGGGATGCAGCACTCTTAAAATTGCAAAGTTTCTGAAGCGTGATCATCGAACAATCAAGCGTTTCATTCAAAATAGTCAACAGGGTCGCAAGAAGCGTGTGGAAAAACCAAGGCGCAAAATAACTGCCCATGAACTGAGAAAAGTCAAGCGTGCAGCTGCCACGATGCCACTTGCCACCAGTTTGGCCATATTTCAGAGCTGCAACATCACTGGAGTGCCCAAAAGCACAAGGTGTGCAATACTCAGAGACATGGCCAAGGTAAGAAAGGCTGAAAGACGACCACCACTGAACAAGACACACAAGCTGAAACGTCAAGACTGGGCCAAGAAATATCTCAAGACTGATTTTTCTAAGGTTTTATGGACTGATGAAATGAGAGTGAGTCTTGATGGGCCAGATGGATGGGCCCGTGGCTGGATTGGTAAAGGGCAGAGAGCTCCAGTCCGACTCAGACGCCAGCAAGGTGGAGGTGGAGTACTGGTTTGGGCTGGTATCATCAAAGATGAGCTTGTGGGGCCTTTTCGGGTTGAGGATGGAGTCAAGCTCAACTCCCAGTCCTACTGCCAGTTCCTGGAAGACACCTTCTTCAAGCAGTGGTACAGGAAGAAGTCTGCATCCTTCAAGAAAAACATGATTTTCATGCAGGACAATGCTCCATCACACGCGTCCAAGTACTCCACAGCGTGGCTGGCAAGAAAGGGTATAAAAGAAGGAAATCTAATGACATGGCCTCCTTGTTCACCTGATCTGAACCCCATTGAGAACCTGTGGTCCATCATCAAATGTGAGATTTAGAAGGAGGGAAAACAGTACACCTCTCTGAACAGTGTCTGGGAGGCTGTGGTTGCTGCTGCACGCAATGTTGATGGTGAACAGATCAAAACACTGACAGAATCCATGGATGGCAGGCTTTTGAGTGTCCTTGCAAAGAAAGGTGGCTATATTGGTCACTGATTTGTTTTTGTTTTGTTTTTGAATGTCAGAAATGTATATTTGTGAATGTTGAGATGTTATATTGGTTTCACTGGTAATAATAAATAATTGAAATTGGTATATATTTGTTTTTTGTTAAGTTGCCTAATAATTATGCACAGTAATAGTCACCTGCACACACAGATATCCCCCTAACATAGCTATAACTAAAAACAAACTAAAAACTACTTCCAAAAATATTCAGCTTTGATATTAATGAGTTTTTTGGGTTCATTGAGAACATGGTTGTTGTTCAATAATAAAATTAATCCTCAAAAATACAACTTGCCTAATAATTCTGCACTCCCTGTACTGAAGGGCCCCTTGCCCCATAGGCAGATACGTAAGATCCGCCTGTCTATGGGGGAGGTCTCCCCATTCCCTCAGAAAATAGCCGGGGAATTTAGGTCTTTCTATGAACACTTATACAATCTGTATACGCCCAACGGAGCCACTGATGCAGCTAGAGAACGCGCAAAGATACAGGACTTCCTGGCTGGCACAGTCACAAACACGATTACTCAGGAATCGGCAACGCTATTGGACACTCCGATCACCGTGGAAGAATTGAAGACATCCAAATCCGGCAAGGCCCCTGGCCCAGATGGCTATTCTACAGGATATTATAAAAGCTTCTCGGGAGTGCTGCTACCTTGGCTAACCAAGGCGCTTAACGCTGTAGGCGAAGGAGGGGTCCTGGGAAAGGAATTCTTGGCGGCCACCATCACGGTCATACTTAAACCAGGGAAGGACCCGTTACAATGCAGCAGTTACCGACCGATCTCATTGTTGAATGTCGATGCTAAGCTGTTCACGAAAGTTCTTGCAACTAGATTTAAACATCTACTCCCCGACTTAATACACGCGGACCAGACGGGTTTCATCCTGGGTCGGGAAGCTATGGACAGTACTCTCAGGCTTTTCTCTATCCAACACCACGCAAGGAAGACTGGAACCCGGCTACTTTTGCTATCAACAGATGCCGAAAAAGCATTCGGCCGGGTCAATTGGATGTACATGCTGGAGACCCTGAAATGGCAGGGATGCGGCCAGAGACTCCTCACGTGGATATCTGCTATATATAGCAGGCCGCGTGCTTCTGTGAGGATTAACGGAGCTACAACCACGGACTTCGCGATTAGCAACGGTACCCGTCAGGGATGCCCACTCTCGCCTTTGCTGTTCGCGATGACCTTGGAGCCACTGCTACAGGCGATCCGCCAAAACCTGGACATACAGGGTTATGATTGGCAGGGGGTGCATCATAAAGTTGCTGCATATGCAGACGATCTCCTTTTCTTTGTCCGCAACCCCAGGATCACGCTACCGTGTCTTCTCTCCGAGTTTGATAGATTCGGACAGATATCCGGTTTTAAGCTTAACTTCTCGAAATGCGAGGTCCTGAATCTGACACTCCCTACGGAGGAATTCCGGTCCCTGGAACCAGAATTCGCGTTCCACTGGTGCCGTGACAAGATGAAATACCTGGGCGTCTGGGTGACTGTGGGCCCGGGAGATATCTACCAACACAACCTTACACCCTTACTGAAGAACATACTCGCAGACCTGTCCAGATGGTCCTACCCGCATATCACCTGGCATGGGCGAGTTGCGGTGATAAAAATGAATATTCTCCCGAGGATCCTGTATCTCATGCAGACTATACCTCTCGCACTCCCGTCGACCTTCTTCTCTACCCTGAAAACAGCGGTGATCAAATTTATCTGGCGGGGAGGACGATCTAGGATCCAACACGACATAATTTGCCGACCTAGAATTTAGGGAGGGCTAGCGTTACCAGATTTTAAGAAATATCATCAGGCAGCGATCATGCAACGTATCTTGGACTGGCACTCAATGCAGACACCTAAACAATGGGTAGAACTTGACAGGGGCCTCGTCGGCCCGACGTTGGAGGCGAAGATCTGGGGAAGCCCCGGGGGATTGCTGGCTCCCCCCACTGAAGAAGGACTGATCCTACAGACCCTACAAGGTTGGAGGAAGCTGAGGACGCAGGACCACATATCCCCTGTACCCAGCCCGATGCTGCCGATTACTCATAATGCGGCCGTGGGGGGAGGTCTCCCTCCCGGAGCGTTACCCATCCAGGGTAATGGTTCATACATACCCATACATAGGGCCCTAGCAGACGGGAGTCTGCGGGACCTTTCATCGATGTTGGGTGACAGACCACGGACCCCCCTCCTCCAATTTAGATATCTCCAACTGAAACATTTCTATAACTCGTTACCACACAAGACTCACTTGCACAGGGACCTAACGTGGTTTGAGGATCTCTGCGACCGGGACGCCACGACTGAACACGCGCTCTCAGCACTGTATCAACATCTACTAGTCGGAGGTGCGCCGGTGGCAATGACATTCAAACGGCAATGGGAAGGACAACTGGGGACAACACTCACAACACAGCAATGGGATGCTGCGTTGCTCTGGCAGCACAAGAGCTCTATGAGCTCGTGTTACCAGGAAATGAATTATAAATTGCTCTCGCTATGGTATAGAACGCCAACTTTACTGCACCGTATATTCCCCTCGATCCCCCCAGAGTGTTGGAGATGCCAGGAAGCACGCGGCACAGTACTACATATCTGGTGGGAGTGCAGAGCTATTACCCCATACTGGGAAATGATTAGGGAAACAGTTGAACTCATCCTGGGAGAACAGCCAGAATGGTCCGCGGAATTGGCACTATTACATATCTCGACTAAATCCATATCGTCATATAAGAAATCGATACTAAGACACCTGCTTAATGCCGCCAAGGCCAACATCCCAGCCCACTGGAAACGGAGCGAAACTCCGACCAAAAAAGAGTGGATCAGCAGGGTGGAGGACATTCAAGGAGCAGAAGAAGCACATGCTACTTTGACGGGACGAGGAACTAGGCACGCAGAGATGTGGACGCCATGGTTCTCATACATCTCCCGTTGCCGTGGGGACGGGGACACGCCGGGGCCCTCGGCTGGGGAGCGGGCCGGTGCGGACTTTGCTGCAGGGACCACCCCCCCCGTAACTTGATTACTCACTATCCCCTATTTGTACCCCTTCTTTCCCCGTCTACCTGAATGCCGGGGCTGGGGGATCCGGGTTCGGGGCCGAACGGGCTAACTATAGATGAGCAGATAACGCAATGGTACTAATGAATGACAGGGAAGAACGAAATGTACATTCGCAGATGATCACGGACTAAACACGTTGCAATCTAAGCCTAGACGTGGTACCCCGGGACACCCTGTGGCCTGGTGGTCCGGCGCTTAGGTGGGTAGCTAGTGAACATGATGGACATGTAGCGGCCCGATAGCCTCACACCTCACATCTCCGCACACGGGCGTTACCACACATATGACTCAGAACCTCGACACTTACCACACGATAGTTGGAGACAAGGTGTCAGGCACCATGGTTGGGATATGGAGAGGCCTGAACATAGGCGTGCGCAGCCTATTGCATTAGGGTGTGCACCCTAAAGCACAAGCACACGCCGCATATATATATGTATGTATGTATATATATATATATATATATATATATATATACACATACACATATATACACACACTGCTGTGTGTGTGTGTGTGCTGTGTGAGGATGCTGTTAGTGTGATGTGTGTGTGACGGTGCTGGTAGTGTGCTATGTGGGTGAGGGTGTTTGTGTGTGCGTGCTTGTGAGGATGCTGTTAATGTACTGTGTGTGAGGGTGCGGTTTGTGTGTGTTTGTGGGGGTGCTGTTAATGTACTGTGTGTGAGGGTGCTGTTTGTGTGTGAGGGTACTGGTAGTGTGCTGTGTGTGTGTTAGGGTCCTGTTTGTGTTTGTGAGGGTACTGTTAGTGTGCTGTGTGTGTGTGAGGGTGCTGTTTGTGTGTTTGTGAGGGTGCTGTATGTGTGTTGGTGCTGTATGTGTGTGGGTGCTGTATGTCTGTGGGTGCTGTGTATGTGTGTGTACTGTGTGTGGGTGCTGTATGTGTGTATGTCTGTGGGTGCTGTATGTGTGTGGGTGCTGTATGTGTGTGGGTGCTGTGTCTGTGGGTGCTGAATGTGTGTGGTGCTGTGTATGTCTGTGGGTGCTGTGTGTGTGTGGGTGCTGTGTGTGTGTGGGTGCTGTATGTCTGTGGGTGCTGTATGTGTGTGGGTGCTGTGTGTATGTGTGTGTGGGTGCTGTGTATGTCTGTGGGTGCTGTATGTCTGGGGGTGCTGAATGTGTGTGTGGGTGCTGTATGTGTGTGGGTGCTGTATGTCTGTGGGTGCTGTATGTGTGGGTGCTGAATGTGTGTGGGTGATGTATGTCTGTGGGTGCTGAATGTGTGTGGGTGCTGTGTATGTCTGTGGGTGCTGAATGTGTGTGGGTGCTGTGTATGTCTGTGGGTGCTGAATGTGTGTGGGTGCTGTGTATGTCTGTGGGTGCCGAATGTGTGTGGGTGCTGTGTATGTCTGTGGGTGTTGAATGTGTGTGGGGGTGTGATTGTGGGGGTGGAGGTGGGGGTACATTACTTGCTATCCCCCCTCCCTTCTTACCTTTTGTAGGGAGGGGGGATAGTGCTGCTGCTTTCCCTGGTGGTCCAGTGGAGGAGGGGATCCTTGCTGCTGTGATCCCTGGCGGTCCAGTGGAGAGTGAACTCTAACCCCTGTGGGGCTAGAGTTCACTCTCGCGAGATTTGAGCGTTGCCGTGGCAACGCTCATATCTCGCGAGAGGAACCCGGCGGAGCTGCGGCAATAGCTCCGCCGGGTCCTCTCCTGCCTCCCTCCCTGCATGTGGGTCAGTGGGGAGGGAGGCTGAGAGCAGAGCCGGCGCTCGGATAGCGCCGGCTCTGCATGAGCCGACAGGGGAGATCCTGAGATCTCCCCTGCCGGTCTCAATATACATAGGCGTGCCGCGGGAATTAGGGTGTGCCCAGGCACACCCGGCACACCCCGTGCGCACGCCTATGGGCCTGAATAATGCACAAGCTCTGCCATAGGTAATGGTTATGGGGACACTCCAGTCTCCAAATGCTTAACTTACACTATAGGTCGAATCAAGCTCCCACTTGTGTCTGGTACCCGGAGGCTCACTGTAATAATACGCTGTTACTTTTCTTATTTTACCGCAATAGACATATCTGCTCCCAACGGGGGGGGACGAGGCTCCATGGTCACCCCCCCCCCGGAGTGTTGAAGTGGACCCGTGTCTCCACCTGTCCTCTAGACATACTGACCAATGGGCCTGTAAGCTATATGTGTTCTTTCTTGTGCTCCCTGTGTTATTTCTCACCTATATCTTACAAGTGTTTCCTGCCTGACTTGGCCTATGAGCCATAATATTTCACTTTAGATGAAGCCCCAACTAGGTAATTTAACAACTTCCTTCTTCCAACACTCACACAGATCGCGGGTGACTTAATGTTAAATATAATCCTAGTACCGCAATGTTACCCAATAACCCACATCACGCCCACATGGTCAGGGAACCATGGCGACACCAATGGGGGCATGCGAGCCCAAATTAATCCTGGGCCTGCGAGCCACTTTATTTGCAAACTCTCGGGTGCCCCATCAGCCCGCACACTTGGCTCATTGTTGGCCTTGTTGCGCATTACAACTGTGGAGACCTGCGAGTCTCGATGTTATACTCTCACAATCTTCGCGACTAACAAAAACATACTTCCAGATAGGGAGCTAGGGAATAGGAAATGAAGGAGGGGAAAAGGGGAAAATAAAAAGGAAGAAAGAAAAAACTTGAATTGTTTGGAATAATGTTTTTGGATAATGAATATTGTGCATATTACATGAGACTTATTGTACTATGATAACACACTGTAACATTGCTTTGATTAACAACCGCTTAATAAAGAAATTTAAAAAAAAAAACTTTAGAGTTAAACCATTTGTATCTTGTACTGCTATTGTATAATTTTTTTTTTTAATTTGTAGAAGAAATACCAGACAGTACATCAGGCAGTAAATACAATTTGACACGAGTTACATAGATTTTATGATACCCCTTACAGTCTTTGCTTTTTATGCTTATAGCAAGGTTAAAGGACCACTATAGTGCCAGGAAAACATACTCGTTTTCCTGGCACTATAGTGCCCTGAGGGTGCCCCCACCCCCAGGGTCCCCCTCCCGCCCGGCTCTGGAAGGGGGATAGGGGTTAAATCTTACCTTTTTCCAGCGCTGGGCGGGGAGCTCTCCTCCTCCGATCATCCTCTTCTCCTCCCCGTCGGCTGAATGCGCACGCGCGGCAAGAGCTGCGCGCGCATTCAGCCGGTCACATAGGAAAGCATTCATAATGCTTTCCTATGGACGCTGGCGTGCTCTCACTGTGAAAATCACAGTGAGAAGCACGCAAGCGCCTCTAGTGGCTGTCAATGAGACAGCCACTAGAGGAAATAGGGGAAGGCTTAACCCATTCATAAACATAGCAGTTTCTCTGAAACTGCTATGTTTATGAAAAAATGGGTTAACCCTAGCTGGACCTGGCACCCAGACCACTTCATTAAGCTGAAGTGGTCTGGGTTCCTAGAGTGGTCCTTTAACTTAAGTCTAAAGTAAAACACATAAGTTTTATTTAACGAAAAAAAAAACATAAAATATGTGGAGGGTCAGATGCGGCCTGAAGGGTACCTATATCCACATGTGGTGGGAGTGCCCAATAGTGCAAATTTATTGGAAACGGATTGCGGAGTTGCTGCGAGACGTTTTTGAAAGAGAGGTCAAACTAGACCCCTGGGTGTTCCTACTGGCCAGATCTGTGGAAGATTGGACAAAAATGGAACAAAACCTCTTACATAAGGTGAATCTGGCTGCCAGGAGAGTTTTGGCACAGGTATGGCTGCAGAGGGATACTCCTAATCTCTCTGTAGTGGTACAAAAAATTAAAGATACATTCCTAATGGAGCCCAAGTCCGAGGAACAATGAAAAAGTTTGAAAAGATATGGGGCCCCTGGATGGCTAGCGCAGCGAGCGATTAGATCTCCCCCCCCCCCCAAGAGATGTTCACGAAATAGATGGCAAAGGCCACATTCGACGCAGGCTTTAGACCTGCACGCCTCGACAGAAGGTGATTTAGCTGGCTCCCCCTGTACACCACTCCACCCCTCCTCCCTCCCACACTCACCCTTTACACTCTCTTCACCCTCTTTACTTTGTGAGAGACTCTCACAGTTCTACTATTATCTTTCTATTTTCCTATATATAATACATAACTGTATAATGTGGGCAAGCGAACACAATGGAGTTGGGAAAAGGAAACAAATATGTTCACGAAATGGATCTATGGACACCGCAAATGGAATGCATTTATCAACCAGGAGATATCCTTTTAGTTTCCATAATTGCTCGCATTATTACTCTATTTTTCATGTTATTTTTTCTTACATAAAACACCAGGGCAGGCGCACTTTCCGATGCAGACACAAAATCTCTTTCCACTTCGCAGTTATATTCGAACCTAAGAGTTGCCATGTTTAAATGTTATAATGCGCTGTCAATATGGGACATATGTTCTTGATTATTGTTATTATAATTGTGAGGTGATCTGTTCCTATACAGCTGCTTTCTGATATGTGTGTACTGGATGTGATGTCATGTCTTGGAATAAATAAAGAATTAAAAAAATATATATATATGTGGAGAGTTCCTGGATGAGGGGTGAGAAGATGAATTTCTCCCAGTGGGGTCTCTGGCTTGTGCTAACATATTTCTAATTATATATTCAAAAATATTGGCTCTCCACCCAGTGCTTCCACACTTTGTTAAACAAGTTCATTAAAGAGCAGTAAATTTGTCAATTAAATAGATGTCTCGAGTAGTTGATGTAGTTTATCTTCCAATTGCTTTGTGTGTTTTAAGGCTCCCCAAGTGTTTGAATGTGAATATATAGCGTGGAAATTAAACCTTTGTGATTTACCTCGTCAGTACAGAGCGGTTCAGAAAATGTGAGAGGAGTTTCTGTTGCTTTATGGGGCACTTTCCTGTTTTGGAAATTGTGCAGTTGGAGGTATCCAGAAGTTCCCTGTGGCAATATGAGTCTTAGATTGGAGCTCCTGGAAGGGAACAACTCTTCCTTTGGAATATAAGTGCATATATCTCTGGATTCCAGTGCTTTCCATTCCTGCAAAATTCCTAGCACTCATTTCTTAGGGTAAGGCACTGTTTCGCAAATATGGTGACATATGAGAGGGGAATATTGTTAGTGACTGTTTTATTGAGACAGTATCCCAAATTCTTAAGGCATTAAGAATGTCTGGGCATTGGGTCCCAAGGAATGCTCTGTCTGTTCTCTGGATCCATATAAAACCTGCACTATCTGTGCAAATTGGGTGAATCAGGAAATAATTGCCTTGAAATTGACAAGGATCCACTGCTTCTCCTGAGGAGTGCTTTTTTAGTTTGGTAATATTTAATTTTTTTATGATGCCCCTGGGCTGTGTGCCCTTTCCACATGCCATTGCCACATGCCCTTTCCACATGCCATAGGAGGAGTCTCCCTCAGCAACCTCTGGCAGCCTCCTGGTCTTTCACCACTTCTTCTTGTTGCCCTAGTTTATGTGGTTGGTGTGCTTGATAGTGCTGTTATGTGCTGTGGAAACCTGCTCCAGGCGTTTCTCCAAGGCTCCTATTTTAGTCCCCAGTGCTTGAATTTTAGCCTTCAACTCCATTGTGCTCATCTCTATTTTCTTTGCTAGGAAGCGGAGGACCTCTCCTGCTTCCCCGCTGTGAGTGTTTTTAGACTTCAAATATCCCAAGTCGCATGATGATCTTAACTGGCTTGGCACATAGGCCATGCGGCTGCTAACACTGTGGCAAAACTTTGGTGAGTTTCCTGAGACAATTTTGTGATTTGCAGAGTGTCCACATAGTTCCCTTTCTTTGCTTGTTTGATTTGAGTTTTATTGGCTCTTTTTTTGTTTAGCTTATTGCCACTAATTGGCAGACGGATCGGTGTCAGGCGGATCGGTGTCAGGCGGATCGGTTAAGTTGATTGCAGCAGTGGATCGATTAACTTAAGTAGCCATCTTGCTCAAGCCACGCTGCACTAATTTTAACTACTGCAAAGTATGTAAAACTAAAGGTAATTATCTTACAATACCTGTCAGCAACATGCAGGGCCAGATTAACATAGGGGCTGATGGAGCTGTAGCTCCAGGCCCAGGCCCATGGAATAGGCCCATTGATTTAAAAAAATATATATATATATTTTTTTTTTACACACTACTCTTATTTCACCTGGCCGGAATTTATTTGAGGCTGCCTGGCCGGTGCCGATATTGCAGTAATACCGGCAATACAAATGCCGGTATTTTTCTCAGTATAAACTGAGATTACTCTGCAATACCATTACTGGCCAGTAGTGGTAACTGTGTGTATGGAGAGAGGCAGGGATAGGAAGTTACAGCATATACCTACATCGCTCTACTCACTGATCTGCGGGGGAGCAGCTACACAGCACAGAGAGTACAGACAGCAGCTCCCAGCCTGCAGGGAGACATGGGGACACTGAGATACTAGGGGACACTATGAGACATGGGAACACATGGAGACCTCTGGAGACACAGACACATATGGAGACACTGAGACATTGACACACACACACACACACACGGACACACTGAAACACTAGGGGACACTGAGACACTAGGGGACATGGTGACACAGACACACATGAGGACACTGAGACACTAGGGACACAATGTCCCCAAGTTTCTCATGTGTCCCTATGTCTCCCAGCCAGTGTCCCTGGTGTCTCAGTGTGCCCATGTCTCCCAGAGTCCCTAGTGTCTCAGTGTCCCTAATCTCTCAGTATCCCTAGTGTCTCAGTGTCCCCATGTCTGGCAGTGTCCGTGTCCCCATGTCTCCCAGTGTCCCCACGTCTCCCCGTGTCCCTCAATGTCCCCGGGAGACATGGGGACACCAGGAGACATGGGGAACTATGACACTGTGATACATAGTCTCAGTGTCCCCTAGTGACATGGGGACATAGGGACACAGACACTAGGGGACCCTGGGTGACTGGGAGCAATCCATCTATACAGCAGAATCAAACTAAGTAGTTTTTTGGTGATTTCACAGAATCTTCTCTGTCACTCCTTGTGATTTACATCATGTGATGTCACACATACATAATTAGTTATGCAAATTAGTAAGGCCTGTATTTTTTTTTCAAGTACTCTTCACATACTCTTGCTTAAGTATGGAAACTTAAGAGGGATATATGGAAACAAAACTTGTGTGGACTGGCTGAAATGAAATTATTTAAGGTATTGCTGACTTTGGTCTCTCTAACACTGTGGCATATTCCCTTTCTTCTACACTCACTACATCCACCTTTTCTCTGTCCCAGACTATATACCAGGAGCTTCTGCCTGCTAGTAAGAAGGTAATGAGACAAGTGGACATGTGAGTGCTAGGGGACAGTCCTTAGAAAGCATGGACCGAGCGCACCATTAGACGCATTTATGCCAAGCTTAGGCTGCTGTCTGCATAGTATGCCCTGCATGATTGGCAGGCAGCCTGACATGCATTCATTTGGGCAGACACGCCTCCTTTTTGGGCATGTTCGGCCCTTTCGGAAGTTCTGGTTACATGATCTGCGTCAGTGGCCCACCCTTTTACACCGCCCATTGACTTCCTGCATCACTGGACACTGCTTTTAGGGGTTATGGATTTACTTGAAAGATGAAAGCATGAATTACATAGAGATTAGCATATTTCAAGAGAATCAGAGTTTTCTTATAGCTGCATCCTATGAGTTTCCCTCCGGCAACATCTCCACCAGATACATAATGCTTGAGAGGTATGACTCTTTTAGTGTTTTTGGTCGATAAGATTCTGTACTTAGGCCCCTAATAATTGTCAGCACCAGGCCTACTGGGCTCTTAATCTGGCCCTGGCAACATGTAAACATACATTTCAATTACAATTTCTGCTAGAATTTAATCTGTTCTTTATTACAGGCATATTTTTGTCTTCTTCATCCACGTCTCCAGTAACAGTTGCACCAGCCAAGATTCACAATAACAAGGGCAGTGACTCTGGTAACAGTCCCAAGAGCAGTGACTCTGGTAACAGTCCCAAGAGCAGTGGTTCCAGTAACAGTCCCACAAGCAGCGGTTCCAGTAGCACTCCTAAGGGCAGTGGTTCTGGCAGAACATCTAAGAGTGGTGGTTCCAGTAGTAATCCCAAGAGCAGTGACTCTGGCAACATCCCCAAGAGCAGTGGTTCCAGTAGCAGTCCCAAGAGCAGTGGTTCTGGTGACAATCCCAAGAGCAGTGACTCTGGCAACATCCCCAAGAGCAGTGGTTCCAGTAGCAGTCCCAAGAGCAGTGGTTCTGGCGACAATCCCAAGAGCAGTGACTCTGGCAACATCCCCAAGAGCAGTGGTTCCAGTAGCAGTCCCAAGAGCAGTGGTTCTGGCGACAATCCCAAGAGCAGTGACTCTGGCAGTGCTCCTAAGAGCAGTAGTTCCAGTAGCAGTCCCAAGAGCAGTGACTCTGGCAACATTCCCAAGAGCAGTGGTTCCAGTAGCAGTCCCAAGAGCAGTGGTTCTGGTGACAATCCCAAGAGCAGTGACTCTGGCAGTGCTCCTAAGAGCAGTAGTTCCAGTAACAGTCCCAAGAGCAGTGACTCTGGCAACATTCCCAAGAGCAGTGGTTCCAGTAGCAGTCCCAAGAGCAGTGGTTCTAGTAGCAGTCCCAAGAGCAGTGACTCTGGCAACATTCCCAAGAGCAGTGGTTCCAGTAGCAGTCCCAAGAGCAGTGACTCTGGCAACATTCCGAAGAGCAGTGGTTCCAGTAGCAGTCCCAAGAGCAGTGGTTCTAGTAGCAGTCCCAAGAGCAGTGGTTCCAGTAGCAGTCCCAAGAACAGTGACTCTGGTAACATTCCCAAGAGCAGTGGTTCCAGTAGCAGTCCCAAGAGCAGTGGTTCTAGTAGCAGTCCCAAGAGCAGTGACTCTGGCAGTGCTCCTAAGAGCAGTAGTTCCAGTAGCAGTCCCAATAGCAGTGACTCTGGTAACATTCCCAAGAGCAGTGGTTCCAGTAGCAGTCCCAAGAGCAGTGGTTCCAGTAGCAGTCCCAAGAGCAGTGACTCTGGTAACATTTCCAAGAGCAGTGGTTCCAGTAGCAGTCCCAAGAGCAGTGGTTCTAGTAGCAGTCCCAAGAGCAGTGGTTCCAGTAGCAGTCCCAAGAGCAGTGACTCTGGTAACATTTCCAAGAGCAGTGGTTCCAGTAGCAGTCCCAAGAGCAGTGGTTCTAGTAGCAGTCCCAAGAGCAGTGGTTCCAGTAGCAGTCCCAAGAACAGTGACTCTGGTAACATTCCCAAGAGCAGTGGTTCCAGTAGCAGTCCCAAGAGCAGTGGTTCCAGTAGCATTCCCAAGAGCAGTGACTCTGGCAGTGCTCCTAAGAGCAGTAGTTCCAGTAGCAGTCCTAAGAGCAGTGGTTCCAGGAGTAGTCCCAAGAGCAGTAGTTCCAGTAGTAGTCCCAAGAGTAGTGGTTCCAGTAGCAGTCCCAAGGGCAGTGACTCTGGCAGTACTCCTAAGAGCATTGGTCCCAGTAGCAGTCCCAAGAGCAGTGGTCCCAGTAGCAGTCCCAAGAGCAGTGGTTCCAGTAGCAGTGCAAAGGGCACTGACTCTGGCAGTGCTCCTAAGAGCAGTGGTCCCAGTAGCAGCCCCAAGAGCAGTGACTCCGGCAGCACACCCAAGAGTAGTGGTTCCAGTAGCAGTCCCAAGAGCAGTGTCTCCGGCAACACTCCCAAGAGCAGTGGTTCCAGTAGTAGTCCTAAGAGCAGTGGTTCTAGTAGCAGTCCCAAAAGCAATGATTCTGGCAACAGTCCTAAGAGCACTGACTCTGGTGGTAGCTCAAGTAAAGAATTCTGTGTTGGAAAAGCCAGTGGTCTGTATCCAGTGAAAGGAAACAAGAATGCTTTCTGGCACTGTGCAGATGGAATCACCTACCAGCAAAATTGCCCTGTGGGTCTTGTCTTTGATCTCACCTGCCTGTGTTGTAAGTAACTGATATTTGACAATATGTATGCACCAATATGTTTAATTGAGCAGCAGGAAATGCTAGCTGAATGCTTGGTTGTATAGGGGGAGGCATTAGCAGTAGAAAGAGGGAAGTGCTCATGCCATTGTACAGAACAATGGTGAGACCTCACTTGGAGTATTGTACGCAGTACTGGAGACCGGATCTTCAGAAGGATATTGATACTTTAGAAAGAGTTCAGACAAGGGCTACTAAACTGGTTCATGGATTGCAGGATTAAACTTACAAGAAAAGGTAAAAGGAACTTAACATGTATAGCTTGGAAGAAAGAAGAGACAGGAGGGATATGATAGAAATATTTAACTACATAAAGGGAATCAACACAGTAAAGGAGGAGACTATATTTAAAAGAAGAAAAACTACCACAACAAGAGGACATAGTCTTAAATTAGAGGGGCAAAGGTTTAAAAATAATATCAGGAAGTATTACTTTACTGAGAGGGTAGTGGATGCATGGAATAGCCTTCCAGCTGAAGTGGTAGAATTTAACACAGTGAGGGAGTTTAAGTATGCGTGGGATAGGCATAAGGCTATCCTAACTATAAGAAAAGGCCAGGGACTAATGAAAGTATTTAGAAAATTCGGCAGACTAGATGGGCCGAATGGTTCTTATCTGCCATCACATTCTATGTTTCTATTAAGCAGTCTCTCTCTGTATGGAAGCTCATTATTGATCTGTTATAAAAATAAGGATCAAATATGAGCTATATTGGTACAGAGAGGTGGAAATGCTTAATTTAGATAATAGTAAAAAGCTGTGTACTTTTAAGATATATGGACACGCTAAGCACCAAAACCACTAATCTTAACGATGTGGTTATGGTGCATAGTTGCTGCCCTGTTTCAATATAATGCATTGCCATTTCTAAAGAATGGCAATGTTTACATTTGGTAAACAGTAAACTTCTACTGGCTGTTATACAATAAAACACTCCCTCCTTGCATCATTTGATTTTTTGAAGGGCATGTTTAGCATCATTAAATTGGCAGTTAGTGACTGATGATGGCGGATAGTGATTGATGATTTTATTTCAAAATACAAATCGATTGGTTATAAAGCTTTGTAAAAAAAATACCAGTATAATTTGTTTACACATGCATTCTAATAATTAGCATAATACTTTAATGACTAGAATCAGCACTACAATAGTTGCTTCACATAATGTCTGTTACAAAAGAAAATGATCACACCTGTAATATACAAATGTGCTGGTTTATGTCAGAAGACTGTGACTGAAGTCTGTTCCAATGTTCTATAACAAAATGTTTTCAAAAAAGTATTGTTTTCTCTAAAGGCTCTTACATTTCTGAAAACTTATACTTGGAAATCTATCTCTCACTTAGGCGCTAATCCTCCACCTAAATATAACAATGGATTCTGTGCAAACAAGGCTAGTGGACTGTATCCAGTGCAAGGGAATAAGAATGCATTCTGGCACTGCGCAGATGGCATTACCTACGAGCAACATTGCCAAACTGGTCTTGTCTTTGACGTGGACTGCCTTTGCTGTAAGTTTTTGGGATTTGGATCAAGTATAAAACTTAAAGGGGCACTATAGGAATGAAAATAACTTTAGCTTAAAGGGACACTCCAGGCACCCAGACCACTTCTGCCCATTGGAGTGGTCTGGGTGCCAACTCCCACTACTCTTAACCCTGCAAATGTAATTATTGCAGTTTTTTATAAACTGCAATAATTACCTTGCAGGGTTAACTCCACCTCTAGTGGCTGTCTGCTAGACAGCCACTAGAGGGCACTTCCTCCTTCATAACACAGAAAACCTGTGCTAGAGCGTCGCTGGATGTCCCCACGCTGTGTGAGGACCTCCAGCGTCGCTCAATTCCCCATAGGAAAGCATTGAAAAGCATTTTCAATGCTTTCCTATGGGGAGCTCTAATGCGAATGCGCAGCATTAATAATGCAGACAGGGACCGACTGACAGCCTTCTGGGCCCCTGGACAAAATTAGATCCGTGGCCCTTCGAAGCCAAATTATTAAAGGTGCACTATAGGTGCACTCGTTTTCCTGTCACTGTAGGGTCATTACCCTCAGGACCCCCTCCCGCTGGACAGAAGGGGTTAAAACCTTTTCAGCCACTTACCTTTCACCTGAGCTGGGCTCCCTCTGCGTTGGGGAACTCTCCTCCCTCTGCCGACGTCAGATTTGAATGCGCAGCAAGAGCCGTGCGCGCATTCAAACCGCCCATAGAAAAGCATTACTCAATGCTTTCCTATGGATGTCCAGTGTCTTCTCACTGTGAAGTGCCTCTAGCGGCTGTCAGTGAGACAGCCACTAGAGGCTGGATTAACCCTCAGTGAAACATAGCAGGTTCTCTGAAACTGCTATGTTTCAGCGCATGGTTGAAACTAGAGGGGCGTGGCACGCAGACCACTTAATTGAGCTGAAGTGGTCTGGGTGCCTATAGTGGTCCTCTAAGTGTGTATGTATGGGGGAGGGGGGCAGTGTGTGTGTGCATGGGGGAGGGGCAGTGTGTGTATGGGGGAGGGGGCAGTGTGTGTGGGGGGCAGTGTGTGGGGGCAGTGTGCATGGGGGAGGGGGGCAGTGTGTATGGGGGGGGCAGTGTGTGTATGTGTGTATGGGGAGGGGGCAGTGTGTATGGGGAGGGGCAGTGTGTGGCTGGGGGAGCAGTGTGTATCGGGGAGGGGCAGTGTGGGGCAGTGTGTGTGTATGGGTGTGTGGGGGGGCAGTGTGTGTACAGGGGGCAGTGTGTAGTGTATGGGGGAGGGGGCACAGGGGGGCAGTGCTGGGGAGGGAGCAGTGTGTGTGGGGGGAGGGGCAGTGTGTG
This sequence comes from Pelobates cultripes, assembly GCA_933207985.1. NCBI lineage: Eukaryota > Metazoa > Chordata > Amphibia > Anura > Pelobatidae > Pelobates > Pelobates cultripes. The sequence continues at coordinate 141,783,006 of OW240912.1, forward strand.
CATGGGGAGGGGGGCAGTGTGTGTATGGGGAGGGGGGCAGTGTGTGTATGGGGAGGGGGCAGGTGTGTATGGGGGAGGGGGCAGTGTGTGTGTATGGGGGCAGGGGGCAGGGGGTAGTGTGTGTGTATGGGGAGGGGGCAGTGTGTGGGGGAGGGAGCAGTGTGTGTGGGGGGAGGGGCAGTGTGTGTATGGGAGGGGGCAGTGTGTGTATGGGGAGGGGGCAGTGTGTATGGGGGAGGGGGCAGTGTGTATGGGGGGCAGTGTATATGGGTGGGGGGCAGTGTGTATGGGGGGGCAGTGTGTGTATGGGGGCAGTGTGTATGTGTGTGTAGGGGGCAGTGTGTGTAAGGGGGGGCTGTATATATGGGGGGGTAGTGTGTGTATGGGGAGCAGTGTATATATGGGGGGCTCCTCTCCTCACCTTCCATCCATGCTGTATGTGTGCTCTGTGTGAGAGGGAAGCAGGGGGTGATGTCACTTCCTGCCCGCCTCCCATCCTCACTGAGCACTGAACAGGGAGAGAGACAGAGAGGAGACCTGGCAGTGAGAGCAAGGTGTGCTGCCAGGTCTCACACTGGAGGAGGGGGGGGAGAAATTATTTACAGGGTGATGGGTTGCAGGGGCCCTTAGAGTCATTATGGGCCCCCTGCAACCTTTCACTGAATTTGTTTTTGTTTAACTTACTTCTGACTGTGGAGATCTCTGATCTGATCTCCACAGCAGAAGCATGGCTGTACTGCCGGGCCCTCGGTCCATGACCGATCTGCCCGACCTGTCAGTCCGCCCCGTAATGCAGAGGAGGAGCGGCGGCGGATGGAGAGGCAGCGACATGAAACATGTTTTCACCCCTTCAGCAACCAGGGATTGGGGGGTGGGAGGGAGAGGGGACCTGCAGTGCCAGGAAAACGGATTGTTTTCCTGGCACTGGAGTTTCCCTTTAATGAAGCAATTTCTGTGTATAGATTATGGCCCTACAGTCTCACTGCTCAATTATCTGTAATTTAGGAGTTAAATCACTTTGGTTTCTGTCTATGCAGCCACAGCCACACCTCCTCTGGCTGTGACTAACACAGCCTGCATGAAAAAAATGGTTTTATTTTCAATCAGATATTAAAATGCTTTAGATGTTTTTATCTCCTGCTCTGTAAATTATACTTTAATCACACACAGAATGCTCATGCAAGGTCTAAATAAGTAACTTTAAATTAAACAGAATGTGCAATAAAGGAAGTTTAACAATTAGATCTCCCTTTACAGGAAGTGTTTAAGAAGACTGTGCAGGGCACATGCAGGGAGGTGTGACTAAGGCTGCACCAATGATTTAACTCCTAAATCGCAGAGAATTCAGCAGTGAAACTGCAGGGTCATGATCTATTCACAGACAAATGTATTTAAAGTTGTTTTGATGTCTTTAGTGTCCCTTTAATGGCTCAGATAAGGGCATAAAATAATTGCCAAAAATAGTTAAATAACCATTGACAGAACAAAGGTTAATTATGTGTGGTGACTGGCCAGTGCATGTTAGCCAGCCCCACATTAAACAGTTCAAAAATAAATAAATAAATGAAAACTGATGGAGGTCAGTAAAACCCCAATATTATAGCTTTAAAATCTTCCCATCTTCCATTCATCATGTGGAGCATATTTAAGAAATATTTAAAACTAGCAACTGGGCAGCCCAGTCACTAGAAAGGACCCAAAGATTCTGTTAAATAACGTGACTCCCCATAACCCTAACCATGGGCATTGGGTGAGTGACTTTAAAAAAATTATCTGTGTTGGGATAGTCTTTGAAGGTGCACTCCACACTTTGGAGGGTAATGTCAATAATTTTGCCTTAACTATGCAAGCTAGTTATTAAGTTTTCACAATTCACTTTTTAAAAATCTTTGTTTATAGTTAGGCATATAATGTATATATAATTTCAATACACAAAACAGGAAACTCATGTTCAGAAGAATTTGAAAGAATAGATAAAAGGCACAACAAGGACATATTTAAGCAGATCAAATCAACTGTGCCCAGCACAGGGTGATAAACTGCAGGGTTTAAAATAGGTTGGGAAACTCTTGTAATGCTTGTTTCAGATATAGTGTCATCTGACTGTTCCTGTTCCAATCACTTGTATGTTTGTTTAACCATTATACAAAGTTGCAAAAAATATTGTGCTGACACACATAGTATTGTTTGATTGCAGGTAATTATCCTCCAGCTCCAACTACAGCGCCTCCTGCAAAGATTCCCAGTTCCACAAACAGCAATTCTGGAGACAACTCAAGTGGCAATGGATTTTGTGCTGGGAAAACCACCGGACTCTACCCAGTTGCTGGGAACAAAAACGCCTACTGGAACTGCTGGGATGGGATCACCTACCAGCAAGACTGTCCAGAAGGTCTATCATTTGTTCAGAGCTGTCAGTGTTGTGAGTGATTACAATGACATTTCAGAATTTTGGAATTAAATAAAACCAAACAGAGGCAGAGTTTGTGAGTTTTGTATCTTAATTTATTTGATTTTACACTTCTGGACATACTTTTTAATATGCAAAATATATTTAAATAGCAAGCCAGTAATAACGGCTCTACATATAGATAATATATGGCTACGATTACAATGGCATTTATAGATCACATATCTGTGTCTGTGTCATCTAGAAGTCTTTTTAAGTGGATCCTTGCCAATATTAAGAGTAGAAAAGCATTGATTTTAAGGATTTAAGATGTATTGTGATACAAAGGACCTCTGAGTAAAAAGAGTTTGGTCTGCCACCAAATATGGTTTTACTTGCATTCTAGTCCGCACTTATGGAATTAAGGCATATGGAACAGAAAACTGATAGTTTATTTTATACCATTTAGGAAGTGGAGGAAGTGATCACGTAGTACGTATATCTTAAAACCTATTTAATGGTGATTTCACCAGCCCAATAAATAAATTAAAAGTATATCGATGTAAAGGTGAAAGTGTCATCTACGTGATTTGTAGGATAGGTAATCACAGGAATTATCTTTTGAAATGCAACGAAAGAGCTAAAAAGTGTGTCTTGAATCCTGTCACTTTAATTAGCTAAGTAGCACTCGGTTTAATATACTCCGCTATTGTATTATCCATTAGACTGCCTCTACTACAAGCAGCTTTTTAAATAATCCTGTGGTAAGTTCATGGTTAAACTGTATTCAACTGTGAGTCAAGGGGTAGTGACACATTGGTGTTCTGTTTGCATGACTGGCCTTATAGCTTAAGGAAAAAAACTGTCCACAGGTAACAGGAAACTATGTATGTGGACTAGAGAAAAATAGACAGAAAATGCAGTCTATAAATATTTAGCGTGTAGTCTCTAGAAGCAATAAAGTGATACAAAGCATGATAAAATAAAAAGGCAGACATAGAGTCAGCCAAACAGACATACACATAGTACTACTAATACTCAACATGTGTATTCGTCATGACTGCCTTCTTCCTTCAGTCTGCAGACTCTGTCTTCCAGCAGCTCAGCTCCCAGTGCTCTCAGTGGCTCAATAAGTACTGAGAGGCAGAGCCAGTCCAGCAAAATATTGTGTAAATGGGGAAAGGTGAGGGGTTTTCTAGGGTCTATGTTATTTGTATTTTTTTTTTAACAAAACTAAATATAATTGAGAAATTGCAAACATGTAACCGTTCAAGTCAAAACCAAATCAAGTGAGCATAAGTTGTGCCGGTGATCATAACTCTTTCTTTAAGAATTTTACAGTATGAAGACACCATGTTGGTCTTGAAAACATGTGATAGCATTAGCTACATTTATAAATCCTTGTTAAAGGGACACTATAGTCACCAGAACAATTTCAGCTTAATGTAGTTATTCTGGTGAGTATAGTCAGTCCCTGCGGGCGTTTTGTTGTAAACACTGTCTTTTCAGATAACAGGCAGTGTTTACATTACAGCTTAGGCACACCTCCAGTGGTCACTCCACAGAAGGCCACGGGAGGTGCTTCCTGGGTCAGTGCTGCACAATTAGCAGCACTGATGTTCAGCATTTCCACATTCTGCATGGAGATGCTGAACTTTCCCCATAGAGATGCATTGATTCAGTGCATTTCTACGAGGAGATGCTGATTGGCCAGGGCTATGTTTGACTTGTGCTGGCTCTGCCCCTGATCTGCCTCCTTGACAAGCTCAGTCAAGCCAATGTATCCTATGTGTAAGCATTGTGGTTGGCTGAAAGAGCACTTCCGATTACGTCAGCCAAGCAGGCAGATCAGGGGTAGAGCCAGTAGCAGCAGACTTTAATAAAGGTAAGACTTTGCTATATATAGTGGGGGCTAGTGGAGGCGAGAGGAGCTAGATGGTGGTTTTAACACTATAGAGTCAGGAATACATGTTTGTGTTCCTGACCCTATAGTGTTCCTTTAAATATTTGGAAATCATTTTTGGATATTTTCATTATTTTCTTATCAAATGCATATTTGCAACTTGTGATAATATAACTAAAGTATGAACATACCGGTAAAAGATATGACATAACAGCAAATCAAACAAATTACAAATTTATACTTTTTCATATGTTCACTTGGAGACAAGAGCCCATTAGGGAGTTTACTTAGGCCGTAAACATCTCTATGTAAAAAAAGACTTTCCTACTTAAACTCATGCAAGATGCATACTCTGTATGGTCCCTCTCTCATCTTTCTATAGTGGAATTGGGATTATTCATTGCCGGGTTTCTTGGTATTCCATATTAACCAGAAAAAAAAGTTAAAAAAATGATGTAAATGTATAGTGTATTGTAGTGAGAGCCTTAAAATGATTACAATTAATGAATGGGCCAGCGTGCCATTAGCGCCATAGTTCTTAATTGTACACCCCTGTACGCCCTCTCTAGTATTTTGTATTTTGTAGTTCTGTTTAAGCTTGCTCCCAAATCCCAACATACAAAAACTAATTTCAGGGAGGTAGTTGCACCCCCCATCATATTCACACACAACATTTTACAACTATCTACACACACTATTAACACATGGACACATGCACACACCTTGACACACAGGTATACACACTGACACATGCACACTGGCATATACACAATTTGACACACAGATACACACTGGCATATAAACACAACTTGACACACAGATACCCACACTGGCACAAACACACACACACACACACTAGTACTGTCAGGCTTTCATTCTGCTTACCCGACGGCTTAGCTCTGAGTGCCACGATCTCCACTGGCATTCTGATGGACGCTGCACACTTGCATGTGGACCGTTTATGTATGCGGCCGAAATACCCATGGGATTCGGCGCATACTAATGATGTCAGGGATCAATGTTAGAATAAGATGTGAGAGAGGTTAAAATAGTTTACCTAATCCTAATTTGAACCCTTACTTAACCCTAAATGTCCCGTGTTCCTAAGCTTAGTGAATGCACTAACTATAATGAAAGTGTGAAACTAGCTTTACTTACCTTCCAGGACCTTGCTGTGGAGTAGTAGCAAGAGTGCTAGCACACATGTGCAGCACAGGATCCAGCTGATTCCCCTCACCGGAAGTGACAAGGGTAGGGGCATTTCCGGTGTGACACCGGTTCGTCACTTCCGGTGGGAGGACGTCACGTCACTTCCGGTGCGCCTCATAGTGGATGATAATCAGTTCAGAGATAGCAAGCTCCATATTGTTTATGGGCAAAAGTGCCCTATATTTCACATATATGCTAAAAAGCTAAACTTAATCAATATAAACATAAGGAAAGAAAGAGAAAAGGAAGAATAAAAATCAAATGTACATAAAAGATATGTATATACCAAATATATAAAACTCAAAAAAATATATCTAAAAAATACACATCAAATATATAAAGTATAATGAGATAAAACACTCCCAATTTATTAGTCAAAAGAATGTAAAATAAATAAAATCTATTAAAAACATAATAAAATAAACTAAAACTGGGTCATATGGAGGGGAGAGGACAAAAAAGTAGCAGAGATGAGAGAGGAGGGATTTTTTTTTTAGAAATAAATAAATATTAACGAAAATGGATCAATTCAAAGTCCATGTTGAGTCCTATAGGGGACAAAGTATCTATATTTAAAATCTATCTACGCTCGATTTTGCTCAACTCCTTAAAATTATTCTTCCCTCTCCAATTGAACTCCTTTTTATAAAAAGCCATAAAACCTAAAAGGGAAGGATCCCTATTGTGTTTATCGAGGACGTGTGCAGATACACTATGTTTAGTATACTCTCTCTGGATGTTTCCCATGTGCTCCAATACGCGGGACTTAAGACTCATAGTAGTCATCCCCACGTACTGGAGCCCTCAGGGACACCAGAGAAGGTACACTACATTAATAGAATGACTTGTTAAAGTGCTTTGAATATTAAAAAGTCTCTCCTTATACATATGACTTAAACATAGTGCGGGGTTCTTTTTTACTGCTACTTCTCGTACATATTTTACAATAATAGAAACCTGTTTTTTGTTTTAGGAAATTTTTGTCATTATTCATCTTTTCTTGTGTAATAAAATTATTAACTAAATTATCCTTCAAACCTTTTTCTCCTCTAAAAATAACATTAGGTTTGTCGGCAATTATCCCATTTAAGTTATTATCAGTTTTTAAAAGGTGCCAGAATATGTTTTTTTTGTTTTGAATTTTGTTTAAAATCTAAAATTATGGGAATATTTAAATCATTTTAAAGATGCCCCTTCTTAGGTTTGGCCCTATATTCTAAAACAGTATTCCTATTTATAGATTTGACTTCTTGTAGTTGTTTATCTAAAATGTTACGGTCATACTTTTTTTCTTTAAAAAAAATAGTTAAAATGTTAGCTTGTAAATCAAATTGATGTGAATCACTACAATTTCTCAAGAGTCTGTTAAATTGCCCTTTAGGAATATTCCAAGGAGTGTGATGACAACTAGTTGTGTCATGTAACTAAAAATTTCGTTTTAATTTTAAAATCTTCAACATAGATTTCTAAGACCAAAAAATGTACCTTGGAAGGACTGTGTTCACATATAAGAACTATATTCCTTTCATTATTACTTAAAAATGCTAAAAACTGTTCAAGGGATCCTACATCTCCCTTCCAAATAAAAAAGATATCGTCAATGTACCTGCGATAGAGGACCAAGTTCACACTCCAGCCATGGCTATCTAGGAGAAAAGACTTCTCCCTGAAAGACATATAAAGATTTGCATAGCTGGGCGTGAACTTCGTCCCTATCGCGGTACTGACTAATTTTAAGAAATAGGATCCTTTGAACCAAAATAAATTATTATGCAAAATTAATAGTATACCCTCCAAAATAAAAACTCTTTGACTGTCCGGTATAGCTCTCTGAGATAAGAAATGTTCTACAGCCTCGCAGCCCAATTGGTGGGAGATGATTGTGTACAAGCTATTGACATCACATGTAGCCAGGACACAACCATCTTCCCATACCACCTCCTGTTCTCTAATAAATTGAGTAGTCTTTCAAGTAAGTGGGCTGCGAGACCACTAAAGGTTGTAACAACCTGTCAATATACTCGGACAATTGGCTAAGAAGAGAATCCACCCTGCCACTATTGGTCTGCCAGGTGGATCCTTAGGATTTTTGTGAAATTTCAGATTAGTATAAAAAAACGGGGATTTTAAAAATCTGTATATTTAAATACTTATATTCTTCTTCATTAAGTGACTAACCATGATTTAAATGATACCTGGTGTTGTCTTTATCCATCAGCTAGAGAGTACACATTTTATTCTTCCGCGCAAATGCCTTATTCGTGAATAGATATTTGCATTGTTGATAAAATTACTTTGACTTATGTCACAGCGGTTAACATAGGCCCTAGGACTTGGACGGATCACTCGCCGATCATAGCCACATTCCAATCCAGATATCCGGTACGTGCTATGGGGTCATGGAGATTGAATGAGGTATTGATTGATGATTCCAAATTGTTTCCGGTGATTGCGGATGCTCTTGTTAAGTATTTTCATGATAATGACAAGGATAATATTGCTCCCATCTCCTTATGGCTGGCACAGAAGGCGTATTTTTATTAAAGAGGCTAGTCGTAAAAAGAAAGTGGGTGCGGCTCGGTTGTGGCTTCTCAGCTAGAAGATCAAAATAAACTTAAGCCCCTTAAATCATTTGATAGTCAAATTGCTAAAATAAGTAAAGAATTAGACCAACTGGCCCAAGTGGATACAGAGAAACAAATGAGAGCTTTAAAAACTAAATTCTATATTCATGGCAATAAAGCAGGGAAATGATTGGCCAAAACGCTAAAGTGAAATTATCTTCAAACAAAAATCCCCTATATTGTCTCAATGGACAACCGTAAATTATTTAATCCTTATGATATTGTAGGCGAATTGGTGCGCTATTATGAGAAATTATATAACCTAAGATCCAAATACACCTCAGCCCTCACGGCCTGAAATAGATAGGTTTCTTGAGGAGATCAATCTCCCTAGAATCTCTGCAAGCCAGTATCAGAAACTAGAGGAGCCGTTTACTGTGTACAAAATAAGTTATTCATTCTCTTCCTAAGCACAAAGCCCCAGGTCCTGACGGTTTCTCCAACTATTACTATATAAAGCTGGAGGCCATTTTGACACCATATGTAAAGGATCCTTGCATTCGTGCAGCGATGATCCTTGCAGCTTCTCCCGAAATCCAGCTGAAACTAAGTGATTATAACTCCCAATCATCCCAACCATGAGTCGAGACTTCATGAAGGGGTAAAACGATCTGATTTACTTTGGGCTACCCGCCCGGTATTTATGCAGGTCTCCCACCTGGTGGACACTCCCCTAGGGGACCAGATGGAAGACTGGGACAAAAGTAACACAGTAGCCAATCACAGTGGCTATAGCATAAGCACTCCCCTTTTACATAAATCACTCCCTCTTTTCCATCCTGGAGATAATTAACTTAAGGTAGCAAAGAGAGCCTTAATTATCTCCAGGAAGAAAGAAACATGGCTTTTCTTATTTAGCAAAACAGAATAAAAATATATAACTTTCTTTTTACACAACATAAACTTTAAGTTCCACATATCCCCAGATAGCTTGGATCTGAGTGCATATTCTAGGCGAATAGCGCTCAGATCCCACGAACACAGTTCTCAGAATCGTTGACTGAAGTTTGACTTTCACCGGCCGTTCGTGTGTTTATAGCCGACTGCAAGTTCCATACTATAGCTATCTGGGGTTGGTCACTTTCGCATACATAGTAGTATCCCCTTCATTCGTGTGTTTTTCCACCGTATGAACGAGGATGGGAGAAGGTAGCAGCGGTGTTCGACAAAATAGGTAGCTGAAATCAGTTCCAGGGAATCCTCGCCATTTACCGCTGCGCGTTCGACAATACAAAATGGCGATTGCCACGTGTTCGGTAGATGAACGCGGACCACCAGCTATTCCCCAATTAGTCTGTGGTTAACCGCAACAGTCAGGGTGGTCAATAGGCGCCACATGACCTCAGTGGGAGGTCAGTGGTTCGGTAGTTCATTCGCTTTTATTGCTATTTCCACGAAATCCCGCTGTAATCCTCCAAATAACCGAACAGGCTTGTTCGTATGGTCTGTAAATAGGGGATTTCGTTACACCATATCTTACAAAATTGTTCAATTTGTTTAAAACATCAGGTTCGATCCACCCAGAAATGCTGGAAGCGTATATAAGTGACAATAAAAAGTACAAATGGTGAGAGCACTCAATATAGAACAGTAACTTGTACAGTAAAATTACCCAAACTGGATTATGATCTGCAAATAAACACAGATAGAGAGAAAAACATAGGGTAATAACGTAAGGATAAATAAAAAGACTTAACAACTGGTCTCACTCACATAAAAAGAGCCACTTAGATAGCTGGCTCAAACTTGCATGCCTTGAATAAAAACTCTTGTAGGGCTTTCACTGGGTCCTTTCTGTAGTTGTATTCCTTACACCACCAGGAAACGCAGGTTCAAGGGGTATTAATGGGGTATTAATGAAGGTCAGAAATCCAACTCCTTATCACTACCAGCTTCTTTCTTAGTGATAAGGAGTTGGATTTCTGACCTTCATTAATTAAAGGACCCAGTGAAAGCCCTACAAGAGTTTTTATTCAAGGCATGCAAGTTTGAGCCAGCTATCTAAGTGGCTCTTTTTATGTGAGTGAGACCAGTTGTTAAGTCTTTTTATTTATCCTTACGTTATTACCCTATGTTTTTCTCTCTATCTGTGTTTATTTGCAGATCATAATCCAGTTTGGGTAATTTTACTGTACAAGTTACTGTTCTATATTGAGTGCTCTCACCATTTGTACTTTTTATTGTCACTTGTATTTATTTAGTGGGTTTTGGTGGCTCCACTAAGGTGATTGTAGCACCATTTTCCTTGTTTAGGATTTATTCACCAGTCCATTTTATTGGAAGCGTATATAGTTACTCTTCCCAAATCTGGGAAATCCCCTACAAAGTGTGCCAACCTTAGGCCTAAATCACTTCTTAACGCAGATATAAAACTTTATGCCAAATTACTGGCATCCCGAATAAAGTAATTCCTGCTGGTGTTGGTATCTAAGGAGCAGGCTGGGTTTGTTCCGGGTTGACAAGTGAAGGGATAACACAAGGTATTATATTAATCTTATCGATTGGGCATGCAGCAATAACCACCAAGGGGTTTTTACTCGCTTTGGAAGCAGAAAAAGCGTTTGATCGTTTAAACTGGGAGTATATGAAGAGTGTCCTTCAAAGATTAAACTTTCTCCCCTCTTTTGTGGATAGTATTATGGCATTATACTTGAAACCCTCAGCGAAGGTATTTAATACTGTTTTTTTTATCCTAAAAAATTTGAAATTACAAATGGAATTTGCCAGGGATGTCCATTGTCCCCACTGATTTTTATATTGACCCTAGAACCTTTGTTTAGACATATAAAATGACACGTGAGTGGGGGGCGGAGCCTGACCAGCATCCTGAACACACGCATGGTTGCAGAGCTCCTGCAGCTAAAACTGGAAAGCCGCTTAATAATCGGCAAAAAAAGCTCTCACCTACACAAGACGACCCTACCTGAGCTCAGTGTGCCCCACTGAACACCCGGATACCTGTCTTGAGAGAATCGGTGCACGGAGCCCAACGATGCATGAATGCGGCCTGTGGGAACCGGGGAGAGACGGCCGCTTTCCCCGTCCTCTCGCTAGCTGCCCTAACACTCCCCCCCCCGGATCGGTGGGGGTTATCCCGATCCCAGCATGGGAGAAAGCCTGGCAATCCAGGAGACAAGCGACAAACCCACACAGCAAGCCTGCAGCACAAGAGCAGGGAATAATGGCGGACGCCAAGCGCACAAAACATGAGGTAACATGGGACTGTCCAGACCCAAACAAAATGGCGACACGGACACAGCCTACCACAAAATGCACACTAATCAAGCCTCCTAAGCAATCACAGGAGTTCTACGAGCGGATCTACACCAGCCTTTGGACAAAGCTCCATGCCCAGAGACGAACCTTTAAGATGGCGATAAGAGCGTGGCGGCATGGATCCGCCCGGCAGTCCGACGCCGTTTGAGCGGGTATCCCTCTCGTACCTCCAGGGAACCCCCCCGGCAGAGCCGGGGACCAGCACTGAGAGAAACAGCGCCAGGTATCGTGGGCACCGGCACTCGTGCCCCCACACATCGGGGATGGTCCCACCGACATGCCCGACCCGCTCGCACCTCAGCTGCCCCAACTACCCTCATCCAGCAGGGCGCAACTCCACAATTGACAACTCACAGTGCTTGCTGCGACGCTGACTGGAAGACAGCGAAGCTGGACACTGGAGGGAGACGCAGGTGGAGGGTCCCTCCGTGGCCCACGGGAGGGGGAACCTCGACCACTGAACACTCTATAGGGGCACCGGGACCTTGTCTGACTGGCATGGGCTGAATAAAGACTCACAAACTGTCAGCCTCGAGGTCTAGAGCCATTTGTACATGTCAACCCACTATCACCCGGCGGTATTACCCCCATTTTCCATGACTCTTATTGGCTTGCTTTCTCCGGTGCATACCCTCAGCAACTACTCATTATCAATGTTTGATAGGCTTACTATGTTTAAATGTATACAGGCGTAAGGGCACCCTCCGCCACCAAGGAATACGTAATAGACCTTCCCTCTCTCAGGCTAGAAAAGGGCTACAAACATGTCTTTAACAAAACAAATCTGGCAATGCTTGAAAGCCTCATTCTAGCCTACCTTGGTATGTTTTAGCCTATGTCTAGCAACATATTAGCACCTACCACACGTTACACAAGCATGTATATTTCGATGTTAAAGTGTATTTTATAAACAGTGCAGTGAACTAGATCCGTAACTATCAGTGACCAAATACGTTTGTGATTATAGCCTGCAAACTCCTAATTATATACTGTGTTACTTAATCTGGCTCATGTAAGCTTAGTATAATTATTTTTTGTTTGACTAGCTTATGACATAGCGTAAAACCTAACTAGCTAGAAAGATACAAGTGATGTAGCTCCGTGTTATGTTTTGACATGCTTAAGCAACGTAAATATATATACTGTTCATAACATTACTAACCTAAAAAATGTGCTAGATCCAACGTCTACCCCAATGTTTAAATTGTTTATTATGCGCTAGAGGACTGCCTTTGGGGTTCCTCACAAGCGACTGTTATAATCATATGCACAACTTAAATAAAGAATAAAAAAAAAAAAATGACACGTGAGCATCTGTGGGTTGCCTACACCAAGCGGACAACAGAAAATAGTCCTTTTTGCTGGCCACGTGCTCTTGTTTTTAACAAAACCTACTGAATCATTACCCCAGTTAGAAAAAAACAGGTACAGCATGATATCGTATTATAAAAATTAACGGAAAAAAAACCCCCAGGTGTTACCGGTAGGGTTACCAAGCTCAGTTGAATCCCAGCTAGCAAGTAATTACCCGTTTGATTGGCGCAAAATCTCCTTTATGTACTTGGGAATAAAGTTAACTAAACCTAGCTCTCTCTTGATCAAAAATTACCATATCCCTTTACTGCACAGGTTAGAGACCCAGTTGAACAGTTGGGGAGCCCTGGGGGTGTCATGGCTGGGCTGTGCACACACAATAAAAATTATGGTATTGCCTCATATTTTATATCTCTTCCGTACTGTTCCTATTGCCTTGCCGAATAATTAACTTAAAAAATTTCAACACATGATCAACTCTCATATCTGGAAAACAAAAAAAAACCCAAGGGTCGCATTTAGGCTCACAGAGCTTCCGTATTTACAAGGAGGCTAAAGCATTCCCAATATTGCTAAATATTATCGGTCTTCCCTGTTGTCCCAGAGTATGACAGTACTTTTTCGATCTACTGCACCGCTGTGGTTGCACATGGAAAAGGCTTGTGCCAAAACCCATTTACTAGAAAGCCTTCTTTGGCAGACCTCATCAAGTGCTATAATTGGAAAACATGTGCTTCTGTTATCTAAAATGATGCTCCAATTTTGGTCTATGTGGGCCCCTAAATTGCTAAGAGGTGTGAGACTAATGTCCCTTGCCCCGCTACATGCTAAAACTACCCTTACACAGGATTTAAATTTGACTATGTGGGGGGGATAGAGGCATTGACAAGCTGTATTTGTTATATGATGATTTAGGGATTAAACCTTACCCAAGTTTGCAAATAAAGTATTCTCTCCCAAACAAAAAATTCTTTACCTACCTAAGGATTAAAGAATGTCCTGTTAGCTGATAACGTGTCCAAACCTGATAGGGAATCCCTAGACCCGTTCGGTAAATTTTGTCTGAGACCCAATCAGGTTAGTAAACCTCTATCCGTGTGTTACAATGCCCTTTTAACTCTCAATAGGGAAGAGAAGTTACCATACATGCTACTCTGGGAGCGAGATTTGCCAAAAACGTACTCATTTTCCAATTGGTATCAAACCATAAAACTCACTAAACATGCATCACATAGCATCACCTATTGGGAAGCTTACAGCAAGATCCTGATGTGATGGTACCTGGTCCCAGCTAAACTTTTGCGAATGTATGTAGGTGCAGCTGACCTAAGTTGGAGGTGCCAAGGGAACAGGGGAACTTTACTTCACATTTTTTGGGAATGCCCTTACCTTGCACATTTTTTAAATGAAGTTAAACAAATCATACACACCTTGATGAGTATATCAATACCAACTCACCCTATTACATATGCATCAGGATCTGTGTATGACGTGGAACAATGTGGTAGTCATACATACGTTATTGGCAGCTAAAATGAGCATTGCTCAAAATTGGAAAAAAACAACCTCCATATTGGAGGTGTTCGAGAGAGATAGGACGTGCCAATCTGAAAAAATGGCATATATATTAGAAGGTAGAGAGTTTATGCACTAAAAAATGTGGCAAGTTTGGATAGAGTATAGGGCTAGTGTATTAACACATATGACGTAGCTCACGTTTATTGTGACGAATAGAGGACGCAAGATAAATTACCCATGCAAAGTATCTCCCACCTTCACCATCTTTTTGCCTTATCTTAATCAATGAGAGGCAAATTTTATAATTATGCTGACATAGGTAGGGGAACACATTCATAACTAGCATATATGTATGTATATGTATAAAAAAAAAAAAAAAAAGGAAAAATAAATAAATAAATAAAAATAATGTGACCATGTTTAATGGTCCGTGGATGTGTTTTGTTGCTATTTTTTTTATTTTTTTTTTCATTTTTACGCTAAGTGTATAGGATGTATAAGTACTCGGTTACAAAAGATAGCAGGAATAAGAAAAATACATTAAAAGCTAAGTTCTCATGCCATATTATAACTATGCTGTGTCATGTTCTCCCCCCCTTAATTGTTTTTTTTTCTCTTTCCCTATTCCTTTTTCTTCTTTCTTTCTTTTTTTGAATAACACTTTACGCTACTATGTGGCATCTGAATTTTATAACCCATGAGATGACTTAAAAGTATTTTTTGTTAAGACGATATGTCTACATCTGGTTTGTTTCTTTTTTTTTCTATTTTTTATCAGATTTTGCACAAATTTAATAACAGGCAATGCACAAGAGAGAATAATATGTACAGATTTAGGGAATGCAATTATTGCATACGTGTACAGACTCGCATACTTTGTGTAAAGATGTGCTCTGAGGGGGTTGTATTACTACGAAGTATTATCAAACTGTACCATATTGTACTGTATTGCTTCTGCTTCTTTTAAAACATAATAAATACGATATATTAAAAAAATGAATATTAAGTGACTTCCCTTTATTGATTAAGATCTTATATTGAATACAGCACTGAAGAAGGCTAGGATTCAAGCAGAAACGCAAATGCTGATTTGGGACTTGCTTACCGAAAACTACTTGTGCAGTGAACTTTTATATATTGTATATACTATTCTATATATATATATATATAACCAAAGAATAATCCAAGATGCACTCTCAGGACTTGTGCAAAAAAATTCCGTTTTATTTTAAGTCATGTGCAAATGAAAAACCAACGTTTCGACCTCTGCAGGTCTTTTTCAAGGTTATTATATCTGGCAAATTAGTGAGTTTATATAGATAAAGTATAAGTGCACTTACCAAAATTTAGCGTTAACTGTCCCCCTCACCGAAACCCGGGAGTGAATTAGGACCGCCTCCCCGACGTCATTACGTCAGGACGTCCGGCGGATTGTTGAATGGTTGCCTTGACAACGTGTATTATTACCGTTTAATGCCGGTTACTATGATAGAAAAGTGAGCGGTGATGGTGAAAAAGGACTAACAAGACGGAAGAACTATTACATAATGTTACAGCCATACCCATGTGGCAATTACTAGTATCTACGAGCCATTGAAAGTGAAACAACCTAAGTGACAAGGTGCAAATTTAAAAGTGAATAAGTGATATACAGCAATAAACAATTTATCCTATGGCTAGTGGACACGAGAATCCACCTGGTATGGAATATTAATGTATAATGTAAACCTATAGTATAAATACAGATATAAACCTTAGACTAAGGTATTAATAAAAGAATATAACAACAAATGAGTTGAACAGTACATTAAGAAATAAATGAGTTGAACAGTACATTGAGAAATAAATCTAGAGAAGGATCCCTAGCTGAACATATAATTATACCTGTACATAGTATCTAAGAGAAACTGAACACCTGAAAAGACCACCTATTAGTCTATAATCCATCAATAAAGAAAGGTGGAGAGAAAACATCTGTAAACCATCTATTCCAAAAAATTATGCCAATATGCAAATATTAGAATTGTGTAAATTTGAAGAATATTAGGAAATATTAAAAAAGAAAAAGAAAAAGAATAAGGACCGTCTGGCCAACAAATGATGTTTAAAGAAACATAGAGTACGTGACATGTTCATTAAGTCCTTTAGGGGCTGCTGTATTTAAAGAGTGAATCCAATATGCTTCACGTTGTAGCAGAATCTTAGACCTATC
The DNA here is from genome assembly GCA_933207985.1 of Pelobates cultripes. NCBI lineage: Eukaryota > Metazoa > Chordata > Amphibia > Anura > Pelobatidae > Pelobates > Pelobates cultripes. The sequence continues at coordinate 141,799,451 of OW240912.1, forward strand.
GCCTCCTCGACGTAGAGGTGGAACGTGGTCAATAGCAATAAATCTCAAAGTGGGAAGACGATGATGTAAAGCCAAAAAATGTTTTGCCACTGGTTTCTCACTGTGTTGGTCACGGAAGGCTGTGGTAATTCCTGAACGGTGTCCCCTTATACGATCTCGAACAGTAAGATCTGTTTTGCCCATGTACGCTAACCCACAAGGGCACGTAATCAAGTAAATAACATGATCCATAGTACAGGTAATGTAATGTTGAATAGCGATCCATTTGCCCGTAAACTCTCTTGAACACCACTTCCTATGAAGGGCCACCTATAGAATATCTATTGGAATGGCTAATGATAGCATTGACATGCAATTATTTTAGATTTGAAAATACCTTCTATGTCCAAACTTTTGGGACCGCTATGGGAGCGGCTATGGCACCCTCTTACGCCAATATATTTATGGCGTGGTTTGAACGACAGCACATTCTATCTAAATATCAGACTCACATATTGAAATATTTTAGGTTTGTGGACGATATTTTATTGATATGGAAAGGCACAGAAGAGGAACTCAGCACCATGGTTATTACTATCAACAATGTACAGACACCTATCAAATTAACTTCGACCATTGACAAGAGCACGATCCAATTTTTGGACATGTCCCTATTCAAAACTGAGAAAGGTATTGGCTACACTTTATATCGGAAAGAGACAGACAGAAATACACTGCTGTCAGCTACAAGTTTTCATCCCAAACATCTGATAGAATCATTACCTATTTCTCAATTTATTCGGGTACTACGGTACAATAGTGATCCTCAGAAAAGGGACATACAAGTACAACAGATGAAGCAGAGATTTGCAGCTAGTGGCTATTCACATCAAATTCTCACTCTTGCCGAAATTAAGGCAAAACAATGTGTTCAGAAATCCGAGACAAAAGACCTTCAAGGAGACCGTCTGTTTCTCCCACTTACCTTTCATACCAATACTTCGCTTATCAAAGATACAATATATAAACATTGGGATATATTACAAGCAGATAAAAATCTGTCACCAATTTTTCAAAATTTACCGATTATTAGCTACAAACATAACAGCAATCTGAAGGACATATTAGTCCGTAACGATCCGGTACATTGTTATCAACATGAAAGCAGTATAAAGAAAAAGGGATGTTACAAATGTACAGGGTACGTGACATGTAGTCATATGGTTCCTGGCACCTCTTTTGCCCACCCACATACGGGCAAACGGATCGCTATTCAACATTACATTACCTGTACTATGGATCATGTTATTTACTTGATTACGTGCCCTTGTGGGTTAGCGTACGTGGGCAAAACAGATCTTACTGTTCGAGATCGTATAAGGGGACACCGTTCAGGAATTACCACAGCCTTCCGTGACCAACACACTGAGAAACCAGTGGCAAAACATTTTTTGGCTTTACATCATTGTCTTCCCACTTTGAGATTTATTGCTATTGACCACGTTCCACCTCTACGTCGAGGAGGCGATAGGTCTAAGATTCTGCTACAATGTGAAGCATATTGGATTCACTCTTTAAATACAGCAGCCCCTAAAGGACTTAATGAACATGTCACGTACTCTATGTTTCTTTAAACATCATTTGTTGGCCAGACGGTCCTTATTCTTTTTCTTTTTCTTTTTTAATATTTCCTAATATTCTCCAAATTTACACAATTCTAATATTTACATATTGGCATAATTTTTTGGAATAGATGGTTTACAGATGTTTTCTCTCCACCTTTCTTTATTGATGGATTATAGACTAATAGGTGGTCTTTTCAGGTGTTCAGTTTCTCTTAGATACTTTGTACAGGTATAATTATATGTTCAGCTAGGGATCCTTCTCTAGATTTATTTCTCAATGTACTGTTCAACTCATTTATTTCTTAATGTACTGTTCAACTCATTTGTTGTTATATTCTTTTATTAATACCTTAGTCTAAGGTTTATATCTGTATTTATACTATAGGTTTACATTATACATTAATATTCCATACCAGGTGGATTCTCGTGTCCACTAGCCATAGGATAAATTGTTTATTGCTGTATATCACTTATTCACTTTTAAATTTGCACCTTGTCACTTAGGTTGTTTCACTTTCAATGGCTCGTAGATACTAGTAATTGCCACATGGGTATGGCTGTAACATTATGTAATAGTTCTTCCGTCTTGTTAGTCCTTTTTCACCATCACCGCTCACTTTTCTATCATAGTAACCGGCATTAAACGGTAATAATACACGTTGTCAAGGCAACCATTCAACAATCCGCCGGACGTCCTGACGTAATGACGTCGGGGAGGCGGTCCTAATTCACTCCCGGGTTTCGGTGAGGGGGACAGTTAACGCTAAATTTTGGTAAGGGCACTTATACTTTATCTATATAAACTCACTAATTTGCCAGATATAATAACCTTGAAAAAGACCTGCAGAGGTCGAAACGTTGGTTTTTCTTTTGCACATGACTTAAAATAAAACTGAATTTTTTTGCACAAGTCCTGAGAGTGCATCTTGGATTATTCTTTGGTTATATATGGAACACATACCTGTTTGCACCCAGGCAGTTACACTGGATTTCAAGTAAGGAGAGTGCCAAGCTATTTAACTTTTATATATATATATATATATATATATATATATATATATATATATATATACTTTTTTTGAGCAGTTTTCCATTCATTTTTATGTGCATATACACTGCCTTGTATGTTGGATCTCAGTGTTGAAGTTCCTCTTTTTTATTACATTTACATTGTTTTCCAATAAATTTGTTATTTTAAACGTCCTGTCTGGCGTTTCTGTCTTGGATTACATAGTTTAGCCTGTATAGGCACCCTTAAGGCTGTTTTCACGGAGCATGGTACGGCTCCTATCTTGTGAGTTGAATACCTCTCATTTTACAAATATTAGGACTGTCAATATACGGAAAGCATTATGTGTCTGTTTATATTTTCACAGATTTATTGAACTGTTCCTGTACCAGTATATTAAGTATACTTTGTGTGTACACTGTGGGTGTATAACTTTTTATCTGTATATATTTATATGACTTTACTGACAGGGCAGTGTTTACAAACAAACTGACCTTGTCAAACCAGCATCATGTCCAATCATGTCTGGTAAATACTGCTCATGCATGGAAGGAGGAATTATGGTGAAGAAGAGAAAACGAATGGAGAAAGAGAGAAAGAGTCAGGAGAGAAATTGTGTGGTAGGAAGTTTTTCATATGGCCTGTGCACAGAAGGCTAAATGGTGTTATCAACGATCCTATTGAAGTTTATTTCCTAAAGAGTTGATTATATTTTTTACTCTGAGATATAAGAATATGGCTCTGGAAGGTAGAGCAAAACTGGTTTGCACGTCCATAAGGTGCTCTTATACAGAGAAGTGAGCTGTTGCTTGGGCCAAGGTCGAGGCAAAGTGATAGTATTTGGTGTGATAAAACATAATTTTTATTTAAATATAATTCAAGTAATCATGAGTCAGTTATAATTCAAAGCATGTTAATAAGCAAAAAAAAAAAAAAGTTTCCCCACATAAAAACCTACAGTTTAAGCATAATGCAGACAAGTGTAATACATGCTATAATAACGCCCTCTTTTAAATGCAGTTAAGAAGAAAAAACTAGCTTTAATTACCTTTAAAGCAGAACTATCACCATCTGGGTAATTTACAGAATTTGCAAACATCCCCGATGGTGACATTGTCCCTGGGGTCCGGTGGCCAGGGGTGTAGGCAAAGGTGAGTTCTATCTGACATTGTCTTCTGGTGGATACTCTTCAGCTCCTGGAGCCATCTTCTTCCAGCACGGTGTGTTTTTCTGATTGTTACTATGTGACTATTATCTCCCCGGTCCCCAGTCTCTTACACACCACTGACGTCTCTATCCCAGATCCCCCACTTTTTTCTTCACTCCATACAAACCTCTTTTGTCTCTTTTGACCGCCCTGTGAGTCTCCTCATATATTACACTCCCACCTATCTCTTCTCCTATGCATGTTCATCACTTTTATCTGTTCCCTTAAATCACCCCTTACATTCTTATTTTAAACTTCTAGTTGTCTTTCCTTCATATCAGCCTTTTTCACACGCGGCTGGGGCTCTGCATGTCAAGAGGCAGGGATTTGATGAAAGTTAGTATCCCCGCCTCTGTCCACAAATGGAGTGTTTCAGCCCCCATCAAAGGAGGATTGCAGCATCACTAATGTGGTTCCCTTCATTTCCACGGACTGAGAATTTATTTATATAGATATAGATATACAGGACAAGTGTCGGTTTGGACAGGCCCGGTTTGGCCATCAGAGGATCTCCCCTTCTAGCCCATACAGAGTCTACACTATTCAAGCGCCAGCCCTGCAGTGTGCCATAATGGGCCATAATGGGCCAGAGGCGTAATTAGAAACCACAGGGCCTCGGTGAAAAAAAATTGCCCTGGGGCCCACCACAGCCTCGCATGTGTCTCATTCACTCCCCTCAGCCCCTTCATGTTTCTCAGTCATGCCCAGGCCCGAACTGGCCATCGGGCATACAGGGCAAATGCCCGGTGGGCCGCGATGGCCGTGGGCCGAGGCCGGCAGGGGAGATCACAGGATCAAAGATCTACCTCACTGGCCCACAGGCATCTCCCTGACTAATGCTATGTCAGCAGCAAAAAGGGCTTTCATTTCTTTCAGCGGGTTTTGGATGTCTGCTTTGCCTGCAGGCTGTTGTTCCAGGGAGATACTGGGGTTTGCCTGTTTGGATACCAGCTGATGTTTCACTTGGAGTTCAGGGCTTATCCTCATACCATGTCTGTTGGGGAACAGAAAGTCATCCTAGTTGCTCTCTTCTGATGCGGTATCGGAGTCCTCCCGCACGGGCACCATTTTGGAAGACCGTGGCTGTGGAGTGACCTGAAGCAAAGTGCCTATATCTTTGCAAGAGGAGGCAGTTTCGCTTCTGCAGGGCTTGCCTTTCTTTCCCATGTCGTCTGGGCTGTGTTGGGGTAAGTATCGGCTGGTTGTATTGCAAATATAATGTTTTTATTTAGGGCTCTCTTAGGAGCTTGTGGCTTGTGCGACTGCTTCGATCGGCAGTTGGCTCCGCACTCACAATAATTTCTATTTTTAAGTAATATAGTTATCACATGTTGTATTGAGTTGAATGATAAAATTAGATTGAACTACAAAAACTTAGGATGGGAGATAAAATAGTAGGCACCTCTTTAAAACCAACTGTGGACTATGTCCTATAATAATTCATGTCACCATATTAGTATTCATATTAATAACAATTAATATTTTTTATATTAATAAAATAATAAATTGTTCATAATTTTCACAAAAGTTTATTTGTAACATTTCGTTCCACAATTATCCCTATGTAGCGTACAGGGTCTTTTTCAGTTATAGATAGTGCCTCTTTAAGTGTTGTGCAGTTCCTATATCAGCCAGCAGATGTCACACCAGTATATAATGTCAAAGAAAATCTATAGCATCAGGAATGGGCATATGAGAAAGATTTGATTTACAAATTTGTGTGTCACAGATTGTATAGTGAAATGTGATTATTATTATTTTATTATTATACTGGTTTCAGTTCACAGTTTAGTGAATAACCCTCTTCAAAATACTCTCATAAATATATTGCTCATCATTATCAGACATGTTGAGAGTAGTAGGAGTTAAAGTTAATTTGAAGGCAGCAAAGTTTGTTCCCTAAACTGTGAATTGTAATGAATTTAAAAACAAATTTCTGAAATTTAGGACAAAATATCTGATATCAAATTCTCCAAACTCAGCTATCAATAACAGTTTCCCTATTCTAGCCTGACTTTTCAGATAATTCTAGCCTGACTTATTATAATTATTAATCACAAAGCTGAGATGTAATAATAACTATATTAACTTAAAGGGACAATATAGTCACCAGAACAACTATAGCTAAATGTAGTTGTTCTCGTGAGTAGAGTCAGTCCCTGCAGACTTTTCAGAGAAAAGACAGGGTTTACATTACTGCATAGGGGCAACTCCAGTGGCCACTCCTCAGTTGGCCACTGGAGGTGCTTCTTGGGTCAGTGCTGCGCAGTGCACAGCACTTACAGTCAGTGTCTCCACCCTCTGTATGAAGGCACTGAACTTTCCTCATAAAGATGCATTGATTCAATGCATCTCTATGAGGAGATGTTGATTGGCCAGGGTGACATTTGGCTCTGCCACCAGCCCAACTACTTGGCTGAAATCATCAGAATTGACAATCTCAGCCAAATCTCACTTCTGATTATGTCAGCTAAGGAGGCAGTTCATGGTGAAAAGGTAAAATTTCACTATACTTAAGGGGGCAATGTGATGGGTGCAGGGGTCTATATTGTGTTTTTTAACACTATAGGGTCAGGAATACATGTTTGTGTTCCAGACCCTGTAGTGTTGCTTTAAAGGACCACTCTAGGCACCTAGACCACTTCAGCTTAATGAAGTGGTCTGGGTGCCAGGATTAACCCTTTTTTTTTAATAAACATAGCAGTTTCAGAGAAACTGCTATGTTTATAAATGGGTTAATTCAGCCTCTAAAGCCTCTAGTGGCTGTCTCATTGAAAATCACAGTGAGAAGATGCCAGCATTGTAAATGCTTTCCTATGAGACTGGCTGAATGCGCGCGCAGCTCCTGCCGCGAATGCGCATTCAGCCGAAGAGGAGGAGAAGAGGTGGAGAGGAGGAGGACAGCTCCCCGCCTGGCGCTAGAAAAAAGCTAAGATATAATCCTTTCCTCTCCCCAGAGCCCGGCGGGAGGGGGACCCTGAGGGTGGGGGCACCCTCAGGGCACTATAGTGCCAGGAAAATGAGTATGTTTTCCTGGCACCATAGTGGTCCTTTAAGTTAACTCCATGACCCTTACTTTAACTAATAAAATAGTTGCACTACTGGAAATGGAATTGCAAAAAAGTTGTCGCCCGCATCAATATAAATTGTTGCTGTTGCTACTTGTATACCAATTAGGCATTTAGCTCTCTGTCTTCACAACAACATTTTAATGTATGTGTTATATAAGGTAACAAAAGAGGACAAGTCAATCATAGTAACTAGAACATTCTTGAGTTTGTGATTCTTACAAAACCTGGATTGTTGGTGGGAACCACTGCTCTAGCAAATCATTCATGAACAAAGGATCTGATGCTCTAGGGGACCTTTAACCATTCATGAACTCGATTAGCATTCAGGATCCCAGCCAGCCATTGGTCCCACTTATGAATGCCACTACACTATTCCTGAGTTGCAGTGTAGCAGGGCGGAAATTCTATCCTGCAATAAGCAGTCCCTCCCCCTCTGTCCATCCTCAAATTCAGTTTCCTGGCTGTGTGAAGGGTTTGGGGACATGACTCACATTGTATCCCGGCTCTGCCTCAGACACATTATTACAAGAACTAACTAGAGGAGCAATCAGCTAACGCTTTATAAAGAGCTCAATATCACTACACAGAAATTAGTCATGGCTCTGGGAATACATTTAGCTATGGAAGAAATTAAGAGACCACTCCATTTTTTCTTAAATCGACATCTCTATTTATGGCAGCCATTCCATTCCAGTTTTTGTTAAATTTGAACGCAGACACAACTCATTCTACTTAAAGGACCACTATAGTGCCAGGAAGACATACTTGTTTTCCTGGCTCTATAGAGTCCTTGGCTCCCCCTCACCCTCTGGGTCCCACTCCCGCCGGGCTCTAGGGTGAAGCAGGGTTTAAATTCCTACCTTTTTCCAGCGCCGGGCTCCCTCTGCGCTGTGGAATCTCCTCCTTCTTCTGCTGACATTGGCTGAACGCGCATGCACGGCAAGAGCTGCGCGCACATTCAGCCAGTCCATAGGAAAGCATTCTCAATGCTTTCCTATGGACGCTGGCGTCTTCTCACTGTGAAAATCACGGTGAGAAGCGCGGAAGAGCCTCTAGCGGCTGTCAATGAGACAGTCACTAGAGGCTGGATTAACCCTAAAGTAAACATAGCAGTTTCTCATGGAGCTGAAGTGGTCTGGGTGCATTTAGTGGAGTACTGAATAGGAGATCACCTGATTAAATGAAGAAAAGTATAAAGACAACTGCAGTGGTAAGCACTATCTTCTTTCAGCTGGATGGCAAAAACAGTGCTAGTAGTACATCAAAAATTATTGGAATAAAAAATAACTATTGACCCATGCCAAAACAGTTGAAAAAAAAATATGTTACAAGTGAGGAAAAGAAGGGTTCAATCCTGGCTTTACTGGCAGAGGGATACAGTGAGCATCAGGTTTCTGCTATCCTTACAATTTCAAAGAAGTGATTTACAGGATCAAGGTCAAGCAGCAGACATTGGGGACACTAAGAACGTCAGAAGGCGAAAACAACTCTCCACTGACCAGGATGATCGTCAGCTCATTTGACTGTCACTCAACAACTGGATGATGACATCAAGTGACCTGCCAAAAGAAGGAAAATGGCAGCTGGGGTGAAGTCCTGGATCCAAAAAGACCCTAGTTTGCAGAAAGTAATCTTTTCTGATCCGTTCAATTTTCCTCTCCACTTTTTGTTGTTTGAACAACTGACTTTTTCTGAAAATAAATGCTCAAAATTACAATATGTTTTATTTGGAATTTGGAACAAAAATATATTAATTTTACTTAAACATATCTCTAAATAGTAAAACCAGAAACTGATTATTTTGCAGTGGTTTCCTAATATTTCCAGAGCTGTATGTTAAAATTATTAATAGTGTATTTATTGTGCCTTGAGGAAGGGAAGAGAGACAAAACACAAAACATATAAAGAGAAAGGAGGGAAGAGTGAAAGCATGCACATGCCCCATGATTAGAGATGTCGCGAACTTCTCGCGAACGGTTCGTCGCGGTTCGCCACGAGCTGTTCGCGGCGAACTCCGGTCAACTGACACGTCACGGCCAATCTCCAGCAGACCCTCCCTCCCAGACCCTCCTACTTCCTGGACAGCATCCATGTTGAAAGCATGGATGTTGAAACATGGATGCTGTCCAGGAAGTAGGAGGGTCTGGGAGGGAGGGTCTGCTGGAGATTGGCCAGGACGTGTCAGCTGACCAGAGTTCGCCGCGAACAGCTCGTGGCGAACCGTGGCGAACCGTTCGCAAGAAGTCTCTACCGCGACATCTCTACCCATGATATATCACACTGTTTATGCAAATACTCTCAAAATGCATGCAGATCTTGTAATGCTACTTGAATGCCCCTCGAACTTTCACATGCATTGCTATGCTACACAAAAACACTCTCTCATTCACACACATTCTCTGTTACAGATACATTTAAACTTCTTTAAAAAAAACTAGACATGCATGCTTTTACAGACACTTTCATAATTCCAATGACACTTTAGGATATATCTACAAATGCTCTCACGCTTATAAAACTTACAGACACACTACAAATAATTTTAGTCTCATATAGACAGACATTTAACTAACTAAGACACATTTACACACATAAAAAAACACAACTCACAAAGTTATTAAAAATAAAGGGTCAGGCCCATCAAAAAGTAAGAGTGGCAGCGAAAATATTGTGCAGGCAGCAAGCAAATGGAGGCCTGGGAATGCTGGACGTTCGGCAGTACTATAAGGCGGCTATCCTGGCCACGGCTATACAAACACACGCCAGTGAGGAAGTGCCACAGTGGGTGGACATGGAGGCCTCTTGGGCGTGTCCCAAGGGTCTGAAATACCTGTTTTGGATACCCCACAGACACAGAAAAATCCACCAGGATGTGCCACCCACGACACAACCCTTATTGAAGGTATGGGATACGGCCACAAAACAATGGGGACAAGACAGGGGGTGGGCGCAAGCGACTCCCCTATACAGCCTACACCTGGCACACCCAGCCTTTGACTATAGACCTTGGATAAGCCGGGGGTGCCATAGAGTAAGCCACCTATATGACGAGGACAAACTACTTGACTACCCAGACATACAAAGGAAATACACGCTACCACACAACACCATTTTCCAATATCTACAGTTAAAATCCATGATACAGGGGTCCAATGGCTCCACTGCAACGGCCAATACAAAGCACATCGAACAGATGTGTACAGCCACGGAACAGCCTAAGAAACTATTATCCACCCTTTATAATATGTTGATCCAATCGCACACAGACCCCCCCAGACAAATTCAAGGAAGCTTGGCAGGAGGACATGGGTAAAACTTTCACTGACCAACAATGGGGAAAAGCATTCTTAGCGCACAAGAAGAGGACGAGTTGTGCCTCTCACTTGGAACAAATGTGCAAAATCCAATACCGCTGGTACCTGGTACCGGAGCGATTGGCAAAGATTTACCCAAACACCCCGAACATATGCTGATGTCAGAAAGACAGGGGAACAATGTATCATATATGGTGGACGTGTCCGAAAGTAGCAACATACTGGAGGGAAGTTGAGGAGATAGCGAGAACGGCCCTAGCCAGAGAACTTACACTTACACCGGAATGCGGACTCCTGTTTATGGGGTTGGAAGAGCTCAACATCACAGACTCACGTCTACTATTTCATATCCTCATATCGGCAAACACCCTAATAGGGCATGGAAGCAAGATCACGCACTCACTAGAGAGGCCCTGATTCAACAAATCACTACGAATCTGATATATGTAAAGGGATTGAATAGGCAAAGTCCCTCAAACAAATATGCCAACCTGGCCCATGCGAAGTGGGTGTTGGGGGTGGGCAGGGAGGGGGAGTGAAACACAGAGGGAGAGGTGATAGCAGACCACTACGCATAGAAACCCACATGTACATAGTTGCATAGTTTACAGTTTTGAACTGGTTCAAAGAGGGGAGCCAAAGTGCAGGACCACGCTTCACGAAAAGCTCAAAGAAGCATACAGGCTGGAAATAACAAGGAGGATAGGCCAAGATAAGGCCTGTGGTGTATCACCAAATTAATATATATATTACACAAGGTTCGTCTACATTAAAAGGTATTTATTAAAAGGCAACAACACAATACTATAAATTTATCACAAACACACAGCCCAGACCCACGGAGCAACAACCCTTTTTAAATCTATCTATATAGTAACCCCTTCCCCACACGTTTGATCTCACCCACGGTTAGGCCTTCACATCTAGTTCAACATCACATCCACCAAGGAAGAAAAGGATGCAACAGAGTGTAACATGGTTCACCAAGATAGCACATGGCGTCTGCACATCTGCTCTGCAGCACAGCCAAGAAGGAACAGAGAGGAATGGAGAAAGGGGGAAGTAGTTATCTCTCTCCTGACTTGTAAAGGTATTGAATTTCATAAAAACGCACTCATTCACAGTTACACACACACTCACATTCACTGACACACATATACACTGACAGACAGGCATTCACCGACAGACACATACACACTCACTGACAAGACACACATGCACACTTACAGACATAAATGCATACACACACACTCAGTGTCAGACACACACACACACACTGGGACACACTCACTGTCAGATGCACACTGACAAACACATATACAACACTCACTGACAGACATATATGCACTTAGTAAAAATGCAGCCAACCACTTGTTTTCTCATATATATATTTTCTCAGACACACACATTGACTGACAGACACACATACACTAGCTGACAGATACACACTGACAGACATACACATTCACTGACAGACACGCATACACACACTGACAGACACGGATACACACACTAGCAGACACGGATGCACACACTGACACATGCTGAAACACACATACATACACTGACAGACACACATTCTCAGTGACAGATACACACTGACAGACACACATACACACTCATTGACAAACACTGACTGACAAACACACATACACACTCACTGACAAACATATATACACTCTCAGTGACAGGCACACACTAACAGACACACACTAACACTCACTAACAGACACACACTAGCACACTCACTAACAGGCACACACACACTCTCTCACTATGTCAGGGTGAGGGTACGGAAACCGGAACCCCTTAGTGCCTGATGATAAGATGGGAGTCTTCAGCGTGGAAGTGGACTATCAGGGCAATCTGGTGCAGGGCAACCACACGCCCTCTGGTGTTGAGCACCAGCGTTTGTGCGGCCACATACCAGAACCCCGATGCAGCTACAGCGGATCCCAGGAACTTGATATGCTAACCTCCCAGGAGCTGAATAGGGAGGCTCTGCAGCAAGAATGTATCCAGTACAGAAAACAAGGCAAGGTTAGGATTGTCACCAAACATGAAAACAAGACAGAACTAATAGAACCCAGAACCAGAGCAGGACAGAAAGCAGAACATGTACACAAAACATGAGGAAAACAAAAACAGGGCAGGACAGGACTGTACATGAACTGGGATTACAAAATAAAACAAGACAAGATATAATAGGCAAAACAAGAGGAGACATAACTAAGCACTATATATGAAAAGTATGGGGATTTAGTTACATTATATGATCATACATTGCATAAGCCTGCCACAACGCCAATGCTGGACGTGGCTGAGTAGAGCTCCGGCCCCAACGCGCTAAAAAGCACACTTTAGCCCTTAATTTAGCAATTTACCACGACTTAACACTATATCCAACCTAGGATGGACAAGAGACACCCTAAAAAGAACCCCAAAAAAGGTGCCGAAGGGGGATCAACGGTGCTAGACCTGATGTCGGCCTACAGGACCGGACCCGCTGAGACCCAAGATGGCGCCGGACGGAGTCCCTCACACCAACCATCCTCCCCGACTGAAGCACAGAGAGGAGAAGATAAGAGGTGTGAGATGACACAAATCCTGGAGCGGCTGGCAGCGGTGCAGACATACCTGGTGGGCGAAATCGAAAACTCCACAACGGTCCAACGGAACGAGATAGCTGCCCTGGGATCACGCACAGCCCGCCTCGAGGAACGACTGGAGGCCACAACCAAGGCCCATAACACAGCAATAACCCAGGTCAAAGGGCTAACGGGCCGCATGACGGAGGCCGAACTTGCCATTGAAGACATGGCCAATCGGTCACGGCGGAACAATCTCCGCGTACGCGGCCTACCAGAGGGTGAGAGAGAGGGCACACTCACAGCCACACTCCTGGCAATCCTGCAACCTCTACTGCCAGACCTCCCCGAGGAACGCTGGCACATGGAAAGGGCACACAGGGCCCTAAGAGCCAGAAGAACAGAAACCAACTCTCCCAGGGACGTCATCGTCCGCTTCTTATTTTACCAAACTAAAGAAGCCCTGATGCGAAAAAGCAGAGAAACTAAGATACTACACGAGGGGACGAAAATACAAATCTACCAGGACTTGGCCCCGAGCACACTGCAAAGAAGGCGTGAATGGAGACCTGTCACGGAGGCACTGAGAGGCGCCAACATACAATACGCGTGGGGGTTCCCGTTCCGACTGATGGCGTTCCACGGAGGGAAAACCCACGTCCTGACACCCAACGGTGAACCACGAGCCTTTTTGGAGGCCCTAGGGATAAAGAATCAAGGCAGTCTACCAGTGACAAGACCGTCAATCCAGCAGCTGGAGCGCCTCCCGACCGAATGGGAAGAAGTGGGAGCAAGCCGGCGCTGATGACGGAACCGGGCGCAGCAACTAACCACAGGGGACGCCTCAGGTACGAAAGGGGCCCAATGGGGGGGAAGCCGGGACACTTGGGGGGGGGGTTTGAGAGCAAGACGGAGCCGGTCATCCACCGCGTGCGTGGCCGCAACCGAGGGGAAGGGGATTACCTGGCCTTATTCTCTTGGGAGGGGGGCACCGGGAGGCCCGTAACCGGCACATAAACAGGGACACTGGGGGCCGGCGCACAACGAGACTGACAGGACACTGCCAGGAGGGGAAGATACCCACACTATACAGATGGTCTGAGGCAGCAGGACTTCTACCCTAGGGCTGCCAAGCATGGGGGCCCCCAACACCCGCCTCAGGGACACACCAGGTTCGGACTGAGGGTCATCCACAGATGCACCGACCCACGTAACAACAGTTAGCCAACTCCACTGTTGAACTGCTTCGATACCTGATCTCAGGCTCAATGGCGAAATGTTTTAAAATATAACTGTGTAGGGGTATCTTCAGTAAAACAACTTAAACCAAGAGGCAACGGTATAGATGTGGGGACAGGGGATGTAATGGACAAAGGCAGTACACAATTTAGAACGAAGGGCAGGGAGTTAACCGAGGTAGGAAAACAGGGAGACAGGACAAACATATCCCCCCTCCATCCCACCCCACCAAAAAAAATAAAAAAATTAGCTACCTACAATACTCAGAGACCCCTGAGAACCTAATAAGCCACCACATAAACACATTAGATTGGGCACCTCTCCACAGACTACCCTAATATTTCGCCAAGACACAGACAGGAGGACGACAGGGAGGCAGGGAGGCCAAAGAGATGGGGCAAGGCCCGAGAAATAGTCACCACGATATTAGACCCTCACTCGACTTTTAATTCAGCCAACCATCCTCCTGACGCGAAACCCTGTTAGACAGCTGAGAATAGTCAGTGTTAGACCGCGGGCTCAAGGAGCCTCCCCAGAGGCACTCGCATCTGCTGGGTCCCCCCCGGGAGAAGGGAGGGGGGGTGCACGGGAGACACAGGGCAGCATGGGGAGAGAGGTCGGGCAAACGTTCCTATCGGGGCCTCGGGACAGAAGCCCCCAAAGCGGGAGACCAGGGGTTGGGTGACTAGGGGGCAGAGAGGGTGCCTGCTGGCCTTGCGATGGATCCACCAGTAAACACCGACAGGATGCTAGACCACATCACCCGAATCCCCAGGCGGAGCCACATATGGGCATTTGGCCGAATGCTATATCATATAACCAGATGTTATGTTAATTTTATTGTAATTCATTGAAAAGTTGTGTTAAGTTACCTTCACTTGTTACCAGCATATATTCACATTGACGCAATAGTGCGTAACGGGGGGAGGGCTCACGAACCTGCATCCCGACTGAACACTGGACGAGGGCGAGATGCGGGGTCTTGACCCCCACGAAAGTCTGGCGAAATGTAAGACCAGACAAGGCTGGTGGAGCACGGGAAGTGCGCCACTTCTTTATATTTCTTTTCTTTACTCATCTTCATCCTTTCTATACCCCCTCTTCCTATTTTCCCTACACCCCTGGGGGGGAGGCATCAGGACATATCGGGGTGGCACGAGCGACGATCAGAGGTGGGCGCGGGCAACAGCAGACCGAACGGGATGGAGTTATGGCGGTTAAAATAACGTCACTGAACGTGAAGGGGCTAAACTCCCCCACGAAACGGAGATTATTATTTAAAGAGCTTAAACGGATGCGATCCGACATCGCATTTATACAGGAGACGGACATACCGAAACAGGCCAAATTCCAGCTGAGGGACCACACGTACAACTCGACACATGAAGCTAGGACATTATGCAAACGCAACGGTGTAGCGATACTCATTCGCAATAGCTGCCCACTCAGAGTCACGTCCACAGAACCAGATGCGGGGGGTCGATACATTATAGTCTCGGGTACCCTACTGTCCCACCCCATCCATCTAATTAATGTATATGCACATAATCACCCAGAGCCAGCCTTCTGGGAGTCACTGCAGGACAAAATTCAGACCCTAAGCCATGGGATGATTATTGTGGGGGGCGACTTGAACGCGACGCCGAACCCGGCAATAGATAGAAGGGCAGGTAGCGGTACACAACGATCGCAGGGGAGGGGAAGCCAAGACAAACTGCTCCAGAGATTTATGGCAGATTCGGGGTTGGTGGACGTCTGGAGAGCACATCGTCCGACAACAAGGGACTACTCTTTCTATTCGGCCCCTCATAAATCCTACTCCAGAATAGACATGTTCCTCGTGAACAACAAAAGTCTACCGCGAATAACTAAAACGGACATAGGATCCATTACCTGGTCGGATCATGCCGATATATCACTGACACTGGGGAAGCTATCTGAAGCGACCCCTTGGACATGGAGACTCAACGCCTCCTTATTGAAAGACCAGAATATAACAACCCAAATTAGAGCGGACATCAAAAGCTACTTTGAGACCAACGCCACCCCAGATATGGCGTCAGCGACAGTCTGGGCTGCCCACAAGACAGTAATCAGGGGCACTCTCATAAAACTGGCGACAGCCAAAAAGAAATTAAAATTCCAGAAACTAGAAGGCCTACTGACCGAACTTAAGAGGACAGAGCAACAACACCAGAACAACCCCCACGATATTACCGCCGGAAAACAAGGGGAAATACGCCTGGCAATACACCAACTTCTCCTGGACGATACCGCAAAATCTATCTTGTCGTCCAGGCGAACCTTTTACGAACACGCAAACAAAATGGATACGCTTTTAGCTAGAGTACTGAAACCCAGACATAGAGGGGGACATATCACATCAATTAGACACACCGACGGTTCAATTAAAACCTCTCCCCGGGACATAGAGGAAGTCTTTACGGAATACTACAAATCCCTATATAACCACTCCCCAGGATCGGAGACGCGGGTTGCAGGGGACGAAGCACTGACACGGCAATTCCTGGCAGACTTAGGGCTACCCAAACTAGCGCAGGAAGGCAGGGAAGCATTAGCGGCAGAAATCACAACGGAGGAAGTCACACAAGCCATAGCTGCCATGAAAGGGAACAAAGCCTCAGGCCCGGATGGGTTCGACGGGAGCTACTATAAAGAATTTCGGGACGAACTGGCTCCACACCTCACAGCCATGTTCAACGAATTTAGAACAGGAGGCACCCCACACGCAGACATGTCGATAGCAAATTTAATCCTGCTGCCAAAACCAGATAAGGACCAGAGCACACCGACTAGTTATAGACCCATATCTTTGATCAATCACGAAATGAAAGTACTAGCTAAAATACAGGCGATAAGACTGAACCCCTACCTGACATCTCTGGTAGATGCAGACCAGGTGGGATTCGTGCAGAACAGACAGCTGTTTGAGAACACACCCAGGAACATAGACCTCATCTGGAAGCAAAAAGTTACCCACACCCCGACTATGCTAGTCTCATTAGACGCTGAAAAGGCATTCGATAGGGTCTCATGGACGTACCTATTCACACTCTTGTCCCATATGGGATTCCCCACACAGGCCATCACATTAATAAAAGCCATGTACAGCGATGTACGCGCACAGGTGAAGATCACCGGCGCCCCGCATATCCCATTCCACCTATACAATGGCACCAGACAAGGATGCCCATTGTCCCCGCTTTTGTTCGTCCTCTCACTGGAACCACTGCTCCAAGCTCTCAGGCGCCACCCAGACATACAGGGGGTACGAGTGGGAGGGAGAGGATTTCTGGCCTCGGCATACGCGGACGATGTGCTCCTGACGATCACCGACCCGATCAACTCGATGAGGGCATTGCAGGGAGTCTTAGAGGACTATGGGAAGATATCAGGGTACAAAGCCAACATGACTAAATCCAGCGCCCTCCCAATAGAGATAGCGGATAGGGACATAGCACTCATCCAGAGGACATACCACATACGCATAGAACGACAATCGATTAAATATCTAGGCATCACACTGACGGCAGACCCGGACCAACTCTTGCAACAGAACTACACACCACTCATAAAACAATTAATCAGGGAACTAGAAAACTGGAACGATAGGCCTATTTCTTGGATAGGCAGAATTCATGCAGTTAAGATGAACATCCTTCCTAGGATACTATTCTATTTCCAGTCTCTACCCATTCATATATCTAAAGCACACCTAGCACCCCTCCAGCAAGCGATAGGAAATTTTGTATGGCACAATAAACGACATAGAATCGCGAGACATATACTGCACAGGCCAAAGACGGGGGGAGGATTAGGACTGCCTGACCTTTATAAGTACTACCTAGCGTCACAACTGGCGCAAATAGCTTTGTGGCACTCGCCACCTGGAGAACGTAAATGGGTGGATTTGGAGTCACTGATGGTGGGGGCAGACATACCATAATTGCTTATCTGGGTCCCCAAGGCTAATAGACCTATTATAAGGGTCACGTGCCCAGCAATACTGAACTCCATAAATGTATGGGACAAAAACCAACAGCGACTCAGACTGGCGTCCGCCCCGTCCCCTCTGATGCCTTTTTTGCGTAATAGAGCATTCCCTCCGGGTATGGCAGCACGGGACTTTCGAAATCTGGAAAGGATAGGCTTACAGCGCGTAAGCACGTATCGTCATACAATTGGTTGACACTTTCCTATGTGTGAGAGCACTTTTAGCCATGTGAGTACCGTTGTATTATATCTACAAAAAGGCATATCGCTGATACAGATAAGTAGATAGTCAAGGAGTGCAGAGACACAAGTATGTGTTGTTACACATAAATGGTCTCATCAGTATTAGCAGGGTATGGACACCTTGATATGAAATGAATCATCTTTACATAAATATCCATGTCTAAAACTAGTCTCTGGAATAGAGGGCATACAAAGCATATTCAAGTGCAGGAATTAACAAACATTCATATAGTGAACTTGCACCAATGTTCATATAATATTCCTGTTGGGCTGGTATACTGTACCCTGATAGTGAATATGCTTCTCAATGGTCTGGGATGTGATTAATTACAGTGAATAACACTGCTAGCGCCATATTGGGGTCGAAAGAGGAGCTGGTTAACCCTTTCAGATTATCCAATAAAACTCTTCAAACATCTGAGCTTATTTATACCCAGACACATAATCCGAGGATGCAACGATTGTATGAAAACATAGTTACATGTATTTTATTAATCGTGAAAAGTTACTCATATAGAATAGGTTTATACTGTGTCAACTGCTGAAAAGGTATAGACCACTGATGTAACGAATCATATTAAAAGTAATAAATAAACAAAAAGAAAGTATTTACAGTATTTATAAAGAATGTATATATATATATATATATATTGAGATGAAATGCATTAATTAACTCCTTTGTGATCTTATTTCTCAATAAAGGGGGTAAAGGTAAATCCCTCATTTAACCCATTGGGGGCCAAAGTTTTGAACCTATGTATCCAGTAGCATTCTCTTTTGAGGAGGGTAAGATCTAAATCACCTCCTCTGCGTCCCAAAGTCACCTTCTCAATCCCTGCAAACCTGACACCTCCTGGGTCCCCGTGATGATGATTCCTTATGTGTCTCGCCACTGGGGTGTCCCTAAAGTTTCTAACGGAGTGTATATGCTCCATAACTCTCCTTTTCAGGGGGCGGATGGTTTTACCCACATATCTGAGACCACATGTACAAATCAAGAGATAAATCAACCCTTTGGTGTTGCAGTTAAAAAATTGTTTAACGTTGCACACATTTTGGTCACTTGAATCTGTAAGGCATTTAGAATCTTTCTTCATATACCTACAGGCCACACATTTCCCACATTTATAAGTACCTTGTACAAAAAGCCAACTGTATCCACTCTTTTTGGAGGAAAAGTGGCTAGGTACTAAAAACATAGCACTCTCACACCCATCACACACAGCACTCTCACACACAGCACTCTCACACCCATCACACACAGGACTCTCACACACATCACTCTCACACCCATCACACACAGCACTCTCACACACATCACACACAGCACTCTCACACACCCACACACACAGCACTCTCACACACAGCACTCTCACACACAGCACTCTCACCCATCACATACAGCACCTCACACACATCACACACAGCCTCTCACACCCATCACACACAGCACTCTCACTCACATCACACACAGCACCTCATACACCCATCACACACAGCACTCTCACACACAGCACTCTCACACACACATCACACACAGCACTCTCACACCCATCACACACAGCACTCTCTCACACATCATACACAGAACTCACACACATCACACACAGCACCTCACACCCATCACACACAGCACCCTCACACACAGCACCTCACTCACAGCACTCTCTCACAGCACTCTCACACCCATCACACACAGCACTCTCATACACATCACTCTCACACACATTACACACAGCACTCACTCACAGCACTCTCACTCACAGCACTCACACCCATCACACACAGCACTCTCACACCCATCACACACAGCACTCTCACACACAGCACTCTCTCACACATCACTCTCTCACACAGCACTCTCTCACAGTACTCTCACACACACAGCACTCTCACACCCATCACACACAGCACTCTCTCACCCATCACACACAGCACTCTCTCGCCCATCACTCTCACACCCATCACTCTCCCACCCATCACTCTCTCACCCATCACTCTCACACCCATCACTCTCTCACCCATCACTCTCACACCCATCACACACGGCACTCTCGCACACACGGCACTCTCGCACACACATACTGCACCCCTCACATACACACAGAACCCCCCAACACACTGCACCACACACATACACAATACTTCCAAAAAAAATAAAAAATAATATATATATATATATATATATATACACACACACACACACACACTACACTCTTAACATACACACTCTGGATCCCCTATACACACACTAGATTCCTTGTAAGCAAACACATACTACACCCCTAAACACACACATCATCACCTATATACACACACACACACTATAGCCTGTATGCACACACTTGCTATATCCCCAATACACACATTCTCTACAGCCCATAGCCACATATGCATTACACATTACACCACAAACACAACATGACTAAAACCAACCTTATTACACAATACCACACCACAATCAGCTCACTCTACACACACGCAATACCACAAGCAGGCTCCAAACACATGCACAATACTCTTTCCTGGCATTTTTGTCTCCTGGTATCCATTTATAGAGACACCAGAGACAAGTTGCAAGGAAACACAGTGCAAGCATGTTTTTAAATTTGCTTGCACTGTGCAGAACAAATACAGAGCTTTTTTCTCATGCTAGAGCTCTTCAGCAGAGCTCTGCGCATGGTCTGCCCTGGGAGAGCATTGAACCAACATGCTCACTTTGAGAGGGGGTGTGTTTGTCATTGGTGATGACAAAACACACCTCCTCTGCCCCGCCCCCTTCTTAGTGGGCCGCTGTGTTAAAAAAATGCCCGTGCCGAATTTTTCTCCCAGTCCGGCCCTGTGGGGATGTAGTGTATGCACTCGCACCTCAACCCCACCTTAATAAACTTAATACATTATATAATTAATTCTGCCACTTTATACTAGAATGTAATTACTTTACCCACCACTGTGACATGTTAAAAGACCTAAACTGGCTATTACTGGAATCCTGACGCACTCTTCATCTTTCCAGCCTTGTGCATAAGAGCATTTCTGGGAAGCTCCCACCCTACCTGAGTAGAGTACTCTCCCCGGCTGTTCCCACCTCCTATAACCTCCGATCCAGTACTAGCACAATATTTAGCATACCGCAATACAAAAATAAAGTGTCTCGATCCTCATTTTCCTACAGAGCACCGCAATTATGGAATAACCTCAGGGACACAGTCAAATCTTCATTCAATCTAAAATCTTTTAAGAGATCTATGGCAATATATCTCAGCACAGAATGCACCTGTTATGGTTAAATATATTTATTGCCTGTTATGTATTAAATTTATATATGTGTGTATATATATAAAAAGGACAACTATGTTGATCCTGAAGAAAGTCCTAAGTACAGGACTGAAACGTTGAACGTATTTTAAATATTTTCTAATAAAAATTGGACTTTTAATTCCGTGAGTGCAGCTACCTTTTTGGACAATGGATACTGAAGCCTTGGATAACTAGCACCCAGTAGCCAAGGGACATTAAAGCGTGAGTGCAAGTTTTTTTTTCTTTTTTTCTTATATATATATATATGTTTTGTGGACATACTTGAAAACATACTTGAAAGCGAGAGACATCTCAATGTATCCATCCTGGTAAAATATTTGATAAATAAATAAATTCTACGACGAAGTAAGTAGAAGTATAGATAAGGGTGTTGCAGTGGATCTGATCTACTTAGATTTTGCCAAAGCATTCAATATGTTTCCTCACAATAGGTTAGTGTTCAAACTAAAAGAAATTGGCCTAGATGAAAACTCTTGTTCTTGGATACAACATTGACTTGAAGATAGAGTTAGAAGATCATAATTATCGTCATTAATGGTACATTTTTCAACTAAACAAAATTTCAGTTTTTGCAGATGACACAATACTTTGTAAAGTAATAAAATGTGAGCAGGATATTGCTTTGTTGCAGAGGGATTTGGATAGATTGGGGGACTGGGCACTAAAATGGCAGATGACATTTAATGTAGAAAAATGCAAAGTTATGCACTTTGGGGTCAAGAATGCACAGGAAACTTACACCCTAAATGGTGAATTAGGGATAACAACACACAAAAATGATTTGGGAATTGTTATAGACAACAAACTAGGTAAGAATGAACAATGTCAATTGGCAGTTGCTAAGGTCTACAAAATTAATAAAAGGAATGGAGCATTTTAGTAATGTAGAAAGGTTAACAAGGTAAACCTCTTGAGTTTGGATATGATAGCATTATACAAATATATTCAGAGCCAATACAAACCATTGTCTGGAGAGCTATTTATAAACAGGACTATACATGGGACACAAGGTCACGCATTTAGGCTGGAAGACCAAAATGAGACTCTCCTGTTTACAACAACTCATCTTGATGCAGGAGGGATCTGCCAGGCAACATTTAATTTCAGGGGTGTTGCTAGGGTGATAAAAAAATACCCAGGACTTTAACTGGTAATATAGTATAATAATAAAAACCAAAGTAATATACATACTACATCCTCTACACATACAAATGCACTATATCACCTATATAGTCGGCAGGGACGCCACCAGATATTTTGGGGCCTCTAACTCAGCTCAGGGTCTGGGCCCCCTGGGGCCCGCATCCAAATACCGCCCACAGGCAGGGCCAGATTAAGAGCCCAGTGGGCCTGGTGCTGACAATTATGACGGGCCTAATTACAGAATCATATCCACCAAAAACAGTAAAACACTCCCAAGCATCATGTATCTGATGGAGATGGTGCTGGAGAGAGAGAAAACAGCAGCTATACGAAAACACATACCCTATGCCAATCTCTCTCTAATTTATGTTTTCATCTTTCAAGTAAATCCATAACCCCTAACAGCAGTGTCCAGTCAAGCAGGAAGTCAATAGGCACGGTAAAAGGGTGTGCCACTGACACAAATCACATAACCTGCCAAAAGGGGCAAACATGCCCAAAAAGAGGACATGTCTGCTCAAAGAATTAGAAGGCCAGCCTGGCATGAATGCATGTCAGGCTGCCTGCCAATCATGCAGCTGGCCAACTAAGGGCATACTATGCAGACAGCACCCTGAGCTTGGCATAAATGCATCTAATGATGCGCTCACTCAACGCTTTCTAAGGACTGTCCCCTAGCACTCGCTGGTCCACTTGTCTCCTTACCTTCTTACTAGCAGGCAGAAGCTCCTGGTATATGGTCTGGGACAGAGAAAAGCTGTATGTAGTGAGTGTAGAAGAAAGGGAACATGCCACAGTGTTAGAGAGACCAAAGTCAGCATTACCTTAAAGGATCACTATAGGGTCAGGAACACAAACATGAATTCATGACCCTATAGTGTTAACACCACCATCTAGCCCCCCTGGGCCCCTCATGCCTCCATAAATATAGCAAAATCTTACTATATTCAAGCCTGAAGCTGTAACTCTGCATGCTGTTAGACTCATAAAAACAAGCAGTCTGCTGACATCATTAGAAGTGGTGGCCTGATCCAATCACAGTGCTTCCCCATAGGATTGGCTGAGACTGACAAAGAGGCAGATCAGGGTCAGAGCCAGCATGATTCAAACACAGCCCTGGCCAATCAGCATCTCCTTATATAGATGAATTTAATTAATGAATCTCTATGAGGAAAGTT
Organism: Pelobates cultripes; assembly: GCA_933207985.1. Classification (NCBI taxonomy): domain Eukaryota; kingdom Metazoa; phylum Chordata; class Amphibia; order Anura; family Pelobatidae; genus Pelobates; species Pelobates cultripes. Next base: position 141,823,382 of record OW240912.1, read on the forward strand.
CAGTGTCTGCATGCAGAGGGAGGAGACACTGAATGTTTGGATGCATTTTAGGCAGCCATGAACCAGGAAGGATCTCTAACAGTCATCTAAGGAGTGGCCAGTGAAGTTATCACTAGGATGTAATGTAAAGACTGCATTTTCTCTGAAAAGACAATGTTTACAGCAAAAAGCCTGACAGTAATGATTCTACTCACCAGAACAAATTCAATAAGCTGTAGTTGTTCTGGTGACTATAGTGTCCCTTTAACTATATTCATTGTCAGCCAGTCCACATAAGTTTTGTTCCCATACATCCCACTTAAGTTTCCATACTTAAGTAAGAGTATGTGAAAAGTAGTTAGAGTTGCCACCTTTCTTGGAAAAACATACCGGCCTTACTAATTTGCATAATTAAATATGTATGGGTGACATCACATGATGTAAATCACAAGGAGTGACATAAGAGAAAATGCTGTAAAATCACCAAAAAACTACTTAGTTTGATTCTGCTGTATAGATGGATTCCTCCCAGTGCCCCCATGTCTCCCAGTGCCCTCATGACTCAGTGCCCCCATGTGTCGATTACTCCAGGTCTCAGTGTTCCCATGTATCAGTGCCCCATGTCTCCCAGTGTCCCCTAGTGTCCTGTCCCCAGATCTCCCAGTGCTCCTATGTATCACAGTGTCTCAATTCCCCATGTCTCCCTGTGTCCCCATGTATCCCAGGGTCCCCATGTCACTAGGACATTAGGAAGACGGGGAGACCTGGGGACACGGGGAGACCTAGGGACACGGAGACACCAGTGACACTGGGAGACTAGGGGACTCTGGCTGGGACACATGGGGACAATGGGAAAATAGGGGACACTTTAAGACATGGGGACACAGACACCAGGGACACAGACACTAGAGACACTGGCTTAGTGTCTCAGTGTCTGCCATAATGTCTCCCAGTACCCCTTAGTGTCTCAGTGTCTGCCATAATGTCTCTCAATGTCCCTTAGTGTCTCAGTGTCTGCCATAATGTCTCCCAGTGTCCCAGTGTCTGCCATAATGTCTCTCAGTGTCCCTTAGTGTCCCAGTGTCTGCCACAATGTCTCCCAGTGCCCTTTAGTGTCTCAGTGTCTGCCATAATGTCTCCCAATGTCCCTTAGTGTCTCAGTGTCTGCCATAATGTCTCCCAATGTCCCTTAGTGTCTCAGTGTCTGCCATAATGTCTCACAGTGTCCCTTAGTGTCTCATTGTCTGCCATAATGTTTCCTAATGTCCCTTAGTGTCTCATTGTCTGCCATAATGTTTCCCAATGCCCCTTAGTGTCTCATTGTCTGCCATAATGTCTCCCAATGTCCCTTAGTGTCTCAGTGTCTGCCATAATGTCTCCCAGTGCCCCTTAGTGTCTCAGTGTATGTCTCCTTGCAGCCTTTTCCCCCATCCCTTACTTCCCTGAGCTGTAGGCTGTCTCTGCAGGGTGGGAGTTGCTGTCTGGATTCTCTGTAGCTGCACCCCTGCAGATCAGTGAGTATAGATAGGCAGGGAGGGATATGCTGGAACTTCCGATCCCTGCCTGTCTCCACACACAGTGACCCTACTGGCCAGTGCTGGTATTGCAGAGTAATCTCTTGTTTATACTGATAAAAATACCAGCATTTGTATTGCCAGTATCACTGCAATATTGGCACCAGCCAGGCAGCCTCAAATACTGGCTGTGCCAATAAAATAAAAGCCAGGTGGAATCCCTAAGAGTAGTGTGTGAAAAAAAGAAAAATGTAAAAAAAAAAAAAAAATTTTTTTTTTTTTATTTTTTTTTTAAATCAATGGGCCTATTCCATGGGCCTGGGCCTGGAGCTGCAGCTCCATCAGCCCCTATGTTAATCCGGCCCTGCCCACAGGGTCCGCCTCCAAATACCGCCCACAGGAATACACACACAGACACAAACACACACACTGATACAAAAGGACACAGATACATACTAACAGACACACATACTGAACAGACATACATGCATACAGACATACATACACACATACACACAGGCATACGTTCATAATGATATGCAGACATACATTCATACAGACATACATATATACATATATAATGAAATACCGACATACATATATACATACATAGACATACATACAGACAGACATACATGCATACAGACATATATACATAGACATACATGCATGCATACAGACATACAGACAGACAGACATACATACAGACATGCATGCATACAGACAGACATACATAGATGTACATGCATGCATACAGACATACAGATAGACATACATACATACACACACATACATACAGACATACAGACATACATACAGACAGACATACATACATAGACATACATATACAGACAAACACAGACATACATACATACACAGACATACATACATACAGACAGACATACATACATGCATGCATACAGACATACATGCATACATAGACATACATAGAGACATACAGACATACATGCCTACATAGACATACATAGAGACATACAGACAGACATACATGCATGCATACAGACAGACATGCATACATAGACATACATAGAGACATACAGACATACATAGAAATACAGACACACACACACACAAAGCTCATTTACCAGCCACCCTCCTGTCTCTTACCTTGTCTTTGCAGGAGGATGGCTGGGGCTGATGGGAGTAGTCGGCTGGCTCTCCCTCACTGCCGCACGCGCGCTCCTCCCGCGCGGAGTGAGCTGGGAGGAAGTGTTTTTTTTTTTTTTTAAAGGGGCCCGGTCGTGCTATTACACGACCACAGCGCTGACCGGGCCCCTGAAGATACAGGGCCCATCGGGTGGCCCTAAGTGCATGGGCCACCCGATGGGCCCCATCAGCGTGCGGGCCCTGGTGCAAGTGCACCGGCGGCATTTCTGCCGCTACACGTGGGGCCTGGGCGGCAGGCCCGTGACAACCGTTATGGTTGTCACCCCCTGATGGCGGCCCTGATGGTCGGCTCTCTAATCAGGTGATTTAGAAGGCCGCCTAAGGCCTCGTGCTGTCAGGGGCCTCGCAGCTGCCTAAATCGCCTTAGGGCAGACTGACACGCCTCCACTCGGTCTGCCCTGGGGGAGAGTCAGCCTTCAAGCTGCAGCTCCACTGGGTGTGACCTGCAGACTGAAGTATTGCGCAATCTCCAGCCAATCAGAGTGCTGCTGCGGGTTACTCTGTCACCCCACCTGTCACCCCCCCTCACCCTGTCACCCTCTTCTTATTCTGTCACCCCACCTCTCACCTTGTCACCCCACCTCTTACTCTGTCACCCCCACTCTGTCACCCACCCTGTGACCTCTCCACACTATGTCACCCCCTCTCACCTTGTCACCCCCTAACAAACACTATGTCACCCCCTCTCACCTTGTCACCCCTCTCACCCTGTCACCCACTCTCACCCTTTCACCCCCCACACTATGTCACCTCCTCTCTCTCACTCTGTCATCCCCCTTCACACTCTGTGACCCCCTCACACTAGGTCACCTGCCCTCTTACTCTGTCACCCTCCTCTTACTCTGTCATCCACCTTCACTATGTCACCCTCCCTCTCACTCTGTCACCCCCCTCTCACTCTGTCACCTCCCTCTGTCTCCTCCCTCTTACTCTGTCACACCCCTTACACTAATGTAACCCTCTCACACTAATGTCACCCCCCTTTCACACTAATGTCACCCCCTCTTACACTGTCATCCCCCTCTTACTCTGTCACCCCCTCTTACTGTGTCACCTCCCTACACTATGTCACACCCTCACACTATATCATTTTACCCACACACTCTGTCACCTCTCTCCGCACACTGTCACCCCTCTATACACATTGTCACCCCCCTCCATACACACTGTCTCTCCCTCCAAACACACATGCACCACTCTCCGCACACACGGGTACCACTCTCCGCACTCTGGCACCTCCCTTCATACACACTGTCAACCGTCAATACTCTGGCACCCCCCTCCTTACACTCTGGCACACTCCTGCTCTTTTACACTTACCCTTCCACAGTTACCCCTTTACTCGACCTGTCACCCCCTGAAGGCAATCATTATACACACCGTCATAAAACATAGCTTCACCATAAACTCATTGCCAAAGGCCACAGGCAGTACACAAACATACACATGCTCAGAGAAACATACATACAGATACAATGATACTCACTGTCAGACACACACTCTCAGGCACACACACAGGTAGACAATGCAACAATGTATACAAAAACTAGCTCTCTATATCCAGTACTGCAAGCTCCCCATTCAATATATCTACAGCTTCTTATACACACACAAGTCAACAGCTATTTTTTTCAATAATGGTGTTAGTGGGGGCCTCATGTATGAGCCGCCACTTCACACATACATTTAACCATATATCATTATATTGCAGGTTACTCTGTCACCCCACCTGTCACCCCCTCTTACTCTGTCATCCCACCTCTCACCTTGTCACCCCACCTCTTACTCTGTCACCCCCACCCTGTCACCCACCCTGTGACCTCCCCACACTATGTCACCCCCCTTACTCTGTCACCTCACCCTGTCACTCCCCACACACTATGTCACCCCCTCTCACCCTGTCACCCCTAACAAACACTATGTCACCCCCTCTCACCTTGTCACCCCTCTCACCCTGTCACCCACTCTCACGCTTTCACCCCCAACACTACGTCTCCCCCTCTCACTCTGTCACCCTCCTCTCTCTCACTCTGTCATCCCCCTTCACACTCTGTGACCCCCTCACACTAGGTCACCTGCCCTCTTACTCTGTCACCCCCTCTTACTCTGTCATCCACCTTCACTATCTCACCCTCCCTCTCACTCTGTCACCCCCCTCTCACTCTGTCACCTCCCTCTGTCTCCTCCCTCTTACTCTGTCACACCCCTTACACTAATGTAACCCTCTCACACTAATGTCACCCCCCTCTCACACTAATGTCACCCCCTCTTACTCTGTCATCCCCCTCTTACTCTGTCACCCCCTCTTACTGTGTCACCTCCCTACACTATGTTAGACCCTCACACTATATCATTTTACCCACACACTCTGTCACCTCTCTCCGCACACACTGTCACTCCTCTATATACATTGTCACCCCCCTCCATACACACTGTCTCTCCCTCCAAACACACAGGCATCCCTCTCGCACACATGGGCACCACTCTCTGCACTCTGGCACCTCCCTTCATACACACTGTCAACCCTCAACACTCTGGCACCCCCCTCCACACACTCTGGCACACTCCTGCTCTTTTACACTCACCCTTGCACAGTTACCCCTTTACTCGACCTGTCACCCCCTGAAGGCAATCATTATACACACCGTCATAAAACATAGCTTCACCATAAACTCAGTGCCAAAGGCCACAGGCAGTACACAAACATACACATGCTCAGAGAAACATACATACAGATACAAGGATACTCACTGTCAGACACACACTCTCAGGCACACACACAGGTAGACAATGCAACGACGTATACAAAGACTAGTTCTCTATATCCAGTACTGCAAGCTCCCCCTTCAATATATCTACAGCTTCTTATACACACACAAGTCAACAGCTATTTTTTTAAATAATGGTGTTAGTGGGGGCCTCATGTATGAGCCGCCACTTCACACATACATTTAACCATATATCATTATATTCAGTGATATACAGAAATTATGACTTGTGATTAACATAAGTACAAAAAACATTATTAAACATTCTGTATGGTCTAGTATGATAAGAGGTCCATAGGGCTACACCAACCAAAGCGCTACGTAATCTGTTGGCACTATATAAATGGTGATAATAATTATAATAATAACCCTAGTGACGCCACTGCCAAGGCATTCAGGTTTACTCCAGAGTTGAGCAATTCTCCTCTCTTGAAATCTATTGCAGACTCCACTCCCATTTTGCACTCCACCTAGAATACAAGAGGACCATATACACCATTCTTATACCAAATATAAATGCCCAATCTTCCTTTTTAACATAGTTCCATTATAGCTTTGTCATCTGTCTCTGAGCAACCACATCAATGGACCGAAATCACCCACCCACTCATTGGATCAAATCACCACCTCGATGATCAAATTCCCAATCACAGTATCTCACATTTTTGTACATGGTCAAACGGGAGAGAGATCTCCAAATACAACCCCTTTGACACACAAACCTAAATGAGAAACTCCTACCAAGAATCTGCTTTTAAATTGCATTTTGTTTTTTAAATTCTTTATTTTTCATTTTGTAAGTCAAATAAACATTACAGAAAGAAGGGGTTAGTGTGCTTTTTGTATGGCAAATAATCATTACAGAAAGAAGAGAGGGTTACTGCACATTTCATGTGACATAATCATTACAGAGCAAAGAGGGGGTTAATGCACATCAGTTGTGACAGGGATTCACAAATCCCTACATTATGTTGATATGTTTGTTTATGAACAGGGTGGCAATATTAAAATAGTGATGGGGGACACAATCTCAGTTGGCACTGTAGTGTTAAGGTGCAGTTTGTGATGGTAGTTTTTTTTTTTTTTTTTTAGTTTTACTAGATTGTCTCCTTTCCTCCCCTTGGAGTATTCCATGAGTGCTATGTATGGTTGTCAGCTCTTGTGCTGTTAGTATGGGTACCCTGATTGTTTGGAGGGGTCTGTCTAATGCTCTGTCCTCTATTCCCCCACGCGTGAAAAGTCATTTCTTATAGGGTTTTCTTCCGTTTCAGCAGTCGGGTCATGCTTTGTTCGGATATGGACTCTTGGGTTTGGAGGTCTTTGTTGACCAGAGAGTCTAGTAGTTTAGTGGTCTTGTCGCTTTGTCAATGTACCATTTTAAATTGCATTTTAACAGTTCGTCAGACAGGATTTGTTAAAAAGGTTGAGGAGTTGAGACACAAAAACTTAACTTATGGTGGTCGTGGCCTCATCACTGGAGAAGAGTACATACAACTATTTTTCCACTTCCCTACACACCGGAGGTTCTCCTTCTTAATCAGGCCTCCTGCCCCCTAACCAAATATAACAGTAGGTTTATTCACTCTGCAATACCCTCCAAGCCTCCAAACCCACTCTGAGGCTCCACTAACATCTCCCACTGCCAACCCTGCCCCTTCTGGATCTCAGCCAGCCCAACTGCCGACACACACAATGTATGTCATACTATACAGAATTATCTTCATTGCAGAACTTTATATGTATTTTTCATGTTTTCTTCATGAGAATTAAGACTGTTTGTCACATATGACACAATGATACCACACATTACTGACTCCACCTTTGCAATAGAGCCCCTCTCTTTTCTCCCCTCATTTCTACCCCTTGTTGCACTTTTTTGTTTTCTTTCTCCATGTAATATTCATGTAATGTTCAATATATTCTGCGAAAATGTTCATGTACAGTATTGTCGGATACCCGAATCCCTTACTCTTACTCACCATTGTGTATAAGTTTTTTTTTTTATTTTGTATTCCTTTTGTGGCTACCTAACATCTCAGCCAACCTCCACCACTGCACTGGGGCTGTTCTCCTATTTGTCCTTAGGAACTGAGCTAAAATATGAAATGGCAGCTGATTTTTTTTCTTCTTATGTTTGAAAGCTGCTGAGCACCCGCTTGTCATCTTTCACTATGTAGTCATGGACACAATTACTTGTTAAGTCTACAGTCATATTCCCATTTTGACTATAACTCCACCGAGCTTTACACCTGTCGTATACCTCACAATATCTGGTTGATTTTCCAGTTTGCCTCTTCTTTTTGCTTTTGTACTGGCTTTAAACCTGTAGACTGACCCAAAAGTTAGTCACAATGCTCTTGATGTTAATCTTGGTGCTTATTTGTGTTACTCTACTTTAATCCGCACTTTCCACTGATGCTCATAATATTAACTATTGCATTAATAAATATATTAACAATATACCATATTTATTGTGGAGTTCACATTAGATGCTCACCACACGGTTTGTTGCTACATTACTGAAAAAAATACCAGTACCACATATCACACACCCTTCAACCCAGCAAAATACCAATATAATACCCACACTATTCTATGAGTCTATTTGAAACAATTGCAGTACACCAGATAGTGAAGAGGACAGTATTGCCTTCCTGGTTTTGCTAGCACCTAGATCCTTTTTATTATAATTTTTATGAGCATTTATCCAGCATTAACATATTGTGTAGCGCTTTACAATTATAGAAAGGGGATATTTAGAGATGAAGAAGGCCTTGCTCAAAGATGCTTCCAAAATATGAAGATTTGAGAAGAGCTGAACAACATTGTTAAGTGTCTTGCTCATGGACAGTTGCTGGTGAGGTGGTCCGACCTGGATTTAAACCTAGGTTAGTTCCCAAACAATATAATTGCTACGATAGCAAACCAAACCACCCTAACTTAAATATTTCACAGCTGAATACCAACTATTTGACTTTCAGCCTTCATCAACTCCTTGGACTATCTACATTGAGTAAACTAATTATTTAATTTCCATTTGAGTATATCTTTTTTGGCAACCCATAATACATTAATAGAACCTAACCAAGATAAATTAAACAGTGAAGAAGGTCATTACTTTTAGATTAAAATACAGAATTAAATAGTTTGGCCAGTCAACCCATTGCAATGGAAACCTATGTTTATCTTTCAACTGGGAACAGTTTGTGATCACCTCAATGAGCTCCATATCTAAGGTCAGCCATAGAAAAGGAACAGAACACTTTCCAAAATCAAGATATGTAACAATATGAAAAGAGATATTATTATTCTATTGGTTACTTTCTAATCATTGAATTGTTAAGTAAACTAAAATAATAGATATTTATGAACATATTTATCTCTTGTTCCATTTACTTTATCAACAAGTTAAGAAAAAATAGGAGGAGCATTCAGCATAAAAAGCAAGCGTGGCCAGTCTGGATCAGTGCAGAGGCAAGATGGCAAGACTTATTCTTCTCACTGGTAAGTTCCTGCTGACTGATTGAGATCATTTCTTAAACCATATTTAAACAGCTGCAATGCTGAGATTTTGATTAAACCAGAAATCATGCTAAATTATTTTTTATAATCTAACAATAATAATAATGTTAAATCTTTTTGGCTGCAAGCTACTTTTCCCCCTGAATTTTAGATGCGTTGTACTGTCCTACATCAACAAATTGTGAAAGTATAATTACAAACTCAACCAATAGAAACTAATATAAAATCAAGAATATGGGAACATCAATGCATTCATGGTTTATCAGAGCAAATATGGACACTTATGCAAAACCACTGCCAATAGCGTGCATGCATGATGATCACATGACAGTTTCAACTATAAATATATGTATAACTTCCACATGGCTAAATATATTTTGCATTGTAAAGTAGGAGACTATATTTAAAATAAGAAAAACTACCACAACAAGAGGTCTTAAAGTAGAGGGGCAAAGGTTTAAAAATATCAGGAAGTATTACTTTACTGAAAGGATAGTGAATGCATGAAATAACCTTCCAGCTGAAGTGGTAGAGGTTAACACATTAAAGGAGTTAAAGCATGCATGGGATAGGCATAAGGCTATCCTAACTATACGATAAGGCCAGGGAATAAAAAGAGTATTTAGAAAATTGGGCAGGTTAGATGAGCTTAGTGGGTCTTATCTGTCATCACATTCCATGTTTCTATTACTCATGAATATTTTGTAGTTAAAATAAAAAATATGCATGTATTAGTATTTCAAAATTATATTCTAAGTTCATAGAATCTGCAGCTAAACTTCACTGTGTTTTTGCCCAACGCTAACTCTTCATGGTGGGTAGTCCAGTCAAATGTTTCGCTTGGAAAAGCATTGTGGACTAAATGGGTGCCTGAAAATGTATATTAGTAAGATTTATGTATAGTATTGTTAAAAAAAAAATACTTGATCTTTTTACAAAGTATAAAGTAGGATATTCACATTGTGCTGTTATAGGTCTTAATGTGAAGATTTTGAAAGAATTATTGTTCCTTCCTGTGCAGATTTAACTTTTACTTTCTTTATCTAATATCACACAGGGGCTGCAGGGGCATAAATACCTCTAAAGTAAACATATATCATTAAACTGGGTTCTAAAGTGAACACAGGAAGTGTGTAGGAAGGCTATGTAAGTCTCATCCAGGGGAGGTGTGCCTAGTGTTGCATAAACAAAATAATTGAACTCATGAACGGCAGATAATTGAACAGTGAGATTGCAGGGGTGTGATCTATACACCAAAACTAAAGCTAAAGTTATTCTGGTGCTATGATGGATCCTTTAATCACTTTTTTTTATTGAGAAATCATTGGAAAACTATATTGTAATTATAATAGGATGAACACTACATAAGGTTCATGGGTCCAAGGTTACTAACAATAATTACCAACAATAACCTAATATCATAAGAGAGAAATTCACCAATGTTTTATGTATTCCTTAGGGTTGGCTCTTCTGCTGAATGCTCAGCTAGGTAAGTAAACTTAAAATATTCACATATGAACAGCTTATTTTTTTTTTTTTTACGCTATAAGTATAATTAGATACGCTTTATACAGATTGCAACTTAAAAGAACAAACAAAATAAGAAATTCATATAAGATAACTTTCAAATTTAAAACACGTTTTAAACAAGGTCTAAGAGTACTTTAAGAGTCAATCACAGGATTTCCAACTAACTGACCTTGAATTTCTTTCCAATGGCCCGTTACATAATTGACTTTGACTCTAGCCCCCAATCTGTGCTTCTGAAGCATGTAGAACATTTCCTACTGGATATAATCATGTGTAGACTACATTTGAGAAGAAAAAAGAAAGAAGAAACTACATCTGTCAAGCAGACAGAATTGGGTACTGAAGCTACACCCACTCCAGGCATGAACATAAACCCTTACAAATTTTACCCCAGAAACTGATATAATTTTTCTTTTTTTAAATCATGAATAAAATCTTCCACATAACCAAAAGCTGGGATAATGGAGATTATCTTGAGAGGTGGATACAGCCCAGTACACACCAAAAATCCAGATATATAGGTGTTCTTACCTGCCTGACGGAGATAGTACTTCTCAATAGTTTGTCAATACTCTAGGAGTAAATGTTTGAATTTTACAGTCCAGGATACAGTAAAAAAACAATATATAAATATGGTCTCCATGTGAATTAGACTTAACTCATTAAGATAATGAAAAAACCTGATCTTTCAGTTTCTACACTAAACCTGATTTTCAATTTACACGTTGTGTCTTTAAAGTTTGTCTTCTTTTATTTTCCTACACATATTAATTCAATAGTTTAAGTTCAGATCCCATGTTGACTCATCCTTTCAACCACCAAAGTCAATAAATCAGTGGAGATGAAAAATAAAAATATTAGTGTCCTAGGACGTGCTTGTAAATGTGTCCTTATGGGAAAATACCAAGACAATTCCTATTCTGATTGAAATTAGTAATTAATTATTAGTAATAAGCATACACACACATACAATCACAGAAATTAAATTCCCCTGATAAGCAAAATTACAAGTTCACTTTATATGTGTCCATTGGAATAGATCATGAAGATTTCAGTTTCAATTGAACCATGTGAATTGTGATTAATTCAAATTAGATTTCACAATTTAAGTCAGAATTGCCAAACTGAAAAACAAATGTCTCATCAATTTGGCTATTTTGGAAAAACGTTTTCGATATACTTTAAATTCACTTTAAATTGCAAATATTTCACACTTTATTGAATAACACTGTCAATGTATTCAACAGCAGAACATGATGCATTCATGTTGACATCAAGTACTAATTTTTAAGAAAGTCAAAAAGACATACCAACTTGGCTGATTTTATTGAAAAGTGTTATAAGATGCATATTCAGTCATAGTACAGTCTACACTACTATTTTATTCCAAACAGGCTCTGCCTACCAGCTGACATGCTACTTCACCAACTGGGCCCAATACAGACCTGGCCTTGGGAAGTTCAAGCCAGATAACATTGACCCATGCCTTTGTACTCACCTAATCTATGCTTTTGCCGGAATGTCCAACAACCAGATCACCACAATTGAATGGAATGACGTTACCCTTTACAGCTCTTTCCAAAACCTGAAGAATCAGTAAGTTGCCTTTTCACATCTTCTTGCTAATGCCCATTTTAATGTGAAGAACTTGACATAGCATCTCACAATCTCTATCCGCTTGTTTGTAAGTTGAAGAATGTGAACTCAAAGTACTATGATAGTCACTATATCTTAAATATCTTTCACTTCCACCTATAAATAAGTGATAAGGATTATCTTCTCATTTTAGGAACGGTAATTTGAAAACTTTGCTGGCCATAGGAGGGTGGAACTTTGGAACTGCACCGTAAGTGATGTACTTCTTCTAGAACAAAGAATTTAGAAATATAATTAGGATTAAAATATAAACTTCTGGATCCATTATTTTACAGATTCACTGCCATGGTTTCCACTGCTCAGAACCGTCAGACATTCATCACCTCTGTGATCAAATTCCTGCGTGAATATGGATTTGATGGACTGGACTTTGATTGGGAATATCCCGGCTCCAGAGGAAGCCCTGCTCAGGACAAAGGACTCTTCACAACTCTGGTTCAGGTAAGCAAGGTTTATTCTAGAGGTATGTTAGGGAAGTCTGAACCATTGCATTTCAGACTTTTTCTACACGTATTGCTAGTTCCACCAATATCTTACAATATGCAAGGTTGATCTCAAAATTTAATATTCAAGGTTGAAAGGTTCGTGTGGGAACTGAAATTATATTGTGTTTATTGTTCCTATACAGGAAATGAGAGCAGCTTTTGAGACTGAAGCTTCACAAACGAACAGACCAAGACTCATGGTGACCGCTGCTGTTGCTGCTGGCATCTCCAACATTCAAGCTGGTTATGAAATCCCTCAGCTTTCTCAGTAAGTTTAGTTAAATAAACATTATTGCCTTAGTGTTAATAAATTATTTTGCAGAACATTTTTAAAACTCCTGGAGTATAGAGCAAGGGTACTTTGCCTAAATATAAATTATATGCATTTATTTGTATTGTATATGTATTTTCCTATAAAATGCAGTAAGTAATAGAGTTATTAAAATGCAACAGGGCTTTGGATTACATCCACGTTATGACCTACGACTTGCATGGTTCATGGGAAGGATACACTGGAGAAAACAGCCCACTGTACACTAACCCTTCTGCCACTGGCTGGAACGCTTACTTGAATGTTGTAAGTATTTATTAGGTTAGAATATTTATTTTGATATATAACACTATATGGGTTATATGGTTATCTAATTCAAGCAAAATTACAGCTTTTTAAAATTAAAAGAGAAAAGTGACATGCTTGTCTATCTATCTATCTAATTATCTAGCTGGGTGCTGGAAGGTCATTACACTGACCCAACAACAGGAAACGGGCTAACCATAATGAATAAATAGATATGTAACCCAACAAAGTCAATTATGAGTATTTGTAGATTATGGTTTGCATCCAAAGCTTAAAAAAATGCATCCAGTCTATGTTGCCTGTAGAAGTATACTGTTATTATTATTCTATCCAATACTTGCTAGAAATTAAATCAGTCATAGTGGATATGGAGTCTACTGTTCTCTTTGTAATTACAAATACTCTTACTGTAGGATTACGTCATGAACTACTGGCTGAAAAATGGTGCACCTGCTTCTAAACTTATTGTTGGTTTCCCAACCTATGGACACACTTTCATTCTGAGTAACCCATCCAATACTGCTATTGGAGCCCCCACTTCAGGTGCTGGCCCAGCTGGTCCTTACACTAGGCAATCTGGATTTTGGGCTTACTATGAGGTATGTTTAAGATCAAGCTTTATAATGTTTTAGAACACATTATTTAAATAAAATTTTACCTTAAACAAAGCAGCCTCGCTCCTATCATGACTTATTTATCTATCCTTTTTTATACATAGATCTGCACTTTTCTGAAGAATGGAGCTACTAATGAATGGTCCTCTGCTGAAGATGTGCCCTATGCCTACCAAGGAAATGAATGGTTGGGATACGACAATGAGAAGAGCTTCACACTAAAGGTAATTTCAAGACTTTATAATTTAAGCTAAAGTAACTCTCTTTTCTGGATTCATACTATTGTCTATTTGTTTACATTGTTTTACAGGCACAATGGCTGATGCAGAACAACTTGGGTGGTGCTATGGTTTGGGCTATTGATCTGGATGATTTCACAGGTACATTCTGTAACCAGGGCAAGTTTCCTCTGATCAACACACTGAAGAGCACTCTTGGTGTCCAGGCCTCTGGTAAGCTAACGTTTTCATATTTATGTTAATCAGCTTGTATAAAATATCCTTAAAGCTTTCATTATCACTTAATTTAAATGCAATCTTTAATATAACACCATCAATCATTCCTAAAATGGACAGCATTAAAGGGAATTAGCTGTTGCAAACTGTCTTTTTAAATATTCAATAGCCCTAAAATGACTGTAACGGAACATGGATTGAAGTATATATTGTCACATTTCTCAACCAAAGGTTGCCTCCAATGGGAAAACTGTTGGTGGGACCCCAATTGACCAGTTAACTAGTTATAGTTTGTCAAGTATATGAAGGAATGTTATATACAAAGAAACAGAATTTCTGTCAGTAGATTGTAGAACTTATACCGTCAAGGTACTATAATTTGCAATTTTTCACTTTTTTAAAAACCTGGATACTGTTGTATCATGTTCTCTGACCTCTTTATGTTGTCCCTCATTTCTGTAGAAGAGTGACAGTGACAGTATTTTTATATTATGTTTATCAGAGTCAACCAACACACTTTTATTCTTGAGTGTGGCATCCACTAAATCTTTTATTAGTAGTGCGTGACTACATCCATTTTTGTTCCTTGCTGTTTTAGGATACAGACACTTGTGTTCTATTGGAATACTTCCTGGCATTGTTGGGTTCTTTAACCCCTTAAGGACCAAACTTTTGGAATAAAAGGGAATCATGACATGTCACACATGTCATGTGTCCTTAAGGGGTTAAAGGTCTGATGACCATATTTTTCTTCTAGTGCAGACTACTGACCATTGCTGGGCCACAAATGACTGGGTTTATCATTTGTAAAACCCATGCAGTTCCAGGGCTCTGGGATACTTCTTTTATTAGAGTTTTTCATACTATTTTACATCCTTTCTTGAGCAGGCCATTTACCAGTTGCATCCGACTCTCTCTTTCATGCTGGAAAGGTTTTGTATTAACCCACTTTTTAACTTGAATATAACACAGATTATATAGCCATAACCACATCTTGCAGATCTAATCAGAGACAAGGGTATAGATTTGAGTACATGTTGTATTTATGTTGCATTTTGAGCAAAATGTCAATTTTACACAGTTAACTGCTTGGAAAAAAATTAAAATGGAACATACTTATAATCTAAAGTTCACAAAATTGATCTTTATTAACAGATAGCAGAGTAAAGATATATTTAATCTGAGTTATGTTCCCTTTTTGCAGGTTGTACTCCCCCAGCTTCTCCAGTTGCTCCAATTACAGCAGCTCCAGCCACCGCCGCACCCGCTGCCCCAACCGCTGCTCCATCTGGTGGCAGTGGATTCTGTGCTGGCAAAGCAAGTGGACTGTATCCCGTTGCAGGAAACAAAAATGCTTTCTGGCATTGCTTGAATGGAGTCACCTACCAGCAACACTGTCAAACTGGTCTTGTCTTTGACACAAGCTGTGAATGTTGTAACTGGGCATGATCTGGACCTTCTGAAAGGCTTCAAAACTTGTGAACCCATAACACTGTAATGATCTATCTTAAACAGTGCCACAATAAAATAAAATCAGCATGAATAGAAAATTGGTGTTTTGTTTTCTTTACAATTCAGTGGATATACATATGAATTCCAACCAAAATAATCAGGGCAGATTGTGTGTGCAATTAGTGAATGTTGCAGTTTTATTAATTCTTCTTAAAAATTAAACCTGACTAAAAGAACATTTTATGCAATAGTTCAAAACATGTTAACATCGTCACTACTGAGCATTTTTTGACTGGAAAAATATATAACATGTATTTGAAACAAAGGCTGCATATCCAGAACATAAACATATATTACAACTGCACATTTGAGTATATATAGTTACATAGTTGTTCAGCCTTTCTCACATATTTTTTTGCTGTTGATCCAAAAGAAGGCAAAAAACCTAGTCTGAAGTGCTTCCAATTTTGCCACAAACTAGGAAAAAATTCCTTCTTGACCCCAAAATAGCAGTCAGATGTCTCTTTGGATCAAGCAGCTATTACCCCACTAATTAGAAATTATATCCCTGTATGCTATGTTTTTGTAAGTATTTATCCAATTGCAGTTTAAACCTCAGTAGTGACTCTGACAAAACCACCTTTTCAGGCAGAGAATTCCATATCCTTATTGCTCTTACTGTAAAAAAAAACTTTTCTTTGCCTTAGATGAAATCTCTTTTCTTCCAGCCTAAATGTGTGACCTCGTGTCCTATGTATAGCCTTGTTTATAAATAGATTTCCAGATAAAGGTTTGTACTGGCCCCGAATATATTTGTATAAAGTTATCATATCCCCTCTCAGGTGCCGTTCTTCCAAACTAAACAGAATTGATTTTTTTAACCTTTCTTTATAACTAAAATGCTGCATTCCTTTTATCAATTTTGTAGCTCGTCTCTGGACTTTTTCTAGTGCCATGATATCTTTCTTTAGAACAGGCGCCCAAAATTGCACAGCATATTCAAGGTGTGGTCTTACCAGCGATTTATAAAGAGGCAAAATTATATTTTCATCCTGAGAATTTATGCCCCTATTTATACATGACAAAACCTTACTTTCCTTAGCAACTGCAGATTGACATTGCATATTGCTGTTTAATTTGTGGTCTATAACAATTCCCAAATCCTTCTTGTGTGTGGTTATCTCTAGTTCACTACCATTTAGGGTGTAAATTGCTTGGGCATTCTTAACCCCGAAGTGCATAACTTTGCATTTCTCTACGTTATATTTAATTTGCCATTTTAGTGTCCAGACCCCCAATCTATCCAAATCCATCTGCAGCAAAGCAATATCCTGCTCACATTTTATTACTTTACAAAGTTTTGTGTCATCTGCAAACACTGATACATGGCTTTCAATGCCTATTTCAAGATCATTTATAAATATGTTAAATAAAAGTGGTCCCAAAACAGAACCCTGAGGGACACCACTTACCACTTTTGTCCATCCTGAAAATGTACCGTTAATTACAACTCGTTGTACTCTATCCTTAAGCCAATGTTCTACCCAAGAACAAGAATATTCATCTAGACCAATTTCTTTTAGTTTGAAGACTAACCTATTGTGAGGAACCGTATCAAATGCCTTGGCAAAATCCAAGTAGATCACATCCACTGCAACACCCTGATCTATACTTCTACTTACTTCTTCGTAGAATGCAATTAGGTTAGTTTGACAACCTATGTAAAGTGTGTTTGTGTGTATCTCTGTGTTAATGTGTATGTACACTGAACAAAATTATCAACGCACCACTTTAGTTTTTGCCCCCATTTGTCATGAGCTAAAACTGCACATTTTAGAGTGGCCTTTTGTTTTAGCTTGCCCAAGGCACACCTGTGAAATTAAAAAAATAAAATGTAATAAAAAGCGCTAAAAAGGCATTCAGGGTGAATATAATAAAAAATGGGAAAAATTATATATATATATATATACACACCACCTTCATATATATTTTTACAACATTATGTTGTAAAGAAATTAATATGCCGCTGCACACTTAAGTGTTGTGATTCCAGATACAAACACACTTGTGGAAAAGTATCAAAAGTGTAAAATAAGTGGAGCACAAAATAGCAGAGAAACCTGCCTATAGACCTTATGTGGAAAAGAAAAATTATTTAAAAAATATATACCCATACGTTGTAGTAGATACTCAATAGCGTGCAAAGAGAAAATACAATAATAATCGTGCAGTATATCAAAATATGGATAAAAGTAAACAATTTTAATAACAATGCGATAAAATGAATAAACAATGGTTAGATAATGCTTACAGTGTGTAAATTGGTGAGATTAATGCGAGCTCCGCTACTCACAAACGCTGTATGTCAAATGTCCAGACGATTGCATCAGTCTGCAGGAATAGTCTCAGAAATCCTACCGGACTGTGCAATAGTATGAGTACGAAGGTAATTCTGGCTGTGTCCTTGTCCCTCAGCTGTGCTCCCGATGAGTCAATAAGCCGGGGGAAAATTTTGTCCAGTCGTGGGGTTTGTAGGTGCCGCCCACCTTAGTGACGCCAGTGCGTGCTTACGTGGACGCGTTTCGCCTTCCGGCTTCTTCAGTACATAAGTGATTTCTCTAAAAAATATTGTACTGCCTCTATCCCCTTTTTGTGTGGGATAATGCTATAAAGGGAACTCACATCGTCAGTAACCAATATATAATTTTCTTCCCATTTTATATCACCAAGAATTTGTAAAATATACATTGTGTCCTTTAAATACGATGGATTTTTTATTACTATTGGTTGGAGTAGTACGTCAATGTATTCAGAGATTCTTGATGAGATACTTTCTACTCCGCAAATTATTGGTCTTCCAGGGGGGTTCGTTAAATGTTTGTGCATTTTAGGCAGGCAGTAAAAGACTGGGATTTGGGGATTTAAAATATTTAAATATTTAGCCTCTGTTTCTGTTAAAATGTTTGTATCCAATCCCTCATTAATATATGCTTCGAATTTATCTCTAATTTCTCGACTAGGGCTAGATTTAAATTTTTTATGTTATAGATATGCTCACCTATCCTAATCTTAAGTGGGCTAGCTAATCCAGCTAATAATATTTTTTTTTTTTATATTTATTTTTTATTGAAGGTTTTTCAAAAGTAAAGATCCAGTACATAGTTGTTTCATAGAGTATACAAACGAGAAGTCAGTGGGTTACGGGATAATACAATCGTACTCTAAAGTTGCGCAGTAATATCATCCGCTTCTGTGTACTATTGAACATTTCGACGTAGCTGGTTTACAGTGTTCCCTTCATTTAGGTTGATGTTACAATTCAGATAAACTCAACAAAGGTATATACACAAACAAACATGCAGGCAAATCACAGTAATTTGGATCTAGCATTTTCTGCGTACTTTGGTCATGTCAGCTCACATAAATCACTGTCCATGATCCTATGGGCTGCTCCTGACTCCTCTGGGAACTAATAATAATTTTTTAACTAAATTTTCAGACTTTTTTGGATGTGGCAGATGTAGGGCCTGTCAATTAACCCATTCAGGAAAGCAACATATTGTAGAATTTAGAAGTAATGAGAAGATCCATTTGATTAAAGACTGCATTACATGCAATACAAAAAATGTGTTATATATGCTCACCTGTCCTTGTGGCCTAAACTACGTAGGAAGAACTACTAGACCACTGAAGATTAGGATAGGTGAGCATATTTATAACATAAATAAGAAGTTTGAAAAGCATCAGGTCTCCCTACATTTTAGAGACAACCATAACAGTGATCCCTCTCAGTTACGCTTTAAAGGCATTCAAAAAATACACCATGACTGGAGAGGGGGCGACTTTAATCAAAAAATGGGAAGGGCGGAGATGAAAATGATATATGAATTTGACACTTTGATTCCAAATGGCATGAATAAAGACTTTGAGTTTTGCCATTTTTTATAATTTTTCTACATATATATGTATGCGTTTTTTTGTCCATGTATACATATATATATATATATTTATTTATTTATTTTTTTCTCATATATTTTATATGCATATTCTACATCTTGCATTACTGGAATCTAACATCTCGTGATCATTTGTACCATATATCCATTACATCTCCGTTGCTCCTATTTAATTTTGAGATATATATATACAGTTGCAATTTATTTGTTTTTCCTATTCTGTATATGTTGTATTGACAAACGGTTTCTATGCCACAATCTATGACTGTATACTATATATTTTAAAAGATGTTAACTCAGTCTGGTGCTACATATTTTCAGTGTCTTCTATTATATATTTTTAACATCTACTCTTCTTTTTCTCCCCTTCAACAACGAAATGCTATTGTACTATCTTGTATTTTTATTTGTGAGTTAAACATCTGTATTTCCTGCGTATTTTTGATTTTTATTGATTTTTTATAGTTTTTTTACTGATTAGACATACATATTGCCAAAGCTGTTTGTATTATACATCATTGTATGGTTATTTTTTTATTTTATTGTTTTAAACCACCAATACATCACTGCATTTAGACGAAAAGTTGATTCCTTGTTTATTTTTAAGCGGCTGGACTATGTATTTGTAATTAGTGTAAACACTTGAGGGCGGAACTATTATTGCCCATTTATGTTCCCCCACTGCTAGTCGAGACTATATCACTTACGTACTGAAGAAGCTGGAAGGCGAAACGCGTCCACGTAAGCACGCACTGATGTCACTAATGTGGGAAGACTGATTCTTGCAGACTGATGCAATCGTCTGGACATTTGACATACAGCGTTTGTGAATAGCGGAGCCTCTCTGCCCGCATAAATCTCACCAGCTTACACACTGTAAGCAGTATCTAACCATTGTTTATGCATTTTACCGCATTGTTATCAAAATTGTTTACTTTTATCCATATTTTGATATACTGCACGATTATTATATATTTTTTAAATAATTTTTCTTTTCCACATAAGGTCTATAGGCAGTTTCTCCGCCATTTTTGCACTCCACTTATTTTACACTTTTGACACCTGTAAAATGATCATGCTGTCTAATCAGCATCTTGATATGCCACACCTATGAGGTGTATGGATTATCTCGACAAAGGAGAAGTGCTCACTAACACAGATTTTGACAGATTTGTGAACAATATTTGAGAGAAATAGGCCTTTTGTATACATAGAAAAAGTCTTAGATCTTTGAGTTCAGCTCATGAAAAATGGGGGCAAAAACAAAAGTGTTTCGTTTATAATTTTTTTCAGTGTATATCTGTGTAAGAATGTATGTATGTGTCAGTGTATGTGCATACCTCCCAGCAAACAAACACCAACACAAAATGCAAACACACCCCTACAAACACAAACATTACATACAAAACACCCCTGAATTCAAACTCCAAAATTATATACAAACACTCAAACACAACCTTTAGTCAAATACAAATACTACACACACAGGGCCGTCTTTAATAATGATTGGGCCCGGGGCAAGCATTTGATAGGGCCCCCTGACCCTAACTCCCTGGCATGCAATCACGATCTCCACTTCCCAACGGAACCATTTTCCCATGCTTGCAGGGTTGTATTTAGCACTGAGTTGTGTTTGTGTGTTTGAATGGAAGCATGTTTTTGTATGGAGTGTGTTTGTGTAAATGTAGGGGTGTGTTTGTAGGTGGTGTTGGTGTTTGAATGCAAGCATGCATCTGTGTATTTTTTTTTAATGCTGGGTGTGTTTATATATATTTTTGGTGTTTAACACAAAGATGTATTTGTATGTATTGTTGACGTTTCAATGCAGGACTGTGTTTGTATGTAGTGTTGAAGGTTGAATGCAGGGGTGTACTTGTGTGTAGTGTTGGCGATTTGAATCATGAGATGTACGTACATGTACACATACACTGCCACACACACACACTGTGATACACAAATACACACTGAAACACATGCAGATACATAGATATAAACACTGACACTCACACTAACACACAAGCAGATACAGACTGACACAGATACACACACTAACACATACAGACACACAGATACACAACCTGACACACATACGGAGACAAATATACAAACACTGACACATATGAATACTCAGACACACTGATACATATACTGACACACATGCAGATACACAGATAAAAACACTGACTACATACAGATGCACACACACAGATATACAAACGCAGGTACACACACTGACAACGTACAGATACACAAATACATACAATGATAACTTACAGATGCACACACTGACACACATACAGACACGCATATACAAAACCTGAGACACATGCAAAGACACACAGACCACATAGAGAAATAGATATACTAAATACAGATACACAGATATACATACTGACAGACATAATGACACACTGACATAGTGACACACACTGACAGACATACTGATAGACACACAGACGCACACAGACACCCTGACAGACATACTCACACACACATACTTAGATACACACAGACATACTAAGACACACACAAATACTGACACACACATGCAACGTTTACATTTTTACACATTGACAGGCATACTGACACAGTGACAGACAAACTGACATGTACACTCACAGACAAACTGAAACGCACAGACAGACATACTGACACGCAAAGACAGACATACTGACACACACAGACAAAATGACATGCACAGACAGACATACTGACACACACAGACATACTAAGACACACATACTCACACACACAGATTTACTGACACACACAGACACCCTGACACACAAATACCCTGACAGACAAACTCACACACATACACACATACTAAGACACACACAGAAACCCTGACATACATACTCACACACATACTAAGACACACACAGACATACTGACTCACACAAATACTGACACACACACATGCAAAGTTTACATTTATAAAGCCACCCTCCAGCCCTACCTTATGGATTCCCTGGGGTCCAGCTGCAGGCTGAGGTCGTTGGGAGTGTGAGGTTCCTGCACTCCAGCTCCCTCCTGACGGCCTCCTGCTCCATCCCGCGCGGCTTCATTCTATCTGGGAGGAAGTGACTCACGGCAGTCACTTCCTCCCAACCTGCTGCAGTAAAACAAGGGGGCCAAAGTGACGACCGGGGCCTCTTAGCATGGGGGCTCCCGGTGCAGCCGCAGCACCGGCGAGCCCAGGGGGTAGCGGACAGCGGGGCCCACGGGGTAGCTGCTTTGGGCCCCACAGGAGCAAGTGGGCCCGGGGCAGCTGCCCCGTTTGCCCCGCTTTAAAGACGGCCGTGTACACACAAACGTACATCTGCATTTAAAAGCCAAAACTACAGCCAAACACACCCCTACACCCAAATTCAAACATTACATACAAACACACCCCTGTATTAAAGTGCTAAAATGATGTACAAACAACAACTGTACACACAAAAGCATGCTATCTGTAGAAATTAGTGTGTATATATACCCCAAAAAACTAAATTGTGAAAAAAAGAAAATATTACACTCTGCTATTTAAAAGGGTTGTGTTACGGCTAAGTTACGGTTACGGTTAAGATTTTTTTTTGGGGGGGGGGGTTCCACGACAACCTACATCACCCAGTGATCTCCCCAGAACATGTAGCCAAGTATATTGCATCCAGAGTATGCAAGCCTTTTGTGAAGGCAAAGTGAAATAAATTGCGTGATGAATGCCAGTCCCAGATGACGTGTGTAAAATGATATCAGTTGATCCTAAGATCATTCAATTCCTGAGTAAGTGAGGATGGAAGTTTACTAAAGGCTTAGATTTTTCGTTGTGAAACTGTCAAGATAAAATCCTAGACATCTTTGGCCCAGCAGCCAAGATCTTTGAAGCAGTAAAGGATGATCTAGAATTATAGTGGCATAACTAGCCAATATCAAGAAGGAGATCAGGCAAACACTAGCAACCTCTCAACTCTCTCTTAAACAACTGTCGAGAATGATAGGCCTTCTAGCATCATCAATACAGGCCATATTTACAGGTCCCCTTCCCTATTGAACCCTACAAGGGCAGTGCATCATACACATTCTGGACTCAGAAGGGAAGGAGGAACTCCAATGGTGGTTTCTTTACATGGAAGTTTGGAATGAACGCACCATATTCTATACAGCTCCAGATTTGCTAATCGAATCCAACGCAAGTTTGCATGGTTGGGGCGCTCGATGCGGAAATATTTCTACCAGGGGAAGATGATCAGATCTGGTGGTCCCCTATGGGAGTGTCCACCAGATGGGAGACCTGCATAAATACCGGGCAGATAGCCCTCAGTAAAACAGATTCCTGCTGACCCTCAATACGGAGCTTTGTCTCGTCATTGGTGGGATTATTCGTATGGATTATGCTTGTTCGACTATTTTGGAGACCAACGGGTTCGTGTGATTGCTGTTCGGCAGTTTGGAGCGCTCAGTAGCTACATCTGCATTCGGTAAGGGAACGTCCTATACAGCATTAACTCCTCTCCTACCGGGGGAGCCGTAACAACACAGTTTTCATTTTTAAACAATTTGTTTCAATATATGAATCTGTAACAATAAAGCTAGCATAGAGCAATATTGTAGTGACACAGAATTTTAAAGTGATTATGGTGGTACAGATCACAATGGTTTCACTCACATGGGACAGAGCCTCCTGGGATAGACTCAAGTCACTTGGGTGTATGTGTACTCTGGTGACACCAAACCCTTGATTCTTCTGGTTCACAAGTACCTCATAGGTAAAGGAGAGAAGAGGGCAACCGATTGAAACACTCTACATTAATTGGTGTATAAGTGGAGCACTTTAGATTTTAGACTTACCCCTATGGGTTAACACATGTGAAAGATCTCTCTGTTTTGAACTTACAGAGACTTATCGTTTATTCGCTGGTTTAATTCATGTTTTCCCGTTCATGTGGACTCTATACCATTCTCCTTTTTTACTACCGAATAAAACTCCCGAATGGCCAGCCACCCAGTAGAGAAGTGTGCTGCTGGTTAACCTCTTGGCCCCATTTGAACGTTGAGGTTAATTGCAGACACCTTTTAATTGATGCCTGTAGCTGGGTGAACGCTCAGCGGTGTTCGACGGTAAACCCATGGAACTCAAAACGGACACTTTTTGGCCTGAACACCGCTGAAGCCGCCGACCTTCCTTCTCCTTCGGTAGAGAACTCCCGAAAATCCCTGTATTCGGTATTTTGTCTGCGAATAAGCCATACCCCAGATAGCCATCCCGTGGAGTCTATTCGTATGAAGAACAGACTGTGTGAACACTTTTGACTCCATGGCGATTGGACTGTGTGCATAGGATCTGAGCGCTATTCGGTACTTTTGTGCGCTCCGATCCCAGCTATCTGGGGACACGTTGAATGCCTGTATTATGTCCAGTTATTGTAAATTTATATATTTTTATGCATTTTGTTCTAGTAATTTAAAATGGAGTTTGGTCTCTGTCCAGGAAGATAATTGAATTACTTCACAATTATCTCCCGGGCAGAGCAGAGGGTCTTGGGTAATTAAATGGGCATGGCTACATGTGTAACACTGTGATTGGTTGTTGTAATGTCCTTGTCACAGTCTCCCATCTGGTCCCCTATGGGAGTGTCCACCAGATGGGAGACCTGCATAAATACCGGGCAGATAGCCCTCAGTAAAACAGATTCCTGCTGACCCTCAATACGGAGCTTTGTCTCGTCATTGGGGGGATTATTCGTATGGATTATGCTTGTTCAACTATTTTGGAGACCAACGGGTTCGTGTGATTGCTGTTCGGCAGTTTGGAGCGCTCAGTAGCTACCTCTGCATTCGGTAAGGGAACGTCCTATACAGCATTAACTCCTCTCCTACCGGGGGAGCCGTAACAACACAGTTTTTGTTTTTAAACAATTTGTTTCAATATATGAAT
This sequence comes from Pelobates cultripes, assembly GCA_933207985.1. NCBI lineage: Eukaryota > Metazoa > Chordata > Amphibia > Anura > Pelobatidae > Pelobates > Pelobates cultripes. Next base: position 141,848,998 of record OW240912.1, read on the forward strand.
CTGTAACAATAAAGCTAGCATAGTGCAATATTGTAGTGACACAGAATTTTAAAGTGATTATGGTGGTACGGATCACAATGGTTTCACTCACATGGGACAGAGCCTCCTGGGATAGACTCAAGTCACTTGGGTGTATGTGTACTCTGGTGACACCAAACCCTTGATTCTTCTGGTTCACAAGTACCTCATAGGTAAAGGAGAGAAGAGGGCAACCGATTGAAAAAGTTGAGAGGACACAGCAAAACGTGTTTCGGGAGGAAGACTTATTGTTTGCAATATCTTTTAGAAAATTTTATTTGCATGCTGATTTTTTATTTACTTGTTCAATAAATTTCTTTTATACAAGATACAAGTTGACCACCTTCCACTTTACTTCTAAAGAAGGGTAGTTGCCCCCTTAAAGGCACACATATCTATATACCAGGAGCCAGTTACAGGCTCCTAAAGAGGTGAGAGGCCAATTTTTTTCTTTGCACATTTCTGCTGTATGTGGGAGTAATTACACTGGCAGCTGCATTGCGTCCCCTTTTTCCCTGCCCTCTTCTCTCCTCTGGGGAAATTGTGACCCTTAAAAAAAATGTGAAAGAGAAAATAACGCCAAGAGGTCTAAGATTTTCAAAAGACTCACCTTTTGATCGCGAGGATCAAAACTTTATAGAAGGATGGAACAAATTATTAGATGGGTTCTCATTCAGCCTAATGGCATAAATAGTGGCGAGACGGGAAGAAAAACTCCTTAAAATAGATGAGGACATAAAAAAATTTAGGGAAGGTTTAAGCAACACAACCAACCCAGAAATATTCAGCAAAGTATTAACAGAAATAAAAAGAAAAGTAGATAAAACAGAAAGAGATGTAATAGAAACTAAGAAACGAAAATATTTGAGAGACTTAGACGATTACAAAACAGGCAATGTGAGGAATAAACTCCAAGAATCACGGGAATGAGACTCACCGGGCAAACGAAGGAGATCATGTGAAGAAGGAGAAGTAGAAGAAGAAAGAAGTTACAACAAGGAGAAACGAGGATGGATATAGATAGCAAGGGTATCTTCAATCTTTCAGATAAGATGTTGGACAAAGAGGAGCTTGGAATCCTAAAAAGAGGATTGAAATTCGCACCAACTTCAGATTTCAAACCATTTGAATTCTTCATTGACCTCAATCGTTTCACTAGACAATTATGTCTGAAAAAGTTCTTTCACAGCAAGAATTCCATGCAAATAGATACCATTTCCCCATATATACATAGCAACCTCAAAGAAAAATCGAAATTCTTTCCCAAAAACATGATCTCGAGTGAAATCCAAACATTCGAAACCATGGTAATGAAAGAGGTTAGTAAAATAAAGAATACAAATAAGTATCAAAAAAATCTCTCACAAACAGAGATGAAGGCTTTAAGGAACCTACAGAAGAATGAAGATCTAATAATAAAACCTGCGGACAAAGAAGGAGGAGTTGTAGTTTTGTCTAAGGAAAAATATGTAGGTGAAGCCGAAAGACTCCTCTCAGACGTGAAAACATACAAAAAAATTAAAATCTAACCCTAGTCAAGAAATTAGAGATAAATTCGAAGCATATATTAATGAGGGATTGGATAAAAACATTTTAACAGAAACAGAGGCTAAATATTTAAATATTTTAAATCCCCAAATCCCAGTCTTTTACTGCCTGCCTAAAATGCACAAACATTTAACGAACCCCCCTGGAAGACCAATAATTTCCGGAGTAGAAATTATCTCATCAAGAATCTCTGAATACATTGACGTACTACTCCAACCAATAGTAATAAAAAATCCATCGTATTTAAAGGACACAATGCATATTTTACAAATTCTTGGTGATATAAAATGGGAAGAAAATTATATATTGGTTACTTGTGATGTGAGTTCCCTTTATAGCATTATCCCACACAAAAAGGGGATAGAGCCAGTACAATATTTTTTAGAGAAATCAAATTTTAAACAGGAACAGATAGATTTTTATCAAAAAAGGTATATTTTTAATCCTCACTAACAATTTATTTTGGTTTAAGGACAGTTTTTACATGCAAATCAATGGAACGACGATGGGGACCAGGTTCACACACGGTTACCAGTTACCAGTTATTTATTTATGGCGTACTGGGAAGAAAGGTTTATCCTTCACAATCATTCATATGCGGACTTGGTCACCTACCGCTGTTTCATTGATGATATATTTTTTATTTGCAAAGGAGATGAATTTAGCCTTACTGATTTTCTAAGTTTTCTTAATTGCAGCGATTGGGGGATAAGCCTCACATTCACCCAGAGTAAAAAAGAAATACATTTTTTAGATTTAACTATTTTTATAGAGAATGGCGAAATTCATACCAAAAATTATTTTAAAGAAGTAGATTGTAACGGATACATATATCTTGCAAGTTTCCATAATACCCAGTGGCTCACAAATGCACCCAAAAGCCAGTTTATGAGGCTAAAAAGGAACTGCACACAAGAAAACGACTTCATAAGACAAACTCAGATAATTAAAGAACAGTTCTTGGAGAAAGGCTATAAAGAAGAAGATCTTCAAAAAAGCATAGAAGAAATTAAAGGGATGGGAAGAAAAGAATTACTCAGGTACAGGAAAAAAATGAAGTAAAGAAGACAACAGAATTAATGTCCCATTTATCTGTAATTTCTCTGCTAAAAACAAAAAAGTGAGATATGCCATTAACAAATATTGGCACTTGTTACAAGACGACCCAGTCCTAAAAAACATATTACCACCAAAACCTAAAATCCTACATAGGGGGTGTAAGAACATTAAAAACATTCTAGTAAATAGTAACTATAAAAATCCTTCAAATGGAAATAATAATTTTCTTTCTAGCAACAAAGGCTTTTATGGGTGTGGAGCATGCTTAGCATGTAGGGAAACAAATAGTAAAAAAATAAACATAAAGAATACTAACAAAATTACAAAGAAAGATTTCCTAATAAGAGATCAACTCACGTGTTTCACTAAAAATATTATTTATTTGTTAAAATGCCCGTGTAGCATGCTATACATAGGGAGAACAATCAGATGCCTGCATATTAGAATCTCCGAACAAGTTAGAAATATCAAAAGAGGCATAGAAACACATTGTGTCTCCCACCATTTTAAACACTTCCACAATCAAAACCCACAAGATGTGCACTAAAATTGGTCAAAAAAAATTGGAGGGGTGGAGATTTTACAAACAAAATTGGAATTGAAGAGATGACATTTATCTTCAATTTTAATACCTTAGCCTCTCACGGATTAAATTTAGATTTTGAATTATGCCATTTTTTTATCTTAACGCCACATTTTAAAAAATAATTTCATAGTAAGTGTAGTTTTTATTGGTATACATATTTCAATTTATAACATTCTTTTAGCATCTGTTTTTGTTCAATAATATATCTTTATTTAAGTATTTTAGTATACATTTTTTTTAAGAAGTCAATATACCTTTCGTTCCCTCCACTTTTTATAAGGTAAATTCCACAATTGCACTTAACTAAAGAATAAGAGACTAGTATAATTATTTAAGAAAAGCACTTATACCACTTTAAATAACTTTTAGTATTTGAATTATAAATATTTGATATTTGATATTATGAGCCTGTTACTTTATTTCAATCTGTGTGTAAAGTCTCTCATTAAAGAATATTTTTCTGATCATATCTATTTCCTCATTTCGAATGAGTGATCAACAAGCAGATTTTGCAAAGGACTTGGCATTCAGTATTTCATATCATGACGATCTACGGAGGTGGAACGCAAACAATGCGTTCCACAAGAGAAAGGAAACCACAGCCGAACCACATGACTGATGGACGAACGGAACATGCATTCCAATTGACTGTATGTGCGTCCCACAGAGACTACGTCCGGGTTCGCAGATGCTGACAATCTTGTAATCAAGGCAGAATAAGAGAGAGGAAGGACGCTGCACAGACCACACACCAACTGAGGAAGCCAGCAAATGGCGAAACACGTTTGGACTTTATTTAAAACTTTTAATGCTAATTTGATCAATTGATCATTTTATTTTTGATTTTTGTTCTTCTCAATAAATGTATTAATCTTCACTATTGGAGTCTTCCTGTCCATTCCCATACACCCAATTGGATGTGGAGGAGACCAGAAGGAGATAAAAGAGGGCGGTGGATCTCTCCTGAAAGATCCCAAGGTGCTACACACTAGAGCAAGGTGACCATTTGGCTCTTCGCTTGTGAGTTGTGAATTATCATACTATTCTATTCATTTATTGTTGTATATACCATCTGCACTATGAAAAATATCACCACCAGTAGATTCATCTGTCTAGGTATTTCAAAGCTCCACTTATACCCTTCTTTTTTATAATATATCTCATTGTGAGCGTTAAGGGGATGCTTCACCGAAGTGTTAAGCTTACCTTATTCTATTGTATATGTGTGCACATCTTTGAATATTCGCAGTGTATACTCGGGTGTATGTGGGATGGCATATAGGTGTGAGAGTTTTGGGTGTAGAAGCTGAATTGTGCCATTCTATGTTTTGGTGGGATAATGAATGTGGTAGAGACAAGCATGCTCATAAGTGTGGAACCGTTACTGCATTTGCTAATCCAGGGAAATAAATAATGCCCTATTTTAAATGTTACAATAAATGCTGGTATGAGCTGATGCGTAAGGAGAAATATTGGTAAATGATATGTAAAGTGTATCAACGTGTTTTGCTTTCAGGTATTACTATGTGGTCATGTTATTGTGTGTCAGGGTACAGTGGCGTACTAAGGGGGGGCCGAGGGGGGCGGTCCGCCCCGGGTGCCACCAGGATGGGGGGTGCCATGGCCAGCCCCGCAGCCCCCCCCCCCATGCTGCAGCCGCCCGAGCGCTCTGTAAAGAGCCTCGGGCGGCTGCAGCATTGCCCGGGCGGTGCGTCCATGAGGGCGGACCGCACCGCCCGGGCGCAGCCTGAGGAGAGGGGCTGACACTCCTGTCAGCTCCCTCACTGCAGCATGGTCCGCGGGTACAGAGAGCAGCTGTCTCCTGTACCCGGCCGGACTAACAGGAAGGGAACACTGAGTGTGCACTTCCTGTTAGTCCGCCGGGTACAGGAAACAAAAGCTCCCTGTACCCGCGGACTATACAGGGCTCGGCCACGCTACAGGGAGGTAGGGGGGAGGGGGAGAAAGAAGGGGGGTGAGAGAGAGAAATG
>OW240912.1:141854299-142017861 GCA_933207985.1 Pelobates cultripes
GAGAAGGAAATTGAAGGGGGGGAGAGATTCACATTCATCACACACAATGCACCCCTTGCACACAGAAAAACACAATGCATTACACACACAGACACACATACACAAGCAATGCAACTGTTACACACAATGCATCCCTTACACACACAGAAACACACAATGCATTCATTACACACACTCAATGCATCCCATACATACACAGAAACACACCTTGCAGCCCTTACACATACAAACACAATTTCACACAATGCATTCCTTACACACATATCAGGACATCCCCCACACACTCCACCCCCTGTGAACAAACTCATTGGTGGAACATGAAGGTGGACCCTGGGACCCAGACCTTGAGCTGTGTAAAGGACCCCAAAAAAATGGAGCTGCTTCCCGTTCTCCCAGAACATTGATTTTTGTGACCACAGTTACAAACCGCCTCCAGAGAGCCTGTTCTACACCAGACCAGTGGAGCCAGACCGCAGCTAGAGCCCATCATCATCCTCATCTGGTTGTAAGTAGGCAATCTAGTATATTATTCGTGGCACTAATCTCTAATTTACCTCACATTAAAGGGACACTATAGTCCCCAGAACCACTGCAGTTAATGTAGTGGTTCTGGTGTCTATAGCCTGTCCCTCGCAGGCCTTTTAATGTAAAACACGGCGGCAATCTGCAGCACTGGCGCTAGTTAACATGGCAAATCATATGGCTGGGGCATTGTGATGTCACACATGGGGGGCGGCAAACTTTACTTCTTTTGCCTAGGGCTGCAAAAATCCTTGTAACACCGCCCCTGGCTGGAGGGGCTGTGTGGAGCTGCGGCTTCCATTGTGCGTCCCATGGTAGTTAGGGTGCCGTAAGCTAAGTACAAATTACCTCTGGCAAACAGCTGGATAAACCGGGTCAGCACGGAGGAAATGTGCATGTGCGACCGTCTGCCCGCACCGTGTGTGACTGTCTGTCTGTAACTGAGTGTGTGATTGTCTGCCTGTAAATGTGTGTGTGGGGCTGCAGGAATTTTGTAGAAGGGGGTGGGGGTTTTGTATTGGGACAGGAGTCTTTATAAGGGGGGATAAGCAGGGAATTTGTGGAAGGGGGTTGCGGGGGTTTTGTAGATGGGGCAGTACAGGATTTGTAGAAGGGCAGGACAAAGGTTTTGTAGGAGGGGCTGACAGCGGTTTTGCAAAGTTTACAAATTGTAAAAATAAAAGAAATAAAACCTTTAACATTTTTTACAGGTGTGGTTTTTGGGGTTGCACAGGATCCGCCCCGGGTGCCAAATGCTCTAGGTACGCCCCTGTCAGGGTACCAAAGGTATTAGAGCTCTGTTTCCCTAAGCTAACAGGGGGGTGGAGGTGGGTGCAGGTGGTTTCTACCTTAGCTGGATGTGTTTAGATTAGTTGGGTGCTGGCATTACTTTAGGAGGGTTGCAACTTAAGAAATCATAGTGGGCTCTTAAAAGTAAAGGTAACAAAACTCTACTTAATGAACCTTATTGCTGGCAAGATATGCCCAATATGCAAGACAGTTCATCCTGTGTCGGTGTCAGAGCGTGGAACAAAAGGGGTAGTTGCTGAAATGTTCCAGGTTGTGGTCGTCTCAATGTTGGGGCTGGAGATGAACATGAATTGCCTGTAAGTGTTGCCTTCTTTAGTGGCCGATAGCGAGTAAGCTGTCAGCCAGCGATACAGGATGTTAGCTGCCCTGAGTAGCTTTGTGATAGGCATGTAGACTCGGTGCCATTCCAGTGTCGACCGGCATTGCTCCTGTAGCTGTGACGCATGAGGTCTCGAATTGTAGGGGTGACTGCGTTTGCAGTGTCTCCATCGCACACCTGCTGGCACTTTAGTTGAGGTAGACAGTCAGTGACAGCGTTCAATTAGCAGTGATTTGACTTGTCGTTGGGGCAGGATAGTTGCCAGCAATCTTCTAACGAACTGTGGTAGTTCTTCATCCTCCACAATTTTTGCATCTGCTGTAATCATTTAGGGCATCTAGGCGGTTAGCCATTTTTTGCTGTGAGGCCTGTAGATGGGCTAGGTTGTCTGTGGTACTTAGCTGCTTCTGGGCCATTGAGCTGTTATCTTCCTCAGCACTTGAATCTTGTCAGTTAGCTCTTCCCTTACCACATTTAGGTCAGAGTTGAAGAATGCTCTCATGTTCTTCATCAGCTCCAGTATATCCCCCTTGGTTACCAGGGTGTTGAGGTCTTCTGTAGTCCAAAGGGTATTAAGGCCCCCTGTTTCTGAGATGGTGTCTGGGGCATCTAGGAGTTCCTATTCTGATTATTCGGAGGTGCAAGGCTCCCGCTGTGCTGCCATCTTGGGCCTAGCTCCCCACAATTATAATTTTACAAACATATTGCCCTATGTGGTGTTCTTTTTTTGTCTCCTTTATTTTGAGATATCTCTTGGGACATTGGTATGGCCTTTTGCAAGTAGAGTATTAAGATTGTTTTAAGCTCCTTTTGTGTCAGCACTTTTGAATTTGCACAGAATACACTTAATAGTGTGTTTTGGCACAGTGCACTTTAGTGATTTGTTGAAAGGTTATATTACACCATTATATGTACAGTTTTATGGTTTATGTATTTAAAGTAATCACTAAGGTCTTAAAGACACAGCACATTTTATTGTTTGGCTTATCTTAATCTGTATTTGTTTACAATCAAATATAAGCAAAAAACGTAAAAGTACAATTTGGAGCATCTTATGTTGTGCACAAATCCTGCTGCCAAGAGTACCTTAAAATAATTCCGAATGTTTAAAGTTTGCTATGGAATATATTTTGTTATGTGAAATAAAAAGATATCAACTCACAAAAATTATTTGTTTAGTGCCAATCATACTCTTTATTAGACAGCATATTGAAATACATGAGTTGTTTATATCATGTTTTGTGACTATGACCAGATGGAAGTAGATTACTGTGTAACACTACTGGTGCATCTGATCATCACAATTTCTGACATAAACAAGAAACTACAAGTGATAGAAATGATAGTGTTGCTTGGGTTAAATTAACACAACATATTGTTTAATAATTATATAAATAGTTTCTTTTTACAAATTATTGGAAGTTTTCTTTGCTGAAATAAATTGTCATTTGAGAATCTAACTAATTTTTGCATACAGTATTATTATACTGTATATTTAAAGTGTGTACTAATACAAACACGCTGAGATGATTTTAAATGCTTACCAAGGTGTTCTGATCAAACTATATCTTTATGTGTGGCCCTTAGATTGACATCCAGCCACCCACACGCACTTTCTCCCCATAACATGTTCTTCCCTTTCCATACCTCTTCTGCCTTCTTGTAATTTTACCTCTCTTTCCTATTAGTTTTTTTCCAACTGCCATCCCTTCACCCCACTCCAAAAAAAAATGAAGTACTCATGCAACAGAGATCTGTACCCATAGTGCACAAATTTCTGCTTTCTTGTACTTCTTGACCTCCAGTGAAGAAATGATTTGAGTAGTAGTGCTTCCCTTATACATTCCCTTATACATTCTGACCTTTTGAGTCCATAGAGGAATTCCGTCCTTATGCCAGACACATAGAGCTTTTGATGATGGGCTTTATGAGAATGTTCACTGTGCATATGGAAGTGACAGTACATTAACAATGGCATTTATATCCAGCTGTCATTAGAAAATGTGAATTTCTGGTTTTTGACACAACAAATTATAGATTACCACAAGACACTGAGATGGTTGTTAAATGAATACTTATTTAACCGAATATATTTCTTTATTTCAAGGTATCAGGAAATGCAAACAATGATCTTCATTCTGAAATAAAAATAGAAACATGTCTTATTATTATGTTCCAAATTAGTTTATTACATCTTAATTGACTTCGTTGGTGTTAAGATATGGCTAATTATTATTGTATAACCACTCAGTACAAAGGGATTTATTCACTAAATAATGATTTGAAAAATTTAGGGCAAAATAGTTGATTTAAAAACATTTCTTCAACTAAACTAAGCATGGTCATTTTAGCCTACATTTTGCAACTCAGATTTAAATTCAGTGCAGTTCTGTGGGGAGTATTGACAGGGGAACTGCAAATTAAAGGCACACACCAAGCACCAAAACCACTATAGCATGCAGTAGTTTTTCTCCTGTCAGGGTTGCCCTGGCATCCCCCAATGTAAGTAGTCATACAGTTGAGTTCTGCCAGTCACATCTCCTTGCCTCTCTGCAGCCAGAAACTCTCTTGACTGAGCTAAGCCCAGAGCTTCCAGCTCTGCAGAGAGGCAGGGGCCAGCTCTCAGACAATCATAGGTAAGACGTCTAACCATTAGAAAACTGTGTAACTACTTATTATGGGGATGAGGGACATCGGAGCACTCCTGGAATTATACCTACCGCAGAATCCATGAGTGTTTATGGTGATTGGAGCATTCCTTTAATAAAATATTGTACCCACATCAATGAATGTATTTACACACAAGTAAAAAGCAAACATCTACTACTTTTGTGCCACTATAACTATGTGTATATCCCCTATCTATGAATATTTTGTAAAGCTCTTTTGATAAGAACATTGTATTAGAAATGAAAAAGAAATGTCATACAGTGATAAAAGAGGAGCCCAATCAAAATATACAATACATAAATACATAAATTACAGAATTGGGGTACTTTTAGTATTTATGGAGAAGTATAAATGCATATCTTTTATTTGAAAACATTTCTTTTATACTTACATTAGATTGACGTGAATTTTATTGTGGAGCTGAAAGAAAAATAAACACAATCCAAGGTTAGGGATGCATGAAGATTCTATGGGAAAATGAAACCTGAAAAGTCTTGCAAACAAGTACAAACGTATTTCTTTTACAGGTTGATTTATATTTTAAGAGGCTATAAGCAGACATATTTAACACATTCCATTTGAAATTAATCTAATTTGAAATCCATTAAACAATGCAATAGACATGAAAATGTATATTTTAAAATTAATTATTTGCATAATTCTTTCTCATATTTAGTATAGACAAGTCACACATTTGATGTAACAACTTTAAATGACCAATAAAAAGGTAAAGAGGGTTCAAATGAGTCAATAATTTAACTTTAGACTTTAGACTTATGGGTATATAAAAGTCAAGTGTGCAAAAGGTTGTGAAGGTCCGGTCACACTTGAATATTTGGTTGGTTAGAGCGGTCACTATATTCTGTGGAAAACAAGAACAGTAAAACCTCAAGCTTCTCATATTTAGTATAAGTCTAGAAGTGCACAGGAGCGGTGGGGGGGGGGGGGGGGGGGGTATGAATGAGGATATCTGGAATTGACATGGTTTTTTTAAGGTTTTAGCACCTAATTGTAAAAAGGCTGGAATATCCCCTGTGGAGAGAAGCCAGTTGGTCCAAATGTCAGGGTAAGTTTGAGTGTGTCGATTAACACTAAGTTTAAGTTCGTCCATGGAGTGGAGCTACTCCACACGTTGGACCCACAAGATAAAAGGATGTTTTGCTTCAAGTACATTGGTATCAGAGCTTGGCCTTGTTAAGGATTCTGATTGTCAAATACTTTTTTACAAGCTGAGGTGCAGGCTTTGGTGTGGTGCAGTAGGAATGTACCAGGTTAGAAGAGAGAACGTCTTTATTATCGGATGAATTTTTTCCAAGTATAGGTGGATGATTGGACCTTCTCAGCAATTGTGGAAGAGTGTATCTTCCGCAATAGGATGTGAAGGTCTGGCTGCACGTGAATTTTTGGGTGGTTAGCGCTATAACTATAATGTTAGATGCCGTCCTATCAGGTTGAGGTGCTTAGTGTATTATGCTATCAAACAACCATTGAAAAGACAGGAAGGTATGAAGGTATTTCAAGTACTTACAAGTGGGTATGCTTAATGTACAAGAGATAGAGAAGATTAACCATAAAAAAGACAAAGTCAGATGGAACCAGAGATTTTATAAGAGAGGAAACAAAGCCAGGACAATGATGGCAGAGGTCAGAATAATCAAATGGAAAGCTGGGTCATAATAAAATTAAACACACCATAATATGCTATTTGGACCAGGCAGGAACCCCACAGGACAAAGAGCATGGAATGCACTGAAGGATATATACTGATTGACACTTGTCATTTGTCTTGATTAAACTTGTCTGTAGACATGATGTCATTCACATCAACCCAGGAACGTGGATCTGTTTACATACCTTGGCGCTGCTAAACTGTATGCTTTGCATACATTTAGTTGCAGGAGCAACATTCTACAATGCATATTGTTACAACTTTGATAGTTCAACTGTAATCCCCAGAGGACTGGTAACATATTTTATTTTTTTGAATCTATACTTCCCTTGTATCAATTGGAGAATTGTTTGTTTAGCGATCTGCCATGTGACTCATGGCCATGTTTAGCTTGTAGTTATTCCATCATACAGTGTCTATTTCAATGTTTTTCTTTGATTACATCTCATAGTATTATTTTATTTACATGCAACATATAGTGAATGTATTTGTATCAACTATTTGCTGCATTATGCTATATAGCATTGTTTAGTAATCCCTGGCACGTTGGTTTTTACATATTATTATTTGTTTGAAATTATTATTTTTTTTTAAATGCAAACATAGAGCAATTAATTTTCTTTTGTGCCCTCCATTTTTCCGTGATATAACCCAGGAATTGGAGTTTATCCCTGAAATCCTGAGGTCTAGAATGGTCTGGATTTCACATTAACGGGAGGGAGAGATACAGAAGGTTTAAAACTATTCCAAAACAGAGGTTTTAGCAAGGAATATGAAAGGCATTTGGAATGTCACAGACTCCATCTTTAACCAGTTCAGTGTGTGCATAATGTACAGGAAGCAGTTACCATGATATGACTTCCTGTTCTGTGAGCATGTGCTGGTGGTTACTTTAAAGGGACACTATAGGCACCCAAACCACTTCAGCTCATCCAAGCATGGATTAAAAAAGACAAGTGGTGACATGTTGTAGGACAGTGTGAAAGAGATCAGCGGAGGAGAGATATACAGTATCTCACAAAATGAGTACACCCATCACATTTTTGTAAATATTTTATTATATCTTTTCATGTGATAACACTGAAGAAATTACACTCAGCTACAATGTAAAGTAGTAAGTTTACAGCCTGTATAGCAGTGTAAATTTGCTGTCCCCTCAAAATACCTCAACACACAGCCATTAATTTCTAAACCATTGGCTGTGAGATACTGTATTTGTGTGTCATCAGAAACAGGTGGTAGGAGAGTCCACAGTATTTAATAAGTTTCAGAGAGGCAGTATAATGACAGAAAAGAAGGGGACCGTGAACAGGTCCTTGAGGGACTCCTACCGAGACAGGATGAGGGGAGGAGGTGACTTTGGAAAAGGAGATACTGAACAAATGTTGGGAGAGATAGGATGAGAACCACAAGAGGACAGTGTCACAGAGACCGAGGGAATGAAGAGTTTGGAAAAGGAGGACATAATCAACAGTGTCAAAAGCGGCAAAGAGGTCAAGAAGAATTAGTATGGAGTAGTGGCCTTTGGATTTAGTTGCAATTAGGTCATTTGTGACTTTAGTCAGAGCAGTCTCAGTAGAGTGGAGGGGGCGGAAGCCAGATGAAAGTGGGTCGAGGGGAGAGTTGGAATTGAGGAAGCAAGCCAAACGAGTAAAGACAAGTTTTTCTTGAAGCTTTGAGGAAAAAGAGATCAGGGATATGGGTCGATAGTTGGAAGGGGACAAACCTAGAAACAGATTATGTCCCAGTAGTACTTATATTTTAAACACATAATAGACCAAAGTGACTATATGTTCACTAGAACACTTATCTTAAATTTATCATAAATCCAGGGGCATTTAAAATTACCTAATGATCTACAAAGACATACAATTAGACATACAATTGTTTCGCAGTTATTGGTGTAATACAGAAACAGTTTTTCTCTTAAATAAAATGAAAGAGTCCAAATATGCATGTTAAAAAGATTCCTAACAAATGTTTAGAAAGACTCAAGTTTATATTATTTACAAAGTTTTTAAAAAAATTCTAATTAACTCTAAAAAATTTAAAAATGCTCTTGTCCAACAATTTGCTTGTCAACCAAAAAAAAAAAAAAAAAATATATATATATATATATATATATATATATATATATATATATATATATTGCCCCACGAATATACCTACAAAATAAAATTAAGGGCTGAAGTCAGCAAGCACCACTTTATAGAAAAAAGTATGTTACCTGGAATATACTTCAAGTGCTAAGTATTAAAGGAACTTGCAAATATGTTTGTTTGTATATCTAGAATAGCAATACTTGCTAGTCTAACCTATTTTGTAACATATGGGAGATGGAAGTAGGGCATATTAAAGAAAATAGTTGGAATATTATCAATATCACATTAAATGTTGTTTTTAAGAAGTCATTTTTTATGCAACATATATAAGTTAAGAACATTTGAATATACATGAGGCAGACATTATATGCAGTAGTATAATATACATAGTAAGTGAAACAAAAATGTTTCATAGTTCATGTTAGATTCTACATAAGCTGTATCTTAGAACTGTATTTAGCAGCTTTGATGAAATACTGTATTAAAATTGACCTGTCCAAAATTAGTTCTCCAGAGACAGTCCTTACATGAGGAGAGTGTTGACAAACCGTGTCATTTGGAGAGACATGTATTGTTCCAAAATACTGTCTGCAAGTCACCAACCTTGAAATCAATAACAGTTTTCAGTGCAATATAGGAAAAGCAAGTCAGAGGGGTCGATTGCATCCTGTAACAAACATAAGCATGCCAATAGGGCTTGCAAAATCGCACTTAGCTGGGCTACATTAGAAAATGAAAAGCTCATAGCCTAAGAGAGCAACGGACCAACCCCAAAACTTTTTTTAATTACGCTTATGCCAAAAAGGTTATGAGTGAAAGTGATCAGGGTGTTCCAGTAGACGTTGTCTACTTGGATTTTGCTGAGGCAATTGATAGAGTTCCACATAAATGGTTACTAGTAAAACTAAAATCAGCTGGTTTACACAAAAAAGGTTGTTTTTGAGTGCCCACAAATTTTAAGCGGAATGCCTCAGGGATCTATCCTGTGTCCACTTCCCTTTAATCCAGTGGTGGAACTACCGTAGTCACAGGGGCCGCATCTGCAACTGGGCCCGTCACTTCAGGAGGTCCGGCCGCCCTACGGACCCCTGTGACCACCAGCTGAGTAATGCGGCCCAGGCCCTCGCGGTTTAACTGCCAGGGCCATGCTGTTAGGGCCACCTGATGCTATGTAATTCCAGCTGATGTCAGAGGTTGGGAGGAAGTGACTGCCCCAGGAACTCTGACTCCCATCAGCCTAAGAAACTACTGGACCCCAGGGAAAGTATATGTGTCTGTATCTGAGTGTATGTCTGTCTGTGTGTCTGTATGTGTGTGAATGTCTGTGTGTGTGTGTGTATGACTGTGTGTCAGTCTGTATGTGTGTGTCTGTAAGTGTGTGTATGTCTGTGTGTCAGTATGTATGTATGTGTGTCTGTGTGTGTCTGTATGTGTGTGTCTGTCTGTGTGTATGTGTGTATGTCTGACTGTGTGTATGTCTGTATGTGTGTGTGTGTGTGTGTGTATGTCTGTCTGTGTCTGTCTGTATGTATGTGTCTCTGTGTGTGTGTTTGTGTGTGTGTATGCCTGTATGTGTGTGTCTACATGTGTGACTACATGTGTATCTGTTTGCATGTGTGGGGGAAGGGGGTAACGTATGGGAGAGGGACAATAGATGTATGGGAGGAGGGTGGCGGGGGGTGGGGTGACGTGCAGGGGGACCCCCAAGGCAATTTTCGCACCGGGACTCTGTGGTTTCTAGTTACGCCCCTGTTTTAATCTATTTATAAATGATCTTGAAGTGGACATTGAATGTCTTTTGCAAAAAAGTAATGATGGTCCAGGCACTCAAGTTAAGTTCAATCCAGTGGGGTGATTTATTGGAGCAATGTAGAAATGTTTCTACTTGAAGCAAATTGGAAGCATAATTGACTTGGAGAATTTTCTCGATTCAGCTAATTTGGCCTTAAATTTGAATGATGAGGATCTTTAAGAAAATCAGACCTTTTAAGCCAGATTGCCTATATTACTTACTTGCCTTTCTAAATTTTAATGATAACAAGTGTTATCATTAACAGTAACTCTTTTTTCTGTTTTAAAAAGCTGGTCGTGCTATTTTATGTTTGACTGATGCAATATTTTTTGCTAACTTCTTTAAAATCCATGATAGCACTCTCAAATTTGTAATTTTGTATTTCAATATTAAATCATCTGTGAACATACTGAAATACATATGGAAATATAATCAGGTGTAACCTAAAATTGCTTAAGTCAAAATATAACTCAATCGCTGAACCAGTGAAATTTTAGCACTAGCAGGAGAGGAAAACAAGGTCAGGACGTAAATCAATATAGATATGTCTTGCTGACCACAGTTAAATGAAATCTATCCCCATACATGAAAAAGATGCACAGGCTTTAAAACTGATGACTAGGCAGGCGTGACATATTATTTTGCCATTAGCGGAATACAATTAAGGTATTCAATACGTAAAACTAAGATTAACACAAATTAAAGTTGTGTGCACTTGAGCTGATATTAACTGTGCTTATTTTATTTAATAAGACAGAATGAGTTTTTGTAAATCTATAATAATATTTTTTATTACTATCTATAATTAATATGTATTATATTAATGATTTTCTACTAGCACTAGCAGGTGAATGAGGAACGTGTCTTAGTGACTTTGGTTCTAGCAGGAAGAAAAAATTAAAAGAGGGAGGCAAACTGGATTAAAGGTTTTCTGTTTACCTAGAAATTATATCAGCTCCACGGTGCTCTTAGTTTCAGATCAATATTGAATAGGGATTAGAATAAACCCAGCCATGACTGTCATGTTGTAACTCATTGAGTGACACCAAGAAGAAAGATTGTTTTTGTCAGAAAATATAGAATCTGGATTCAAAGAATCCTCCATTAGATGCCTATTCCTTTAAGAGACAAATAATGGCCAGGAGTTCTCTGTTGTGGAAATTCTGCCCCTGATATTTTTTTTTTTTAAATAACAACGTGTGGATGTGAATGATATTGACCTTGGAGGCAAAACTTGTTAAAGTGGAACTGTCACCCCCCACCGCCCGCAAAATGAGTATTTTGTAAAGATATGAAACAATCATATTGACTGTTTTCCACTGAAATTCCAACCCATTCAAAAGATATGCAGAGACAAAGTGGTTCCTACTTTGTCTCAGTAGAGCTATCCCTGTCAAGACATGTAATTTTACCCAGCCATCATGGCTTAAGAGCGGTAGCTCTTCTATGGAGGATTCCATGGTCTCCATAAATGCTGTACTCTTCTGCATGCACGAGAGTACAGCAGTGACGTTGGCTCCTAGCAACAGAAGTGCCAGGAACAGAATAGGAATGGCAGGAAGACAATGGCAGCGCCTGCAAGGGACCGATTCAGGTAAGTAAAACTCACCTTTGCTTGTCGCATAGCCACCGAATGCCTAGTAACGATAATTTGCAAAGACCCAAGATGGTGACAAATTCGCTTTAAGTGACAGCATGTTTTAGAACCATGATCAAAGTAAACTCTCTTAGAGAATGTCTACCGAGTTCAGTGCTCCCTTTTTTTTGTCACGGCATTAATAGATTAGATAACAGAGGAGATTCCCAGTACAAATTTCAAATAATAATTGATTAATCCTTTGAATCTTTGTGGGTCAATGTGTAATGGTCAATCCAAGATGGCAGTTCGTTTCTGCAGATCCATTGTAAAGCCTGGATTACGTACCCTAAATAATTATTTTGTTTTCATCTGGATTCATCTGGATTTGTTATGCATGTTGCAAAAAATATATATTTTCTCAGAACACGTGGAGAACTGCTTCACTATGTGTTCAGTGAGTAACTAAATCTTTTGAATAGATGAGAGCTACTTGTAGATGTTCCTTCAATATATCGTTTATGAAGTCTCAGGGGAAAAAAAGTCTTCATTGTCTAAAACATGTACTACTTTGAAGCAGTGGAAGGCCTAAAACAGTATGGCCATATTAGGTGACCTAATCCCTAATGTTTACAATATTTGTTAACATTTGAATTAGCCGTGTAAGATTTGCAACCATAGTTTTGAGAGTGCTATTGCCTTAATCTCTATTTCATAAACATTTTGGTCCTTATTTTTGAAGTGCTACTCTAAGATTGGTAGACTTGAAAATGCAAAGTTAGAAACACCAGGGACATGTGCAACCTTGAACAGAATACTCTAGTAACTACCTTTACCACCACAAACAAGTTCACCTTATCATACAAAAACATTGGCATGTTCTAAACTCAGACCCAAAATTGAGTGATCTATTTAGGGATCCTCCTTTGTGTCTTTCAAAAGATCAAGAAATCTGAGAGACAAACTGGTCAATGCAGCTTCACCACCTGTGACTAAGGAAAATACTATAATGCTCTCCACAGTGAAGAGTATGTTCCACTGTGGACACCGTATTAATTGTAACAATGTGATACATGTGGATATGGTATGTCTTTCAAAAACTGAAGAAGTACTCCATATGGGATTTCATGAACTATCAGACTCTCTATGTTGTGTACATGCTGAATTGTTCTTGCAGTGTGGAATATGTTGGGGAGACAACTTGGAATTTGACAGTGCGCATAGGTGAACACAAAATGTGACATTACTGCCAAACATCATCAGCCACAAGACATTTCGACATGTGCTCACATTCTTTATCACAGTTGAAATTCATGGCAATCGAGCAAGTTAAACCACCAAGTAGAGAATGTGATCATACTGAACAACTTAAACAGCCCGAACAGACATGCAGTACATAGAAATACAACATGGTTCGAAAGCCTGTGCGTCGACACACCTGAAGTGGATGGGAGAGTCTCCATAATATACCAGAGAATACTGTTGGGTGACCGAATCAGAAATATAGTGTTTAAGGGTCAATGGGAAGACCTCACGGGCAGGACATACAGTGACGCACAATGGGAACAGAACCTCATACTGCAACATAAGAGTTCGATCAGCTCAAAATACCAGGAGGCCAATTTTAAACTGCTATCCCACTGGTACCGAACACCTGCGTTGCTACACAGGATATTCCCAGGGACCCCTGACACATGCTGGAGATGCGAGACCCACACGGGAACAGTACGACACATATGGTTGGACTGCTCTAAAATACAACCATATTGGGACCGAATCCGACAAGAACTGAACGTGATCCTGAGCGACATACCAGACCTCAGCATAGAAGCCGCCCTACTCCACTTCACGGACCAATCCGTAGCCCAATATAAGAGATCAATTCTGAGACATCTACTCAATGCGGCTAAAGCCCTAATCCCAACGCTATGGAAAAGCACACAACCACCCACGATCGCGCAATGGCAACATAAAGTTGAAGAAATTCATACAGCGGAGGCAAAGAATGCGGACTTACAAGGGAGAAGCACCAAACACGTAGATTTATGGAGGCCATGGTACATGTACCTAACACGTCCGTGAGCACAGGGAGGGGGGGGAGATACAGGGGACACCGAGACGCACACAAACAATATATAACCTACACAAGCAGCCTCCCCCTTTGGGGCCTCCCCCACCCCCTTTTTTTTTCCTCTCTCTCTCTCTCTTCTTCTTTCCCTACACTACCCTGACCTGCCTCGGGGCTCGGACGGGGAGGAGAGGGGGCAACTCACCCATGGAGGCGTACCCTGTGACCTCCTAATTAGCCTTGACCACAGCTCCATTACCTCACAACCATAGCAGGAAAAGAAAAATAAGTCAACCAAATAAACGAAAACATGACACATGAGACAACCCACTACCACACACACAAACAGGTAAATGCCAGACCACGCAATAAAACACTCACAAACGCCCTGACCCTGGCCAAAGACGATACGGCCCAATTTGGAGTAACAAAGACCGAAAGAGGGGCGACACACCCCTCTCCCAGCCCCACCCATACCCTGAGACCCTAAACCCGATCCACACGCAGACCTATGACACGAGAGAATTGACCACACTGACAATCACCGAGACTGAGACGATAGCAAAACTCAGAAATACAATCCTAGGTTTATGTAAGAGCGTATTGAAACACATTCCTGCACTTTGTTAACTGAAAACTGAAAAGTAAACCACTAAAGTCAAAGTCAAACACCCCGATACCGGTATTGGGGACTTACAATCCCGCATCTGAATGACGTGACCATGATGTACACCTTGCTAAGAGACCTGCGAGTCTCCTTACCACTGAAGTTGACGCAGAGATTTGCATATCTCAATGTATAATAGGCTCCTACAAGTATAAGAAACCTGCGAGTTTCACAATGTTTATCAACTAACTGCATTTTACAACATGAAAAAACCATAATAAAGAAATAATAAAAAAAAAAACTTAAACAGAGGGAGCTCCATTAGATCTATGAATTGGTCAACTATACCTCAGGGCAGGGACGTTTTAGCCGCGAGGCAAACAAGGCATTTGCCTTGGGTGGCATTTTTCAGGGGACGGCAAAAAACACCGCCCCTAAATGCCCAGGGCAAATGCCTAGTTAGCCTTGCGGCTAACTGACATGCTGGGCGCTGGGCGGGTGGGCGGCTAGCGAGGGAGCACTTCCTCTGAGCGGTCTGCTCAGCTCCCTCGCGCGCCACAGAGTGAGGCTGGGAGCCGGAATATGACATCATCAACCCGGCTCCCAGCCTCACTCTGCGGCGCGCGAGGGAGCTGAGCGGACCGCTCAGAGGAAGTGCTCCCTCGCCAGCCGCCCGCCAGACCATTAGCCCGACCGGCAGCCACTGGACCCCAGGGACAGAAAGGAACCCCCCCAGCATTCCCAAAGGTTAGGAAGCTGGGGGGTTAAATTAAAAAAAAAGTGTTAATGTGAGTGATTGTGTGTGTGTGTGTGTGTGTCTGACTGTGTGTGTGTTTGTGTCTGACTGTGTCTGTGTTTGTGTCTGACTGTGTGTGTGTGTCTGACTGTGTTTGTGTCTGACTGTGTGTGTGTGTGTGTGTTTGTGTCTGACTGTGTGTGTGTGTGTCTGACTGTGTTTGTGTGTGTCTGATTATGTGTGTGTTTGTGTCTGACTGTGTGTGTGTGTGTGTCTGACTGTGTTTGTGTCTGACTGTGTTTGTCTGACTGTGTGTGTGTCTGACTGTGTGTGTGTGTGCCTGACTGTGTGTGTGTGTGTCTGACTGTGTCTGTGTGTGTGTGTCTGACTGTGTGTGTCTGCGTGTGTGTGTGTGTCTGACTGTGTGTGTGTGTGTGTCTGACTGTGTGTGTGTGTGTCTGACTGTGTGTGTGTGTCTGACTGTGTGTGTGTGTGTCTGACTGTGTGTGTGTTTGTGTCTGACTGTGTGTGTGTGTGTGTCTGACGTGTGTGTGTGTGTGTCTGACTGTGTGTGTGTGTGTCTGTGTGTGTGGACTGTGTGTGTGTGTGTGTGTGTCTGACTGTTTGTGTCTGACCGTGTGCGTCTCTGACTGTGTGTCTGACTGTGTGTCTGACTGTGTGTCTGACTGTGTGTCTGACTGTGTGTCTGACTGTGTGTCTGACTGTGTGTCTGACTGTGTGTCTGACTGTGTGTGTGTTTGTGTGTGTCTGACTGTGTGTGTGTGTCTGACTGTGTGTGTGTTTGTGTGTGTCTGACTGTGTGTGTGTGTCTGACTGTGTGTGTGTCTGACTGTTTCTGTGTGTGTGTGTGTGTGTGTGTGTGTCTGACTATGTGTGTATTTAGAAGGTGGGGTGGGGGGGAAGGGTTGGGTGGGTGGGGGTGGCGTGGGGGGAGGGGGGCCCCTGAGTTTTGTCCTGCCTAGGGCAGCACAAAACCAGGATACACCACTGCCTCAGGGGCTTAAATGTAGATAATGATTTTTCCTGTTGGCATCAATCTTGTCAAACCTTGTTTTCTCCATTACACTCCCAGATTCTTTGGACCATTAATGTTGGTGCTCTTGAATCATGTTCCTGATATGGAACACGTATTTATCCTGTATGATTTCTGGTATTGAGAACTTTGAACTTTACATAATAGATGGGTTTTCTCTAACAATTATTATGTAGTAAATTTTATTCCACTACTGTATACATTATCAAACAGTTTTATATATTATATAGGAACTGAGTATTACTTTATTTTGGTTTCTTTAAAACGTATTGATGCGTACTGAGTATTATGGAATACTAATGTGATTTTTCTTTATGATGGGACTTAGATTTAGTGATTTTTGCTGTTATCTTTCATTCCTTTTCATCTTTTATATTATTTAGGTCCATGTGAATATTCCCATTATAGGGACCATGCAACATTATTTAAATTTTTCTTTATTTGTATTATATTTCTATGCCCTCTTCAGCATTCATGCCCTGGTACCTCATTTGGTGCCTGGGAAGGCACCTTTAGGACAACATTTATCTCCCTCTATAAATTGTACTGCATTTAGGACTTTTTTTTTCTAATGGTTCGCCATTGAGGGCCCTGGGTCTGCCTTTCATTGTTGGCAATTCCCAGTTGCAGATGCAAGCAAGTGAAAACTCATGCTCAGCTTACTAGAATCTTTTCCTTGATACTGTATACTCATTTTTTATATGGTTGGTTAATCATAACCCCTTTAGAACTTCTCTCAAGGGATTTATTCGTTTTTTTTTTTTATATATATATATCTTTCTCCTTTTTGCCGTATGCACATCATTTCTGCATGTGGGTGTCACAACAGGACTTTTGGAATCTGCTAAGATCTGTTACCGTGATTGTCCACACATCCCTTGGACCAGGGGACTTGTTTTGCTGCCTATTCTTTTTTTTTTGTTTTGGGTGCTATTTAAATTATTATTTTTTCCCTCTGATGCTAGATCCCTTGAGAAAAGTCCATCTGGCAAAACATTAGGATACTCCGCTATGCTATTATAGAGTAAAAGAAAAACCCTTACAATATAGTCCAACTGCATTTGACTCTATTTAGACTTAAAAGCTCTTTTATTTCAATACTTGCTTTCTACATTATTTTTTTCCTCTGATGCTAGATCCCTTGAGAAAAGTCCACCTGGCAAAACATTGGCATACTCCGCTATCCTATTATAGATTAAAAGGAAAACGCTTACCATATAGCCCAACAACATTTGACTCTATTTAGACTTAAAAGCTATTTTATTTCCATACTTACTTTCTACATTATTTTTTTCTTTTAATTATTTATTGATCTAATAAAGACTAACTTTGTTCCACTAACTTGGTGTGCAGCAGTGCCTTATTAAATGCATCCTGTATCAAGTCTTTAAAAAAAAAAAAAAAACAGACTTAGGCTGACATTGTAGGTGTTAAAACACCCAGACCACTTCCGCTCATTGAAGTGGTCTGGGTGCAGTGCCCCAAGTACCTTAACCCTGCAAAAGTAATTATTGCAGTTTTAATATGATGCAATAATTACCTTTTGAGGGTTAACTCCACCTCTAGTGGCTGTCTACCAAAAGTCGCCTAACTGACGACTACCTCTGTATCTACCTCTCTGAAAATAAGACATCCACCGAAAATAATCCTTAGCTTATTTTCAGGGGATACTCGTAATATAAGCCCAATCCCGAAATTAGGCCCTCGTTGAGATTGTTGCTAGTAAGCAAATCTTTGTTCAAGTAAGTTTCCCCAAACATAGATCTGCGGGTTTCCATGCGCTAGTAAGCTAATCTATTTTCGGGGAAGTTTCCTTCCCTCAACATAGATTTGCGGGATTCCATGTGTTACTAAACTAATCTATGCTCTGGGAAGTTTCCCCAAACATACATTCGCAGGATTCCATGCGCTAGTGAACTGGCCTATGTTTGGGGGAATTCCCCCAAACGTAGACCTGCTTTCTTGCACATGCTTGCTAGTGCATCCTCACTTACGTCTGTGTCATAAGAACGGAACCTGGTCAGTAAGCGAGGACCACCTGTAATATATAAAAATAAGACATCCCCTGAAAATAAACCCTAGTGTGTATTTTTGGGGTAATACATGAAAAAACAGTTGGTCTTTGACAATCTATGAGAATTATGTAATTTGCTAGATATTTAATATCAATTTAAAATAAATCTGAGGATGATGAAAAAAATTCAAAACAAGGTATAGATGATTTTCAATGTTTCATCCAATTGTGTAAACTCCAGAGACGTGACAGTGCAACTTTAACATAACAGAGTTACGAGCAATACAATACATTAGCATAATAACTTAATTATTAGTCAATAATAAAAATCAAAGAAGAACAGCTCAAGCATAAAAATATAAACAAGGAAATGAGCACAGGACAAGAACAGAGAAAACAGATAGAAGAGCACTTAGTGTCACAAAAGGGTTTATCAGAAATAACAATAGCAATTGTGACATTTGAGGTACCAAATGTCACAATGATAAGACTAGGCAGATCAAAAGTAACATGTAAAATAATAGGCATATGGTGAATCACTATTGGCAAATCCTAAAAAAAGAACTGTTTTAAGAAATATCACAGAAAGCAGCAGAATGAATATAGCAGTATTTTTCTGATGACACAGACTCTGTGTGAAGGTGCACAATGAGTCACCAAATGAATGCACATTAGTTTATGATCTGACATGGTTTGGGAACTATATTTCAGTTAAGATTGTTGAAACCAGTTCCCATAGCTAAGCTTTGGTAGGCTACTGTGCATGCGCCATGTGCTGAGCCAATTAACATCTCCTTATAGATTTAGTGCATTCAGCGTCTACTTCCAGAGCGTGGAGATGCTGAACGTAGGTACTGCACACTGTGCAGCATTGACATAGGAAACACCTACAGTGGACGTTGAGGTGTTATTAGGCAGTAATGTAGACATTGCTTTATCTCAGAAAAGGCAGTGTTTAAATTTAAAAGCCTGCAGGGACATGCTGTAGACACCAAAACCATCACATTAAGCTGCAGTGTTTCTGGTGACTATAATATCCCTTTAAATACAGTAAAGAAATTCTATATACAGGGCACTTGAATTAGATAGATAGAAACCAGCTGCAAAATAACCTGAATGTAATGCAACTGCACACAAATGCAGTCTTTAAAATGAATTGAGTTCCCCTTTAAGTTAGCAAAAACATGTTATATAGCCCAACATCTTTTAAGTAACTGGTTTGTATGTTTCTAAAATTGTATTAAATTATAATTGTTATATATTCTATATACTAGTGGGCTAGTTATACTGTCAGGTATTATATTTTTGAATACAATAGCATGAAGTTTACCTCTAATATCAAGTCTGCAGTCGACAGCTGCTTCTCCTAGAGAATTAATGGCTTTGCAGGTGTACACACCACCATCAAAAGCCCCAGGCTTTCGGATTTCCAGTGTACAGACTCCATGGTTAACAAGACATCTATATTTAGGGTCTTCTCCAATTATCATTTGATTTTTCATCCACACAATTTTCGGCTAGGAAAAAAAAAATGTTTTACAACATCAGGCCCAATAGATATTCACACTTAACTTTAATGTGATAATGTATTAGAAAAAGGCATGAAGGCATGTTACTCTTGGGATTTCTGGTGTAAATGATAACAGAAAGTAAAAGAAGAAATACTAAAAATAAAAATAGTACTACAAATCTAATGATACAGTGAATGTATAGCTGATTCATCCATTTTTAAACCCATATATGTGTTATTTTTCCGTTATAGGGGCACTATATTAACAATATCCAGTACAGCTCACTATAGTTCATGTCACAGAAAAGCACACTACACACCACTACCAATATAGTGCGCTGAAGTGGTTATAGACAGGGGTCGAGACAGGGGGGGATATGATGGAAGCATTTAAATACATAAAGGAAATCAACACAGTTAAGGAGGAGACTATATTTAAAAGAAGAAAAACTACCACAACAAGAGGACGTAGTCTTAAATTGGGCAGACTAGATGGGCCAAATGGTTCCTATCTGCCGTCACATTCTATTTAGCTCTCTTGTGGAATCCCACAGTAAAGGATCGAACAATTTTTGAAATTTTTTATGCCCCTTGAAGGGGTACTTATAGTATTTTTTTGATATTGCTAAAGCATATGTTTTCATTCCAGTTTAGCAAGAATTGTTTTATCCAATTTTGAACATCATCAGTTGGGTGGGAGTGTCAGCAGATTTTCTGTATGTGCGGTCCTCTTTAATTTTTCTATTTTGCATCTTTTTTTGGATATGTTGGTTCAATTAATGATTAATATTCATCAGTGGGTTAGCTGTTTTATAGGAACTATACACCTGCATTGGGATATGTAGGATCAAGATGCAGGTGGCTCTTGAGGCCCTGGTGGGGGATACCAGAGAACTAAATCGGGATGGCAGGACATGACCTAAAATAGGGACGGTCTCACTTAAAGTTTGATAGTTGGGAGCTCGAAAAACAAACTTTTAACTCTGCTCTATTGAGTATTCTAAATATGAATTTTGCTACATGGCCCTTGAAATAGCAAGGATTGTACCAATAACGCAAAAAAAAAAGAGAAACTAGGCAAAGTCGTCGACTAGACAAAGTGAGAACGCAGCCCCCTGGATATTGTATCAATAATGCAATTAAATTTCTTACCTTAGGACTGCCACGCACACAACAGTATAGTTTAGTACTGTATCCATGGGTGGTTGTTCTATCATTGAGAGCTTGAGTAAATTTGGGGGCTTCGGTAAGTTCACGTTCTTTATATTCTGGGGGGGTGTAAGTAGATCCTGTAAATAAAATACACATATTGAGTTTTTGAATTTCAATTTGTGGTTTAATGTTACAAGTAAACTCTTCTAACACAGTGAATATCTGTTTTTATTTTAACGTATTAAAATGAACAAGCATGGAGTTGTAAAGGATAGAATTTACTATAAACAGAATATTAAATTAAATATCACTAAATAATTATTTTTTAAACCAGCAAACAAACTTTTAAACAAATATTTAAACAAAATAAAGCAAGAATTTTTTTATTTTTTTTAAGTATGTAATAAATGTTTAGAAACTTGCTATAAACTTTATAAGATTGCAATTTAGGGGAGTTTCTATAGTCACCCATTCTCCTTTTACCCACCCATTTCAATTTCATACAAGTCCACTAATGACAGAAACAGGGCATCATTGTGCAGCAGCATGAGAGAGAGACCCAACACTGGAGCCTCCTCTGCATGAACACACAGATCAGACTCCTTCTCTTCTCCCTCTGTCAGGACGTTACAAGAAATCTTTCAACTGCACAAATCTTTCAGGCACTTTTCCAGCATTCCTAGGGATAGGACACTGATTGGTTAGATCAGTGTCAACCCTGGAGTGGGTGTGGAAAGCATAGGAAAGAAGAAGCAGGTAAATATAAAAAAACAAACAAATTTAATTGCTTTTTTCAACGTGCAGATTGAGGCAACTATATCATTCAAGCTAAAAATTTTGAATTAGATAGTTGTCTCAAAGTTATGCATATCCTTTAAAGTTAACTTGGAGAAAATTTCCAACTTGCCTATTTATGCTTAAAATGTGATAATCACTTCAAATAAACTTTGAACTAGCAAAAACACACATTTTAATATGTAAACCTTTTATTAATTTAATTTAAAAATAAGTAACTGACCTTGTTTCTTAATGACGGCAAAATCTTTAGTCACAGCAGCTTTCTCACTTAATCCACACAGGTTTTCAGAGAACACGCGGAAATAATAGGAATTACCAATGATCAAGTCAGATATAGTACAGTTAGTTTGGTGGTGATGTTCATGAACAGTAAACCATTCCTAAGGGGAAAACCAAAAACTAAGCTTATCAATAAGAGCAAAAAGATCCATTACATATTATATATATTCTTGTGAACTTGGACCTGTCAGGAATACTGCAAGACCCAACACGTAGAAATCTGGACTAGTGAGTTATAATAGCCTAATCAAGACGTATAGATAGGACAATAGTCAGTAATAGCTAAGATCAAAACCAGAAATACAATGAGACGTATATAACGTGCCATTGGGAACAAAAACAGAACTTCAAGAGGGCAAGGACCTGAGCCCTAGCAAACAATTTATAGTCTGGCACAAACTCAATAGCCACTCCCCCAAAAAGTTAGAATTTTTTCATTTTGGTAAGCTGTGATGTAATCAGCGTCATGACATAGGCACACACACGCTGTGTCATATAAGGGGCGAAGTCACAGCAGCTGAAGTTTGGACCTCTGCTCTGTAGAGAGGAGGAGGACCATGAAGAAGGTCACCGACCACCTGTAAGCTGTCCCTAGGCTTTGCAGCAGACTGACTTATATAAGGTATCAAGACAGTGAAAAACATCATTCATCAGCAGCACGTAAATTGAAAATGTAAAATATTAGAGAAAATATTCATTAACTAATAAACAAGAATGGACTTCCTATACTTACCCCGGTCTTCTTATCTGCTTTCTGAACAGTATAACCTGTTATCTCCGCATTACCATCATCACCTGGTGGAGTCCATTCAAGTGCTGCATTAAATCCCCATACGTCTAGCAATTTAATGCTCTTTGGAGGACCAGGTCGTTCTTAGAAGAAAAAAAAAGTCAGTAAAATGAAAAATAAATATAGTTTGCATTATACTAACAGTGAAATGCAAGTGTTAGTGTATATAACGCTAATTTCTTGTTTGTTACTTAATCCATTTTATTTCTAGCTAGACATTTAGCTGATAAATTTATTTAATTGAAAATAAATAAGTATGTATAATTATACAGTTTCACTGGAAACTATAAGGTAAACGTGTTTCTCTGTTTGATTAATGCATTTGAAAGCTTCATGGAGCTAAACTGGCAGGAAGAAGCATATCCCAGCTATCTGACAGGGAGGAGTTTTTTTGTTTTTTTTTACATTCTCTTCTTTATTGAGGTTAAAGCGTTATAGACAATAGATGGGGATGTTAGACATATTTTCGATAACCATGAGGCAATTCCTAAACAGACACTGCAGTTCACCTCAATATTTATAATATACGTAGGGACAGGGAGATGTTTTACATTCATTAATAAAATGCTGACTCTTCCTTTAATAGAATAGGAAAAAAACACCAGAAATATTTACCAGCAATTTTTATTTCGATTTTGGCTTTGTCTTCCAAAGTGTCGATTTTTATGGTCAATTCATATATTCCAGAATCCTTCCTCTCAGATTTTCTGATGAAGAGAATTGTGTCACTGTCACTAGTTCTGACACTAGAATGCTTGGGATCCAGTGGTTGTCCATCTTTAGTCCAAATTGCCTGTGGTTTTGGTTTTCCCTAGAAAACCAGGAAAATAAAACCAGTGTTATATAAACTAAAACTAAAAAGTAATTTAGCTGCTATTTTTCAATCAATTGCTGCCATGATTTACTGCTTTGGATACATATATTTGACACGGTGCATATGAGCGTTTTGTTATTGGTTTTAGTATGGACAGTATAAGGTTGGGATGTGAATTGTGGAAGGTTGGTTAATTGAAAGTGTTAGTTGTATATTGGGGAAGAGGGTTAATTGGCAGACCAAGGCCCAACCCCTCCACTCCTTAATATCTTCTAGATACACATCTTCACACACTTACAGACACATACACCAATACACACACTCACACACACATCAAGAAACACTCACACACAGATAGACACACACACACTCACTTTCAGGAATCCCTGAATAACCCTTCACATGTATATATTTTTTTAAAAGAAGACAACCTAAAGTATTAAACTTGGGGTATTTTGACTCTTTTCATGCAATCATTTTACCACCAATCTATGCCAAATTTAAAAAAATAATAATAATTGGTGATTTTTTTTTGACACACATAGCAATTTAAGAATACATGTACAGAGAACTTTAAGGGTAACTGCCAAAGATCACCCCAATATGTGATCAGCAACATCTGTGGAGGTGTGTCAGGTTCTCTGGGGTCTAGAAGACCTTATTTGGAGGATGCGCATTCCAGTTTTCCAACTTGGAATTTTCACAGCTGGTCATCATGCACCCATTTCCTATTTGGGACATTTTTGAAGCCGGCCAATATAATTTACCCCCATCAAACCATATATTTTTGAAAAGTAGACACCCTCGGGTATTTCAAATGGTGGTATTTTAACACTTTCCATGCACTAATTGTACCACCAGTCTTTGTCAAACTTTTGGATAGTCATTTTTTTGTGTTATTTTTCTCTCACATTGTACTTTAGGCATGGATTCTCAGTTCCTCTTATGTGTTACTGACAAAAAACACCCCAATATGTGTTCACCAACATCTCCCGAGTACAACAGTGCCCTCAATGTACAGGTTTTATGGGTTTTTGCAAACTTACAGGGGTAAAATGTAGGGCTTTCCCCTTTTCCATGTTTGCACATTGAAATTTGCCAGATTGGTTTGCTGGGCCTATGTTGCCTTTGAGACCGTAGTGCAGCCTAGGAATAAAAATGAACCCCATCATGGCATACCATTTGTAAAAGTAGACAACCCACGGAATTCGAAATGGGGTATGTCCAGTCTTTAGTAGTAGCCACTTAGTCACAAATGCTGGCCAAAGTTAGTATTTTTATTTGTTTTTTTATAAAAAAAATTTCAATTTATATTATATATATGTGTGTGTATAACATGTGTGTGTATATTATATATGTATACACACCTTTATAAACACACACACACTTTTATTTCCTATATATGGATAATATCCCCACGACGGCTCCCACATACGCCTGGTCGTAAGTGCGAGCCGTCATAAAACAGGTAGGTTGCTAAATGAGGACCACCTTTATATGTATAATATATTTATTTCATTATTTTTATTTTTTACTTTTTAGCAGCCTGGGGGACTGTCTGATAGATCAGACAGTCCCCCTGCTGGCAGCTCCTAGAGTCCTATTGTGGCGATGTGATCATGGCCCAGGGTGGAGTTGCTGCAGGGAGACTGCTGGGGTCTCCGGCAGTTACCCCAGACCGTGATCGCCACAGATCGCCGGTCCAGGTAAGTCCAGGGCTCCTATTTGCCGCGGACATACTAGGTAAGCCAGCGGTCCTTAACTACCGTTTTTTTGTCATTAAAGGGACACTATAGTCACCTGAACAACTTTAGCTTAATGAAGCAGTTTTGGTGTATAGAACATGCCCCTGCAGCCTCACTGCTCAATCCTCTGCCATTTAGGAGTTAAATCCCTTTGTTTATGAACCCTAGTCACACCTCCCTGCATGTGACTTGCACAGCCTTCTATAAACACTTCCTGTAAAGAGAGCCCTATTTAGGCTTTCTTTATTGCAAGTTCTGTTTAATTAAGATTTTCTTATCCCCTGCTATGTTAATAGCTTGCTAGACCCTGCAAGAGCCTCCTGTATGTGATTAAAGTTCAATTTAGAGATTGAGATACAATTATTTAAGGTAAATTACATCTGTTTGAAAGTGAAACCAGTTTTTTTTTTTTCATGCAGGCTCTGTCAATCATAGCCAGGGGAGGTGTGGCTAGGGCTGCATAAACAGAAACAAAGTGATTTAACTCCTAAATGACAGTGAATTGAGCAGTGACATTGCAGGGG
The DNA here is from genome assembly GCA_933207985.1 of Pelobates cultripes. Classification (NCBI taxonomy): domain Eukaryota; kingdom Metazoa; phylum Chordata; class Amphibia; order Anura; family Pelobatidae; genus Pelobates; species Pelobates cultripes. The sequence goes on from OW240912.1 coordinate 141,879,851, forward strand.
AATGATCTATACACTAAAACTGCTTTATTTAGCTAAAGTAATTTAGGTGACTATAGTGTTCCTTTAAGGGGATATACATAGATATATATATATATACATATATATAATTTCATTCTAAGTTTATTTTGATATAAATATGTATATTAATATCAAAATACAGTTAGAATAAAATTACATATATATATATATAATTACAAAATATTGTTACAGTTTATTTTTTATTAATTATTTATTTTTATAATATATATAGTTATTATACATATTATATATATATATATAAAAGTGTGTAATTTTACTCTAAGTGTATTTTTGTAGTAATATATGTATATATGAATAAAAAAATACACTTAGTATGACGTTATGTATAAGATATATATACATACTATATATATATATATATATATATATATAATATATGTATATATATATATATATATATATATATTTGTTAATTTATTATTTACATTTTTTTTTTTTTATTTAAACTTTTTTTTTACTTTTTCACCAGCAGGGGGACTGTCTGTCAGTATTCTACGATTCCTTGATATCGAAGCATCGTATTATACCCTTCCAGAGCTTAAATTTACAGCAGACGTATGAGGTACGTTCGCGGTCCTTAAGGACCGTTTTTGTCGGACGTACCTCATACGTCCGCTGTCCTCAAGGGGTTAATCCTGTGCTCCTCATAGAGGCCATGTGCACATTCATACTTTCCTGTAGGAAACTGATGAATAAATGCTTTCCTTTTGGGCTTTTGCATCACGTGACTTAATGTCAACCTTAATGTTGTCATTGCAGTTTAGTTTCTCAAAACCTAAAATGTTTTACATTGCAGGGTTAAGTGGACAGGGATACTGTACCCAGACCACTTCAATTAAATTAACTGATCTAGGTGACTATAGTGTTCTTTTAAGTAATGTGACTTTCAAATATTTTTACAAGAAACATTCCAGGAGCAAATAAAATTATATCAGTATAAACCATTTTTGGAATTACATTGCTTAAACTCATTACCTGAAATGGAATCACAAGATTCACTGTGTCTCCAACGTGCTTAATAAATACTTGGCGCAGGTATCTTGGAAGACGAATTTTTGGACGATCTAAATGGCAATAATAAAATACAAGATGATATTAGACAATTATTGCTTGTTTCATTTTCAATTTAAAAATATAAATAGTTATTTGATTTCTATACAATCTACCACTAATATGATGACCCAATGCACATTTACAGTTTCCAGCGTGTTCATTCTTCTGACTCATTGTTATTGCCTACACAGGGACCAGCTTACTTATTCATTGGGACTCATAGAGATATTTTCCCCTTTGGTTTCATCTATATCCATGACACCAAAGAAATATGAAAAGCCAGTACAATTTACACGTGCACTTGATCAATTTGCATGAGGGAGATAAGACTAAATTGGGTCTGGCATTTTAGAAAGGATATGTAATGACGTGTTTGTTTGTTTGTTTGTTAGTTTGTATGCTTTTCTGTGGAGAAAAATCAGAACATGCTTTATCATCATCATTTATATAAAGCCAACTAATTCTGCAGCACTTTAAGATTTATACGATAATCAGCAAGAAAGTTGGACCGGGCAAATACAGGTGGTATGAAGGCAGAATTTATTGGAAAACCATACATTTCAGCTCCCACAGGAGCCTTTATTAAGCTAACACAAACACAGAGATATTCCAGAGTTATATTTACTTTTGTGCCAGGGGCAAGTTGCATTCTTGTCACACATGACTTTGGCAGTCCAGCCCTCTGTTTCAGACTGCTACATCTCAATTCTGTGACAAAAGTGGGACTTGTCATAAGTGACATAATTACCTTCTTCACATTGCAGACGAGGAGAGACCGAATCCGATGATGTGCAAGGACAACATATGCATGGAATGGATCGGGAGCGAAGTTCATTCAGCACTTGAGTTAAGCCAGGTTTTTATCTATATTCAATCAGTTTTAAATTACTAACAAGCACTACTAACAACACAAGTTGAAATGTATAAATACATACCTCAACTTCAACCAATCTCGCAATATGCTCTAATAGCAACTTTACAAATAATTGTTCCTGATCTAGGTATCTCAGGCTAGGTGATTGCTGGGGTGGAAACTATTGATTATATACTAAGAGGAAATGCCATCTTGCCCCTTTTCTCCTTACAGTCACAATATAGTATCTCACATCATCATTTTTATAAATATTTAAGGATTCAGCACTGTCTGGCCTCCCGAATGTTATCTAGAGGATCAGCTGCAGATGCCTTTTTTCTAATTTATTGAAAAATGCTCCTAAAAGGGGTAAATCCGTCTCGGTATGCAATCAACCCTTAATATATTCAGAGAAACTTTCCTTTAAATCAGGATGGGAAAAGGAGTTAAGTCGTTTCATTTCTGACTAGGATTTGATGTTTTTTTTTTTTATTCTTTATTTTGGACGTGCAGTTATAACAGTACAACAGATCTCGCCACAACTGCAATAAAAGACATGTTAATGAACATAACAGATAACATTGTGACTGTAGGGTAGCACATTTTATAAATTTTATAGTAGTGTAGTTAGTACTGTCATGAGTGTAGTAAAAGTAAAGTGTTGCTTCTTATACCCTTTGAAATTGAGGATGCACGTCAGAGAAGGTTGCTTGGAAGGGGTGTAGCCTGTAGTCTGTCCCCCAGGGGGAGTGTGTGTGTAGGGGGCTAACGATCCCACTGAAAAGGTAGTGCTATATGCGGTATCTTGTTATGGGTCAGTGGGGGGGAGGGGAGATAAGGGCATTTGGGGAGATTCGCAGTCGTAACTGTGAAGGGTGCCTGTCAGGCATTGTTAAAGCACCTTCACCTGCTCGGAGCTATAGGTCATAATAACCAGAAACATAAAGCAAAAACTGTTAAGTCCTGTGCGGTTTGAAACATAAAGCAAAAACTGTTAAGAAACATAAAGCAAAAACTGTGAAGTCCTGTGCGGTTTGTAACCCGCTGGGAGGTCTTCGCGTCTTCAGCGCACCGGCTTAGTTGCAGGACTCCCTCTGTGGGCCGCTGGTATGAATGGCGTGACCCTCTCTGGGTCCCAGGATGTCGGTGTCGTTTGGGTTGCGGTCTCAGCGGCTGTCGCGGTCACTCCCATTTGGAGCAGGATGATCGGTATTTCAGAGGCCTCCCGGACTTTCACCATTCCCGTTTCCCGGGTAATGAGTAGGCAGCGAGGTGAACCCCATTTGTATGGTGTTTTGCTTGCCGCTAGTGCCTGAGTGAGTGGACGCAGAGATCTTCGCCATTCCATGGTGGCCTTAGATAAGTCCGGGTAGAAGGAGAGATCGTGATCCTCAAATCGTAATGGTGTTATGTGGCGGACTGCCGCCATAAAGGCTGTGCGGTCTTGCCCCTGTTGGAACCGGAGGATTATGTCTCTGGTTGGTCGTTGTATTCCTGTAGCGGGTCCCGTTATACAGTGCCATCCGGCTAGTGTCATAGCCTTGGCTTGTTTGGCGGAGAAAAGCTTAGTAAGCAGTCTGTGGATGAAGTGTGGGAACTCTGCCATCTCCATGGTATCGGGTAGGCCGTGGACCTTGACATTCTTCCATCTCCGCTTGTCCTCGAGAGCTGCCATGTGTTCCTTGGAGCGTGTTTGTGAGTGATGCAGTTTGGTCAACGACTGCTCCAGGGTCGCGATGCGGGTCTCGTGCGCTTCTGTTGTGCGCTCTGAGTTGCGGAGACGGGCTGCGAACCCGTTCACCTCCTCCCTGAACTGTCCTATGTTGGCTGCAATGTTGCCGCGAAGTTCAGCCAGCATGCCCCGCAGGGATTCCTCTGTGACCGGGGGCTTGGCCGGTATTGTCTGCGGTGATTGCTGCACCTTGTTGGGGAGCTGGGCCTCAAAGGGCGTCCCTCCGTACAGGGATTCTTCACTAGTAGTGCGTGATGGGGCATCCGATAGCGGCGCCATGACAGGCCTCTGTGAGGAGTGTGGCCTCCACAGCAAATCGACGATATCGGCCGTGGATGGAGGTCGATCTGGCTTGCATTTCTTATTTTTACGTCCCATGGTATGTGGGAAGTCTCCGGCTGTGGAGGGTTCTGCTTTTTAGTTGTTATTTGTGTTTGTTTTTGCCTTTTTGGTGCCGTTTTGCTCGGAGCTGCAGTAATGTGCGTCTTGCTAGTATGGCTGTTCCAGGGTTTGATGTTTTTGTTAAGATTCACTGCAAAAATCTCAAGATGTACAAGCCATATAGAATTATCATACAAACTTCTTACAAGATGGTACGTAACCCCTGTCCGATTACAGCATATGTGTCTCAATTGCTGTTGGTGAGAATGTGGTGAGATTGGCTCACTGTCCCATACATGGTGCGATTGCCAAACAATTTTCAGGTGTGGAGGAAAATATGTAATCTTATTGAATCAAGCCTTCAGGTCTGCATTTCCTTTTCCTTAGAGGTAGCACTGTTAAATAACTACCCAACAACAATTCCCTTACAAACTAAAAGATTGATATCCTTTTTCTTTTGACTGTTGAGACTGTTAAGACCATTATTGCTAAAAACTGGAAGAGCACTGTAGTTCCTTCAATGCAAGGTTTACTAAAAATGCTTTATAATATATGTCAAATGGAATATATGGCCTATTCGGCTATTAATTCTGGAAAATGTGCAGTCCTATATTAGAGGAAAGAGTAAAAGAAGAATAAAACCAAGAATAATTTTGGGTAATGACATAGAGGCAGGTATTATCACCTAGGGCAGTGATGCCAAACCTTTTTGAGCCTGAGTGCCCAAACCGCAATACATGCCAACTTTTCTTTCCTCAAAGTGCCAACTTGGCAATTAAACCTGAATACTGAGGTTTAAGTTTAGAAAAAACAACTCGTACTGTTGTCCGAACTAATTAACATCTATTGTTTTAAAAGAAGAACACAACAACAGAGAGTTCAATGATACAAATTTTAAATAATGATATAAATAGATAAAATTAAGCTTATATTTATTAGTATCTCCAACAAATGCAATACATACACACAGACTGCTGAATACAGTCACAGACTGCTGAACACATTCACACACCGACTGCTGAATACACACACTGACTGCTGAATACACACACTGACTGCTGAATACACACACCGACTGCTGAATACACACACTGACTGCTGAATACACACACCGACTGCTGAATACACACACAGACAGCTAAATATACACATACAGTCTGCTGAATACATACACACAGTCCACTGAATACATGCACACAGTCCGTTGAGTGCATGCACACAGTCCGCTGAGTACACACACACACACACACAAAAATACACACAGACTGCTGAATAAGTACACACAGGCTGCTGAATACACACAGGCTGCTAAATACAAACACTGCTGAATACACACACACAAACTGTTGTGTGTGACCTTTTATGGACAGATTTCTAGACAATGTTTTGTATTGGCCCCTAATATATTTGTATTATGCTATCATATTACCTCTGAGGCACAATTTTTCCAAACTAAAGAGTTAAATTTGTTAACCTTTCTTCATTACTAAAATGCTCCATTCCTTTTATCAATTTGGTAGCCTGTCTCTGCACTTTTAGTGCCATAATATCCTTCTTTAGTACAGTTGCACAGCATATTCAAGGTGTTGTCTTAACATTGATTTATAAAGTGGCAAAATGATATTCTCATCCAGATAATACTACTACTTATACATGACAATACCTTACTGACCTTAGCAGCTGTAGACCTGACATGTTGACATTGCATTTTGTTGCCTAGTTTACTGTCTATAACAGTCCCCAAATCCTTCTCATGTGTTGTTATCCCTAATACACTACCATTAAGGTATAAAGCCTAGCGCACGTTTCGACGCTGCTAAAGCACCTTGTCAAAGGCAATAACCAGGTGTACTGACCTGCGCAGCTATTTGTACGGTAAGGTGCACTACCGTGGACCAATCGGGTGCAGTGGGAGTTCACGGTAGTGCACCTTACCGTACAAATAGCTGTACAGGTCAGTACACCTGGTTCTTGCCTTTGACAAGGCGCTTTAGCAGCTTTGAAACGTGCGTTAGGCTTTATGGTTCTTTTTTTATTTTAAAATTTCACGACACTATTTTTTGTTTACACTGGGTTTTGAGTGATGGCTAGGAGATTTGTTGTAGCATATTTATAGGAATGGCTATAGGAATGGCTATTGAAGTTGAGGAAACTGTAGGGTTCTTTTACAGGCTAACTATTAAGGGTTGCTGATATTTTTATTAGGAAGTGTGGAGCGACAGTCAGTTAGAATCTATGACTACTATAAGCTCACTACATAGCACTATAATTAGCTCTCTATATTAACCACAGTATACCTATAGGTGGCTTGTATGCTTTTATTACCTATAGAACTTTGCAGCTACACATTAGGTGAAGACAAATATATATATCTTTTTACATTCAGTCAATTATCTGGATTGTTTTGTGCTTTTCACTAAGTATTGCATTACTATTCTTAAGTTTACTTTAGTGTATCTATGGGTGCTTTGCAGGCTCGGTTTGCATGCAGATTGTCACCTACCAAGTAAGGATACTCCTGTTTATTCAATAGGAGACTTAGTGCTTGGGGTTTAGAGCTAGCTGTAATCATTCACTAGACTGTATTATTGCTCATTATTTAGCAACCATCTAACACCTGTGAACCCATAACCCCATTTTGGCTACAGGCCTCAACAATTTTGACGTGTTGGGACTTATTTAGGTTAATAATTATTTTTTCTGTGCTACTTATGTTCTATAATAATAAAATGTGGTTTTAATCTATTGTATATGTGTTTGCATACCCAGAGGACTTTTGCTGTGCTCCACTGACTTTATGTCCTTGGATCACTTTAGTGATTTTTTTAATCTGCAAGCAGGCCCGGACTGGGCAAATGCTTGTGGGCCGAGATGGCCATGGGCCGAGGCAGACAGGGGAAATCACAGGGCCTCCCCAGGAGTTCACCTCACCACTACGACCACCAGGGATTCAAGGATTAACCTCCATGTCCCCCCTCCGAGGCAAAGGTAAGAAGGGAGGGGGGAAATAAAGTATAGATTTTTTTTTAAATAAAAAAGAAATAAAATATATATTTATGTATTACTTTAATTGCCCCCCCACTGCACACCACACACACTAACTTCACACACACCCTTCACACACATCCACACACTGTACCCCTCACACACACACACACACACACTGCCACACTGCATCCCTCACATACACACACTGCATCCTTCACACACACACACACTGCACCTTTCACACACACTGTACTTTTTACACATACACATACACACTACACTTTTCCCACACACACTGAAGTCTTCACACAAACACACACACACACCCTGCACCCCTCACACACACACTGCACCCATCAAACATTACATTCTAGACACACACACTAGATCCTTTATACAACTCTGGATCCACTATACACACACACACTAAATCTCTTTTACACACTCTGGGTCCTTAACACACACACTAGATCTACTACACACAATATATTCGTGGCATACACATTATGAATCCCCTATGCCTACACTAGATCCCCTGTAAGCAAACACACATTACATTCCCTAAACACACACTTTACATCCCAGACACTACATCCCACACACTAAATCATCTATAAGCATATGCACTACAGCTCCTATGCACACACTCGCTACATCCCCTATACACACATACTCTCTCAGTCTACAGCCCTAGCCATACATATTACACCAGAAACATAACACAACTTGAACCGACATTTAAACAAACTATCACACCACAATCAGAGCACTTTACACACACACAATCCTACAAGCAGGCTCCAAACACATGCACAATACTCTTTCCTGGCCCTTTTGTCCTCTGGTATCCCACATATGGAGACACCAGAGACAAGTCACAAGCAAACACAGCGCAAGCATTTTAGTAAATTTGCTTGTGCTGTGTAGAACAAATACAGGGCCTTTTTCTCATGCAAGAGCACTTCAGCAAGGCTCAGTGTATGGACTTCCCTCGAAGAGTATTGAACCAACATGCTCACTTTGAGAGGGGGCATGCTTGTCATTGGCGATGACAAAAGACCCCCCTATCTGGCACTGCCCCCTTCTCAGTTGTCCGCTGTGATTCAAAAATGCCTGGACGAATTTCTTTCCCATTCCAGCCCTGTCTGCAAACACTAAAACATGTCTTTTAATGCCTATTTCAAGATCAATTATAAATATGTTAAACAGATACGGACCCAGAACAGAACCCTGAGGTACTCTACTTACCATAATTCTGAAATTTCGTGTTGGTCCTTCCCACATGTGACATGAACAGGTAGCATCAGTGTTTTTAAGTAAATATCCCCCCTGTTTCTTAAACCTATTACAGACCTTACTTATATGTATTTTTCTTCCGTGCACCAGGCTCTTTAGAAAAACAAATGGGGCACTAGGCTTCCTTGATTATGTTATTCTATTCTTATTAGACATAAAATTAGTGGGGGAATAGGAGTGCCCTATATGCAGAATTAATATTGAGCCTCCCTCCTCCTTGTAAAGTAGAGCAGATTCCCTCTCATAAACCATAGGTGACCTTGGAACAACTTTGGGTTTCCGGAATCCTGGCAGCCTGCTATGGCTCCGACCTAACTTGGTGATAGCTTCTACATGCCGCACATCACAATTTCTCCATCTATAGCTTGTTGGAAAATATGTCATTCTTCCCCACATTTTAGATCTAGACCTTTAGCTTTGCTTTCTCGTTTGGCTCTCCCAGCACACTCAGAACCTCTCACCTATCAGAGGCTTGGTCTTACAAAAATCCCACCTATTTTCAGTTTTGCAATATGTTACTTCTCAGGCAGACTTAATCGACTGTGAGTATTTGATGATGAACTTGTAGCCTCAGCACTTCACTTCCATTAGTTCCACCTTAGCCTTGCTATCCATGAGCTGTTTTCATGCCACTCAGATGACTTTTCAGTATCACCCTCTGAATCTTTCTCCTATTTTCCTGGCAATTTCTCTCAAGGCATCTCTAAAATACATGCTCTCCTTTTTCTTACCTCTTCTTTCTCCTTTCATTCCTTTCTGTTCCAAGCCAAACAGGAGGAGGAACTAAATATCTCATTGTTTGATGAACAGTGGACCAAAATATGTTCGCTTATACATTTATGCACCATTCGTCATCAATATGTCTTACAAGCTACTGACATACTGGTATAAAACTTGATCAGTACTGAAAGACATTTTCCTATATAGTGATGCTTATTGCCTTACTTGTAGGTTGCACCCTGGCATGTGCTCTCAAATCTGGTGGTGTTGGCCCTTGACAGTACCTTTTTTTGCAGGGAAGTCTACAACTCTCTCGTTCTGAATGTTGACTCTCCACCTCTGTTCACATTAGAGGCATTGCTATTACACCACACTCTCACTCTAAATATAGGAACTCTCTGCTGTTGCAACTTCTTAAAGCAGCTTAAATACTTATTACTGCCATTACCATTACCTTATCTTCTCACCAGGAGTGGCTGACTCACAGATTTATTCCCAAAAGGAGTTGATACCTAGGTCTAGGAGATGGAGGCCTCACATGACATCAGATGGCACCTTTGACAAGATGTCCTCTAAGATGGGTTGCCCACCCTGAAGTTATTTACATTGCATGGAGAAAATTGACTCTACTTAGATCAAATTTGTACTTTTGAGCTTGAACAATACCGTGTCTGCTTCTTACAATTGACCAGTAATTGACTACTTCCCTTTTTTCATATTAAATATCATGCAGTTGTACTACTTTTCTCTGCCCCATTCCACCCTTCTTCCCCTCCTAATCCCCTCCCCCACTGATCATTTTTCCCATCTCTTCACCCCTCAGTACCTAATGAATAGAAAAATGTAGGATCATGTGGTTTTTGAGTATGAATTTGACAAAATTGTACAATTTGCTGTACTGCCTTGCTTGTTTTACTCCATGCACCTTAATGAAGATTAAAAAAAAGAAACTATATGAAGTTAATACCTGCATGTGTTCTCCATTATGGTATATTTTATATGTGTTATCTTTTATATAATACATGTCTTCAATAAAATATATTCAAATATGTTTATAAAAGTACATAGTAAACAATTAGAAACTAAATTGAACAAAATGACTAAACCATAAACATTCTACATGTGGCAAAAATTAGAAACCTTAGCAGTAATAGTCTCCGTTATCCTCGTTAATACATGTATCAGTTTCTTCTTTAATAGATTCCTGTTATAATGTCTCTGTAATAATGTCTCTCTTACTTACTCTGTATGGTTATTGGTTATATGAGACACTTGAGGCAGCAGAAAAGGTGTCGTGTAAGGACATACTTATGGTGCATTTCTGACTAGGGAGTTTATTAGGTCCAGAGGGCAGCTGTAAATCAGTCCATCTCCACTCTGGTTTCCTCAAATGCATAGGGAGATGCTACAGTGTTAAATAATTTTGGAGAAAAGACCTGGGAATTGCAAATTTGTGGGCAGAAATAGCGGTTTAAAAAAAAAAAAATATCCAAGATTGACAATTTTTCCAGCTTAACTATTTTGAAACTGAACCCAATTAACCTTTACCCGTGTGAGTCGGTAAGCCAACATTCCACTTCTTCTGATACGGCATTGCATTAGATAAACAAAATGCATGCCTTGACCTACTGAGCTCCTGTCATTCCATATCCTAACTTGGCAACTTCACAGTGCAACCACTTCAAATAGCAAAGTGCCATTATCTTATACATAGAAATATGTTCATTGTTCACAACACAACCACTCCAAAAAGCATGGGACAAAGTAGTTCTTCTGACATTCTTTCATCTTACACATGGGGATTTATTCACTAAGCAGAGGCTGTAATATCTCAAGAAACTAATGTCTAAAATGCCAGAAAAATGTTAGAAAAAAATTATCTTCAAATCCTTTTACAGTTTTATCTCACTCTAGTATTTTAACTTCTATTTTACGAGCCTGTTCTCAACTCTCAATATCTCTTTGTTTAACGACCCATAAACAGCATGAATATAGAATGTAGAAAGCAAACATTTCACAACTAAAGTTCTTTTACACAGGAGAATATTTCCTGAACTGTATTATGAATAAATGTAATCTTTTCTCGTTAATCTACACCCCTATAAAGAGAAGCCTATTTTAAAAAGCAAAAAAAAAACAACAAAAAACAACAAAAAACAAAAAACATTAAATTATACAGTAATAAAAAATTACATATGTATTATCACCTCAGAAGATAATTAATGACAAGAAATACAAACTATTTTTTTCACAGTCAAATACATGAGCTTTACAGCAATCACATCTACAATAATGTACCTTTCCAACAAAGTAAATATGTTTAGAAATTAGCATGTCAGTAATATATTTTGATCGATTTCAGTTAAATGCTTCAGTAGTTCATGTAATCATCTAAAATGTCCCGAAGTAGCCCTGCCTCCTGTCCATGTTGGATTGATCTTTATACTTTTAAAAAGTCCTTTATGAATTGAAGACATCATCTGTGGATTTAGTCATTCTCCAATTACATTACCATTTATATCTGTACACACTAGTCCATTTATGATAATGGAAAGTTTGGTTTATTACATTTTCTTACAGAGGAATTAAGCATTAAGCATACATATATATATATATATATATATATATATATAATTTATTTATTTATTTTTTGCAGGAATTCACATCTCACAGCTGGAACCAAAATTTGCGCAAGAACCCTCCAAGCAGACCATTTTATGATTAGTGTTTTTATTACACAAATGTTATAGAACCATATACCCAATGAGCTGGCCTTACACTCATAATGATGACTCCATATTCAGCACCAGATTAATGAAGGATCAATTGGAACCAAATCTCCAGGCCTACACATTGCAACAAGCCCTAGAAGCTGCCTAGATTTTTGGTGATCTACTGATGTGCAGTGGCATATTCATAACATGTCACCATGGTCACTGGAGGTAGTTTTCACATTGTATATACAAATCTGTAAGTGACATTTGAGGGCCTACCACTGCTCCTTGCCCACTACAACAAAGAGGACAGAAGGCATAAGCCACTTGTACTCATTTCTCTACTAGAAGATTTCCCAATTTCCCTGTGCCTCAGTCTGCTTCTGAAGATGGATTTTATACTCTGAAATGTATTTTGTTTATATGTACATGGAGATGGGTTTATATATATATATATATATATATATATATATATACAGTATCTCACAAAAGTGAGTGCCCACTCACATTTTTGGAAATATTTTATTATCTTTTCATGTGACAACACTTAAGAAATGACACACTATTACAAAGTAGTAAGTGTATAGCCTGTATAACAGTGTAAATTTGCTGCCCCCTCAAAATAACTCAACAAACCGTCATTATTGTCTAAACCTTTGGCAACAAAAGTGAGTACACCCCAAAGTGGAAATGTCCAAATGGGCCCAATTAGCCACTTTCCCTCCCCGGTGTCATCTGACTCATTAGGGTTATAAGGTCTCAGGTGTGAATGGGGCGCAGGTGTATTAAATTTGGTGTTATGGCTCTCACCCTCTCTCATACTGGTCACTGGAAGTTCCACATGGTACCTCATGGCAAAGAACTCACTGAGGATCTGAAAAAAAAATTGTTGCTCTACATAAAGATGGGCTAGGCTACAAGAAGATTGCCAAGACCCTGAAACTCAACTACAGCATGGTGAACAAGACCATACAGCGGATTCACAAGACAGGTTCCACTCAGAACAGGCCTCGCCATGGTCGACCAAAGAAGTTGAGAGCATGTGGGAAATAGACGTATGAGTGCTGCCAGCATTGTTACAGAGGTTACAGAGGTGGAGGTCAGCCTGTCAGTGCTCAGACCATACGCCGCACACTAAAGCAAATTGGTCTGCATGGCTGTCGTCCCAGAAGGAAGCCTCTTCTAAAGATGATGCACACGAAAGCCCACAAACAGTTTGCTGAAGACAAGCAGACTAAGGACATGGATTACTGGAACCATGTCCTGTGGTCTGATGAGACCAAGATAAACTTATTTGGTTCAGATGGTGTCAAGCGTGTGTGGCAGCAGCCAGGTGAGGAGTACAAAGACAAGTGTGTCTTGCCTACAGTCAAGCATGATGGTGGGAGTGTCATGTTCTGGGCCTGCATGAGTGCTGCCGGCACTGAGGAGCTACAGTTCATTAAGGGAACCATGAATGCCAACATGTACTGAAGCACAGCATAATTCCCTCCCTTCGGAGACTGGGCTGCAGGGCAGTATTCCAACATGATAATGACCCCAAACACACCTCGAAAACGACCACTGCCTTGCTAAAGAAGCTGGAGGTAAAAGTGATGGACTGGCCAGGCATGTCTCCAGACCTAAACTCTATTGAACATCTGTGGGGCATCCTTAAATGGAAGGTGGGGGAGCGCAAGGACTCTAACATCCACCAGCTCAGTGATGTCGTCATGGAGGAGTGGAAGAGGACTCCAGTGGCAACCTGTGAAGCTCTGGTGAATGCCATGCCATGAGGGTTAAGGCAGTGCTGGAAAATAATGGTGGCCACACAAAATATTGACACTTTGGGCCCCATTTGGACATTTACACTTAGGGGTGTACTCACTTTTGTTGCCAACGGTTTAGACATTAATGGCTGTGTGTTGAGTTATTTTGAGTGGATAGCACATTTACACTGTTATACAGGCTGTACACTTACTACTTTACATTGTAGCAGAGTGTCCCATGAAAAGATATAATAATATATTTACAAAAATGTGAGGGGTGTACTCACTTTTGTGAGGTACTGTATATCTGCAGAGTGTAGTTGCTGACAGGTGAGGTCAGGTTCACAATGCTCTACGCATAAGAAACCAGAATCCAAATACATACTTCAAAACTTTAAGTTATATGCTGCACACTGGGTCTGTTGATCAACATTCAACAGCTTTGAGATTGCTTGATAAGTCCATTTGAGAAAACAAAAACCTAGCATTAGGATTGTTGCAAAATGCCTTTTGTAACTGTTCCTTTAAATGACAAATTGCCCGGCTTCCCTGGATTATGGAGGAGCCTATTTGCCAGCCTCCTCCCCCATGACTATGGACCGGGTGTGTATGACCCTTTAAGAACAGTCTGTGAGCATATTGGGGCTTATGGACTTTTTATGGGACTGGTGCTGGCCCTTTAAGCACATTTTTGGGACATAGAGAAAATTGGGACAATGCCCCTTTAAGCCTGTGTCCCCAGTGTCCCCAGACTTGGTTAAAACCCTTTGTTCCTGGCTATTTCCCACTTGGTTCAGTAAACTGAACCAAGTACCACACAGGCGGACCACCCAGAAGTGGAAGTGTGCAGGCAATTTACCTCCCAGGCTGGGAGCCTACAGTAGGTCAATTGCCGAACTCTGGGAGGCTGCCGTTTGCGCAAATGAACACGTGGCGGTGCCATCTTTATTCATTCCAATACGGTCAGCGGTGTGTGCAGCCAAATTCATGGAACTAAAATCAGCTAAAAAGTCCCATACTGAACTTTCAGCCACAGAGACTAAGTCCCATTCGGCAATGGGACTTAGTCATTTTTTCAGCCTGAAATAGACCGATCGCACAGCCCAGATCTATGGAACTGTTTTGGGCAGGAAAATGTGCTTGCGGTCGGTAATAAAGGACTTCCATCTAACTTTTTATCTGCTGGATGGATTTGTCTGATTTTTGAGAGTGTTTATATTTAAAGTGTGCTGATTCTGAATATGAATTTATGAAGATTGGATGTATGGTTTTAAAATTATAGTACATGTATAAAAACTGTATTTTTCTTGCCTGTGATAATTATGTGAAGCATTGTGTACCATAATTATATCACAGGCAGAGGGGGAGGATTTTGTGTGTAATTGCTGGGAGTGTTTTCTGTAATGTACGTGTGTTATTGGTTGCTCTGTAAAACCCTGTGGGTGGTCCTATGTAAGGAAAAACGGCATAAAAGAAGGCCCTTTGGTGCCAATAAAACAGATCTTCTTGACCCTCAACACGTAGTCTTGTCTCATGATTGAAGGGGACAGCTATACTCACACTGGGGATTGCTATGCTCTACATACTCCCCTGAGCTTTAATCACTTAGCTCTTTTAAGAGCTTGTTCCTGATACGCTCTCCTGGAGGAGAGGTCTTTCCCACACGGTCCTGGAGGACGGAAGCTGATCCAGGGAGGAAGGAAGACGGTGAGACTCCAGTTAAGCTACGGCGGTTGTGGAGTCTGCGGTGCTTGTGGTCCTCGGCGCAAGCTAGGAAGTGTCCATTAACGGAAGGTTCCGTTACAAGGATTAACAAGTGTTTTAGCATTATTGTGCCAGTTATTATCTACTGTACATCAGCAAGTGATTTGGCCTTTTTTTGAGAACCATCAGTTACTTGGTAGATGAACTACAATGGGATTCCCGCCCATATGTTCCCATAGAAACCACAATCCCCCACACATACACCAATGAGGTAGAGGGCTGCGCTGGGACACAGTGGGGCCTGGCTATGAGGGCACTCCATTTAAACTCAGTACAACTAAGTTATGAAAACTCAGATGTCCTGTGCACTGGCTTGTGAACACTTGGTTCTATATTATATATCTGTTACAAGTTATCTGAACTTGACCTGGCTTATCATTCAAGAACCATTGCTGCCTGGATTTTGTACGTTTTTTGGAATGTCTGACTACATTCCCTGGATTGCCTTGTCTTAGCGACCTACTGCCCCTTGGGTTCCCACCTACCATTCCACTAACACCCTGATTTTGGATTATGGGAGGACAGACTAGGTTTGGTGTACTCATATTCCAAATGAAGATTGTTCCCTTAAATGTGGGACACTTGAGATGTCCAATTTAAATGTAAAAAACGTTGCTACGATGTATATCTATCAAATATTTTATGTCAGGAGGTATCTGGTATCAAGGGCGCCTTTTCTTCACTTTACTGGAAAACTATCAACTTTTCACACTTTGATCACTATAAAGAGACTTGTTCTCCATGTTTTTTTCAATCTCGTATACTACAAAAATGAGTTGTAATGCCATTATTTGTTATCTGTTTTAGTTTTTCAATGTGAAGGTACGATACTGTACAGTAGATGTTTGCAATAAAAATTAGAATTTAAAAAATGTAAAAATATCTCACCAACAATTTCACGAATCTGAACAAAGTTTTCCAACTGGACAGGGGGACTCACTCCAGCTTTGCTACTTGCTGTAACACGAGGCAGTATCTTTTCACCGGTAGTCAGGTCTGTAATTTTGTAGCGAGTGGAGACACTGGGTTCTTTGTTCACACTTATCCATTCCTCACCTAAACCAAGAACAAACAGTGTATCTTAGTGATTAGTTTACAGTGATCACATATTATATTTGCTTGGGTTTGCACTCTTCTTATTGGTTTCATTATGTGATTTTCTTTTGTTTACTGACTTATTATTTCAAATAGACAAATCATATCTATTACAATTTAGATTAGGTAGTGTTTTTAGAATAGGGTTGTTTGGCTAAGGAGACAGATATGTAGTTCCACATTTTGCTAGACATTTTTTTGGGGGGGTAGAAAGTAAAACTACAACAATTTAAGTATGCAAATAATACAGCATATTATTGAGGCCAAAACACATCAAATTGATTAATGGATCACTATAGAGTCAGGAACACAAACATGTATTCCTCACCTTATAGTGTTAAAACCACCATCTAGCCCCCCTGGGCCCCGCATGCATCCATAAATATAGCAAAATCTTACTGTATTTAAGCCTGAAACTGTAACTCTGCATGCTGTTTGTCTCAGAAAAACAAGCAGTCTGCTGACATCCGCAGAAGTGGTAGCCTTATCCAATCACAATGCTTCACCACAGGATTGGCTGAGACTGACAAAGAGGCAGATCAGAGGCAGAGCCAGCACAATTCATGCACAGCCCTGGCCAATCAGCATCTCCTCATAGAGATGAATTGGATCAATGAATCTCTATGAGGAAAGTTCTGTGTCTGCATGCAGAGGGTGGAGACACTGAATGTTTGGATGCGTTGTAGGCAGCCATGACCCAGGAAGGATCTCTAACAGCCATCTGAGGAGTGGCCAGTGAAGTTATCACTAGGCTGTAATGTAAACACTGCATTTTCTCTGAAAAGACAGTGTTTACAGCAAAAAGCCTGAAGGTAATGATTCTACTCACCAGAACAAATTCAATCAGCTGTAGTTGTTCTGGTGACTATAGTGTCCCTTTAATTTTGTGTTTGTCACCAGAGTATCATTATAACACAAGTATATTAATCATTGGAGGAAAGGGTTTAAAGGCAGAGCAAATAAAGACTATGCAAAGGTTTTCCTAGTGTCCAAATGACTGAACTTTGCAATTAAAGGACCACTATAGTGCCAGGAAAACATACTCGTTTTCCTGGCACTATAGTGCCCTGAGGGTGCCCCCACCCTCAGGGACCCCCTCCCGCCCGGCTCTGGAAGGGGGAAAGGGTTAAAAACTTACCTTTTTCCAGCGCTGGGCGGGGAGCTCTCCTCCTTCTCTCCTCCTCCGTTCCTCCTCCGTTCCTCCTCCTGGGCTGAATGCGCACACGCGGCAAGAGCTGCGCGCGCATTCAGCCCGTCGCATAGGAAAGCATTTACAATGCATTCCTATGGACGCTTGCGTGCTCTCACTGTGAAAATCACAGTGAGAAGCACGCAAGCGCCTCTAGTGGCTGTCAATGAGACAGCCACTAGAGGATTAGGGGGAAGGCTTAACCCATTCATAAACGTAGCAGTTTCTCTGATTTTATACACATGTGGCAATGGGTTTGATTGAAAATCACAGTGAGAAGCACCCAACGCCTCTAGTGGCTGTCAATGAGACAGCCACTAGAGGATTAGGGGGAAGGCTTAACCCATTAATAAACATAGCAGTTTCTCTGAAACTGCTATGTTTATAAAAAAATGGGTTAACCCTAGAAGGACCTGGCACCCAGACCACTTCATTAAGCTGAAGTGGTCTGGGTGCCTAGAGTGGTCCTTTAAGCTTTAATTTGTTGTTTAATGCTATATCTTGTATGTCTGTGCTTACACTAGCTGCAAATGTAGAACCTATACCGGTATATGGACCAGACATCTAGAGAAAGCCAAGCTAATAAATGTTAAATTCTTGCAATCTAAAAATAAGGGAAAAGTACACAATGATAAAGTTATAGGATATCGTTATGGCAACAGAAATTGACTACATAGGTACTTATATTTGAAACAGTTTGGTCGCTGACCAATGTGTGGCAGGCATATGCCAGTAGCCTTGAATACTGAATAAAACATGTCCAAACAGACCAGTTTGAGGAAATACATGTCTGCCTTGTGTCCATGTCTGTCAATTTTCATTTTGAAAGGACAAACAACACAGTTAGGTTTAAAGGAACACTATAGGGTCAGGAACAGTCGACTGTGTGCAGAAATCACATTATTTGAAAGAAATTAGTGGAAAGCACTGGGATATAATGTCAGTGATCAGTGATCGTGTGAAAGTTCTAAGAGGAGGTATAGAATTGAAAATTAAATAAGAATGGGTATTTGCCATCAAACACAAACATTGGTGAGCAATGCTTATATGGAATTGTGTATATGTTGAATCAGTCACAAACACCCATTGACACATGCTTCCTAACATCTTCATCATTCTCAGAATGCCAGGGCACCCTCCCTACCAAATGTTTACTATCAAAGAGTATATTATCAAAATGTTTGTTTAGTGGGTGCTTGAAGGACATGTTCACTTTACCTATACTTTATAATGGACTAATCCCGCTACACTAAAACAACCAGAAAAAAGATCCTCCAATTCTACAATTATGCCAACTGGATCCATTAAGTACTGTAGACAGACAAGAAAACTGCAAAATTCCCATTATTCCCTTAATGCATTCCCTTACATTTAAGCCTAATTTATTAAGAGGCACAGCTACACTATTTCTTTGTATTAACTTGTTGTGTTAAAGTACATGTTACTTTGACGTCTTCTTTGACTAAGAGCTAGGACTACTCATACTGTATTACAGTTTTTTCAGGGTCTGGCTTTCCTGTGATGGTTATGAAGAATCCTCTTATGGTCGATGATGGGCGTATGATGTTTCAATTAGTGGTGACAGGACAGAATGAAAGTCATATTGTAATTAGTCTGCTGTCTCACAAACCATCATCACTCTGCATTTAAAGGGCACTTCTTGGAAAAATCAGCAAACAGACTAGATGATCTTCACATTGATGTCAGATGCCACATGTGTGCTAATTAAATGAAATAGTTTCCTGCTCCAGAACTGGCAGTTCATGGAAAGAGGTGGATCATCTGTATGTCGGCTTCACAGACCATGTGTGTGTTTATCATGAAATTCATGCAACCAATTCCTTACCCTCTACTAAGGGCCTTCTTTCTCTTTCTGTGAGAACACAACCCGTCTAATTCCCAGTGGAACTGGACATTAACGTTCCTTTGAACTAGAGGCCTAAAAATGGAAGTGCAGCTTTATCTGTAACACATATCTCAGCACTACACAATAGGCAATTAGTGCTGTGGGTTTCGCTTACCATCTCAGTCAGCTCAAATGTAATCAGCTATTACAAACATCACTTAGGACCTATCATTCACTTCTCATTCCTTAAACACCATATGATTAATTACAAAACAAGTAATTGCTGGTTTGTGCATAGAGGTGTTCGCTAAATGTTTTTAAATATGCTTAAAGGGACACTCTGGGCACCAATACTACTTAAAGGACCACTATAGTGCCAGGAAAACATACTCGTTTTCCTGGCACTATAGTGCCCTGAGGGTGCCCCCACCCTCAGGGACCCCCTCCCGCCCGGCTCTGGAAGGGGAAAGGGTTAAAAACTTACCTTTTTCCAGCGCTGGGTGGGGAGCTCTCCTCCTTCTCTCCTCCTCCGTTCCTCCTCCTGGGCTGAATGCGCACGCGCGGCAAGAGCTGCGCGCGCATTCAGCCCGTCGCATAGGAAAGCATTTACAATGCATTCCTATGGACGCTTGCGTGCTCTCACTGTGAAAATCACAGTGAGAAGCACGCAAGCGCCTCTAGTGGCTGTCAATGAGACAGCCACTAGAGGATTAGGGGGAAGGCTTAACCCATTCATAAACATAGCAGTTTCTCTGATTTTATACACATGTGGCAATGGGTTTGATTGAAAGACCTGAGTTTGATAATTAAGAGGTGTGTCTGAATACTTTTGTCCATATTGTGCATATTAGGTTTTGCGTGGCTGTGCGAAATGCAACAGGATGTCACAGCATTGAGAAATGCAGGCATATATATGATAATGGAGTAAGAATACATGGGTGTAACCTACACTCATAGTATGAAAAATTGATGGGTCTCTGGGTAGAGAGTAGTGAATTTGTCATTCCTGTCTTTGGAGATGAATAGTATTAAATATGCCTGAAAGAAATGGGCGGAGAGCTCTTCTCCTCCGATCCTCCTCTTCTCCTCCTCCTGGGCTGAATGCGCACGCGCGGCAAGAGCTTACCTTTTTCCAGCGCTGGGCGGGGAGCTCTCCTCCTTCTCTCCTCCTCCGTTCCTCCTCCTGGGCTGAATGCGCACGCGCGGCAAGAGCTGCGCGCGCATTCAGCCCGTCGCATAGGAAAGCATTTACAATGCTTTCCAATGGACGCTTGCGTGCTCTCACTGTGAAAATCACAGTGAGAAGCACGCAAGCGCCTCTAGTGGCTGTCAATGAGACGGCCACTAGAGGCTTTGGGGGAAGGCTTAACCCATTCATAAACATAGCAGTTTCTCTGAAACTGCTATGTTTATAAAAAAATGGGTTAACCCTAGAAGGACCTGGCACCCAGACCACTTCATTAAGCTGAAGTGGTCTGGGTGCCTAGAGTGGTCCTTTAAATGCTTTTGGTCTTATTAATATGCAGAATTTTTGCATGCTCAAATATTTATAGTTTTTGTATTACATAAATCAATGCTTTACAGAATTAATGCTGCACCATAAGACTACCTCTTTAACCACACCACCTCATCCCAGAAAAATACTTTCTTATAAAATGTATGAAAACAACCTGCATTAGAAGGAGAGGTCACCCAGGGAGGCATATAGTAAGGATATCACTACCTGTCTATAGTTTCTTTGACTGTAAGCAGACAGGTTTTCAATTAAAGCAGCTCACTCAGTACTGTTGGGGCTAAGACTGTGTGCATACTTTTGATAAGGAAGTCTTCCTGGAATGAGGGGTGTGGCTAAGGAGGCAGGCTTATAGTGCAGAATTCTGCCAAACATTTATTTTTTTGTGCAAAAACTATAAAGATTTGAGCATGCAAAAAAATACAGCATAGTGATGAGGCCAAAATCTATCAAATGCATTAAAGTTGTAGTATTGCCCAGAGTATCCCTTTAACACTTACCCTGTACAGTAAAATGAATTGTGCAAAGAAGAACACATTGTCAAAAACAAAGTCAGATATTGGTTTATATTTGTAATGTATGAATGTTTTATTTTGAAGTTACCCAGGGATTTCCTATCCAACAGTTTCCGTCTCAGTCATAGCTATCACCTGTGTTTGAGTATTTCTATATTGTTTATAAAAATCAATAGTGGCAAGGTTTGTTTCTATAATTCAAAAATTATATTAAATGTATATAACACATGCCTTCCAAACTTTAGCTACACCATCACAGAATGGGCTATGGTATAACCATAGCAGTAGAGCATTCATGCTGAGTTGAGGCACATGTTGCCATCCAGACCATCAAGCAGTGAGTTCTGTTACCTCATGCCATTTTCCTTTTTACCCCTCTTCCCCATGTCATCGTGCCCCATCCCTTCCCTTCTACATATCATGTTACACCTGCCTTCTTCATATCACCTTACAGCTCCTGTCTCCACATCATCTTACACCTTCCTTCTCCATAGCATCCTACCCCTACCTTTGACATATGATCCCACCTACTCCCTTCTCTATGTGATCTTACCCTCTCTCTTCCTCATATCACCTTACTCCCCTGTCCCTTCCGCATATCATCTTACCCATGTCATCATATCCCTATATTACCTTTCCTATGTCATCCTATTCAATCCCCTCCTTTACCCAGTTTATGTTATCCCTTCCCTTCATCCACTAAGTCATTTTATCCCCTTGCTCCCCTCTCTAGCTTCCCCTATCACATATCCTCTCATCCCTTCCCCTGTTTTACCCATGTCATCGTATCCCCTATTGTCGTTCCCTACATAATTTTATCCCTTTCCCTCTTTTTCCAGTGGCATTTTCTCTTCTCCATTCACAATGACATCTTACTTCCCTACACACCATGATCCCTCATGCTTGCCCTGCTGGTCTAGCATGAGGGTCACTGGATTGTGACAGTGATTGCAGTTTATTCCTTTCACCCCAAGGATGCCTTACATTTCACTGAGGCTTGTAAGCTATAGAACCATGTGCCCTTCCCACATGTTAGCAGAGTTCTGTCAGTGTATGTGAAATCCTGTTGTCTTTGAATACTGGAATAGTTATATCTTCTACAGATTCTGTCATAACTGTGTTATCAAATTAATGTGCAGCAAGCAGCATGGTGCTCTTTCAAATTAAAACATTGGGGTTGGCTATCACCTTTATACTGCAGATGAGGAGGAATAAAGATGGTCTGGGATGTCGGCAGCCACCATAGTCCAATGGTCCACTGTCCTGACTCATTTTACGCTGGCTCAGAAGTGGGGTAACTAAAGACCCTGGTCCACTGGCAAGATTTCATGTATCTATTTTAATACTGTGCTCTTGGGGAGTTATGTAGACTATGCATTTATTTATTTATCAATCTACACTTAAACTCCATACCTCAAGAGTGGTCAAACTAAAATTTCCCCCATGAAGCAAATTCGGATAAACACTGGTTATAATTCAGGTGCTGAAACATAATCAAATTGTATTATTTATCATTGAAATATGGCATATTTTTCAACATACACTGACTTGTCCTATACTGAATTTGAAATTTCAGAGAATAATCAACAGAGTTGTTTACTAACGTGAATATTCAAATGAAATTTTAAATTTAAGGCAAAACCTGCTGAAATGCAAACATTCTATAAGTAAGCTATGTTTAAAGTTCTATTACTTTGACTTAAAGTCTGAAATTCACTTTGAATTCTCTTAGAATTTTTAGTTTAAAGGAATAACCCTGCAAATTTAGATATTTCATTCAACATAGATGTGGTGCTTATCAAATGATCGCTTTAGTGTCAAATTATCCCTATAACATTTAACAAGTACTTTTTCCTGCCTCCATATCAAAATGTGTAATCACGCAGTGATCTGATTCCATCTCGTGACAATGTAAAATAATCTAACAAATTTGCAAGTTTGCCATTGTATGTAGCAATAACATACAAAGACCAGATCAAGTGATCGACATTTAACTAGCTAAATTAATCATAAAACTAAAAAGTTATCCATATTCCCTTCAAAGTTGTCCCCCAGAAACTGTAATGATTTAAATAGTTAATCAGTGCAATTTGCAGAATTTCTCTATACAAATACAAGGAATTGCGTAGATGCCTTGCTATGGTAACTTCCATTTAGATCAATATCATTTGGTTTATATTTTGTTCATATCTATAATAAACAAGTATGTGTGTTGAAATTCCTACAGAATCTAGAGAGTGTTTGCTTTAGCTACATACTGCTAATGAATGTAAAAGGTCACTCGTTATTTAATATTCTCTTGCAACTGAGAACAGTGGCGCTCCACGTACCCACCCAACGCTATTTCAATTACAAGTTGCACACTTTATTCGGTGTTAGCTGCTTCTCATAGCTCTCATATGTGGAATGGTGAGAAATGTTAATTGCAATCTTACATTTCCTTGTTGGCATGACGTGCAGAGCATAATAGGTGGACACCGCTTTCTACATAATTATACCAATTGTTTTGTTTTAAATAGTTCTAACCCCACCATCTAAGAGAAACTGCTATGTTTATGAATGGGTTAAGCCTTCCCCCTAATCCTCTAGTGGCTGTCTCATTGACAGCCACTAGAGGCGCTTGCGTGCTTCTCACTGTGATTTTCACGGTGAGAGCACGCAAGCGTCCATAGGAAAGCATTGTAAATGCTTTCCTATGCGACGGGCTGAATGCGCGCGCAGCTCTTGCCGCGCGTGCGCATTCAGCCCAGGAGGAGGAACGGAGGAGGAGAGAAGGAGGAGAGCTCCCCGCCCAGCGCTGGAAAAAGGTAAGCTCTTGCCGCGCGTGCGCATTCAGCCCAGGAGGAGGAGAAGAGGAGGATCGGAGGAGAAGAGCTCTCCGCCCATTTCTTTCAGGCATATTTAATACTATTCATCTCCAAAGACAGGAATGACAAATTCACTACTCTCTACCCAGAGACCCATCAATTTTTCATACTATGAGTGTAGGTTACACCCATGTATTCTTACTCCATTATCATATATATGCCTGCATTTCTCAATGCTATGACATCCTGTTGCATTTCGCACAGCCACGCAAAACCTAATATGCACAATATGGACAAAAGTATTCAGACACACCTCTTAATTATCAAACTCAGGTCTTTCAATCAAACCCATTGCCACATGTGTATAAAATCAAGCACCTAGCCTTGCAGTCTGCAGTTACACACATTTGTGAAAAAATGGATCATTCTGAAGAGTTCAGTGAATTCAAGAGTGGTACTGTTATAGGATGCCACATTTGCAATAATCAGTTTGTGAAATTTCATCCCTGCTAGATATTCCACTGTAAACTGTAAATGGGATTACTGGAAAATGGATTGTTTAGGAATAGCAGCAACTCAGCCAGCAGCTGTCATGACTCACCGGAAGAGGCAGGTGTACTGCACTTACTCACCGGACGCATACGTGGATCTCAGTGTCCTGCCCTTTCCCCAGCTGCTGGCAAGTTCCATGGTTTTTCCGCTGCACACCCACCTTGTCTGTCAAATTTCATTGAATGCCATATGGCCAGATGTGCTCTTGGGGAGTTATGTAGACTATGCATTTATTTATTTATTTATCAATCTACACTTAAACTCCATACCTCAAGAGGGGTCAAACTAAAATCTCCCCCATGAAGCAAATTCTGATAAACACTGGTTATAATTCAGGTGCTGAAACATAATCAAATTGTATTATTTACCATTGAAATATGGCAGATTTGTCAACATACACTGACTTGTCCTATACTGAATTTGAAATTTCAGAGAATTACCAACAGAGTTGTTTACTAAAGTGAGTATTCAAAGTGAGTATTCAAATTAAATTTCAAATTTAAGGCAAAACCTGCTGAAATTCAAAAAATCTCTAAGTCAGCTATGTTTAAAGTTCTGTTACTTTAACCCCTTAAGGACCCATGACATGTGTGACATGTCATGATTCCATTTTATTCCAGAAGTTTGGTCCTTAAGGGGTTAAAGTCTGAAATTCAGTTTGAATTCTCTTTGAATTTTTAGTTTAAGGAATAACCCTGCAAATTTAGATAGATGTGGTGCTTATCAAATGATCGCTTTAGTGTCAAATTATCCCTATAACATTTAACAAGTACTTTTTCCTGCCTCCATACCAAAATGTGTAATCACGCAGTGATCTGATTCTATCTCGTGACAATGTAAAATAATCTAACAAATTTGCAAGTTTTGCCATTGTATTTAGCAATAACATACAAAGACCAAATCAAGTGAGCTACATACATTTAACTAGCTAAATTTATCATAAAACTAAAAAGTTATCCATATTCCCTTTAACATTGTCATCCAGGAACTGTAATGGTTAAAATAGTTAATCAGTGCAATTTGCAGAATTTCTCTATACAAATACAAGGACTTGCATAGATGCCTTGCTATGGTAACTTCCATTTAGATCAATATCATTTGGTTTATATTTTCTATAATAAACAAGTATGTGTCCCTTTCCCCAGCTTCTGGCAAGTTTCATGGTTTTTCCGCGGCACACCCACCTTGTCTGTCCATCGACCCGCATCATATATATTATGTAGTACTTCTTGGTGTATCCTAACACTGCTCCAGGATCCCCTCAATGTGTTAGAACTCTGGGGGATTTATTACAATATACCTGGGTGCAGTGTGGGGGACATCTGGATGAATGGGCAAACTGGCATGTGACCACTCTAGCCAAGAGCACAAATATTCTGTATAATCACCTGTGGTGTATAAAGCTTAATTTACCCCTTTTAATCTGGCAGTGACCCTGTGAATTCTACTACCCAAACGGAAGAAATAATCAAAAGAAGTTATCAAAAATGTTCTTAAACCTTCCATTTACAGGTCTCACTGCTTTTTACTTTTACCATTTTAAGGGAGAGTAAGTACAACTAGATAGGACAGAAGACTGGTAAATCCATTCAATTTGAGGAATAGGTGGACTACCAAAGATAATATAGTTACATAGCTGAAAAGAGGCTTCCATCAAGTTCAGCCTTCCTCACATTTGTTTTTTGCTGTTGATCCAAAAGAAGGCAAAAAAAAAAAACAGTTTGAAGGACTTCCAATTTTACAACAAACTAGGAAAAAAATTCCTTCTTGACCCCAGAATGGCAGTCAGATTTATCCTTGGATCAAGCAGTTATTACCCTACATTGAAAGATTATATCCTTGAATATTCTGTTTTTGCAAGTATGCATCTAGTAGCTGTTTGAACATCTGTATGGACTCTGATAAAACCACTTCTTCAGGCAGAGAATTCCACATTCTGATTGTTCTCACAGCAAACAATATGATAACATATAAGTAGAGTTCTGTCTGCATTGTGATTTCTATTATTGTGGATTGTAAAAAAGACTAAACTAAAGGCTAAGCATCTCTTGTGAGCACCTGTTCTTTTTAATATTAGGAAGGGTGTAAGTTTGCAGTCAATATATGTTTTGTATTTATGCCTGTGTGATAGTTTATGGTATTCATTTGTAAATATTCTCAGGGTTCTTTACAACAATGAGAATCATTGCGAATTCAAAGTAAATTTTAAATTTTAGACTGAAATAAGTGGTGGAAGAATAGATGTTTTCGAGATTTTTTCAAATCAGCTATTTTTACCTTAAACTTAAAATTTGCTTTCTATTCACTATGAATTCCTGACAATTCTTAATTTAATACATAACCATGCATGTGCTCTGGTTTTGTTTCTTCTCAAAAACCCTATTACACATCTTCTGTGTGTATTCAGCAATTCGTACACATGCATGCTAAATCAAACATGAATTTGGCACCAGGGTCGGACTGGCCCACCGGGATATTTTAATCAGTGACAGGAGTGCCGCCGGCCGGGTGGCAGCCTCGCCAGTCCGCCGGCACTCCTGTTACTGTTGCTGAGGGCTGAAGGAGGAGGGAGGAGCATGTCTATCATACTCCCTTGCGGTTCCCACAATTCCCAGCACAGTATGCACAGTATGCTGTATCAGTATACTGTGATGGTAGACATGCTCCTCCCTCCTCCTTCAGTCCTCAGCATCAGTGACAGGAGTGCCGCCGGACCGGCGAGGCTGCCACCTGGCCGGCGGCTCCAGCCTGTAATGCGGCTGGCCCCCCTGACTTCTCTAGGTAAATGATGGGGGGGGGGAGAAAGGGAATATAGAGACACAAGGGGAGGGGGAGAAAATAAAACAGAGAGGGAATAGACACCGGGAAAAGAGGGAGAAAGAGACAGAGGGGTAAGAGTGAGACACAGGGGGAGAAAGAAGGGGAATAGAGAGATGGCAGAGGGAGGAGAAACAGACAGAGGGGAAGAGAGATGTGGAGGAGGGAGAGACACAGGGAAAGGGGGGAGAAAGAGACAGAGGGGAAGAGAGCGACAGGGAGAAAGGAGAGAGACACACAAGGGGAGGGGGAGAAAGAGGCAGAGGGGAGACATGGACACAGAGGAGCAGTGAGGGGGGAAAAAACATACAGAGGGACTGGGGGGGAGACAAAGAGGCACACATAGGGGCTGTAGATAAAAACAGACACACATAGGAGCTGTATATATCACTGGTGGAAGGGGGGGCAACGGGGCAAATCCCCCCCCATGAGGGTCTCCCCTGCCAGCCGATCTCCCTCCCCGTTCCACACACCGTGCAGGCAGCTGGAAGGGGAGGGAGGAAGAGAGGACCCGGGAGCTCCTCTGGTTACCACAGCAATGCTCCGGCTGTCATGAGGGTGAACTCTAGCCCTGGAGCTACGGGCTAGAGTTCACTCTCACCACTGCGACCACCAGGGATTCCTGGTGGTCGCAGTAGTGAGAGTGAACTCTAGCCCCAGACACACCTCTCCCACAAACACACACCATACACATTCACACACTGCCCCCATACACACATTGCCCCACACATGCTACACACTCACACACTACACCCCCCCCACACACACACTGAACCTTTCACACACACTGCACCCCTCACACATTGCACCACTGCTCCTATACCCTACTCCAGGCCCATATCCCAGCAGACCCCAGGTAAGTTGTCAAACTGTTCTTAAACGGTTCGACTACTTACTCTGAGAGAGGGTCCCGACACTCCTCGCACCATAACCACTACACAGAGGAGTAGTGGTTATTGTGCATGGAATATTTCTTTAAATAATCTACAAGTGCCCCTCCCGGGATCAGGCTCTGGATCCACCACTGGTATATGACATGTATATTAATGTGTGTATTAGTTTTATGTATATAATTATGCCTATTATATTTACACATATATTAATGTACATTTATATATGCATAATACACAGAGAAATGTCATTAATATGTACCATATGTAATGAGCAGATATTGGCCCAGTCTTGTTGCTAGGTGGATACTCCAGCGCAATAACATATATAAAGTGAAGAGCACACCCACAGGACTTCAAAATAAACAAGATAACGTCATTTTTTACAGTTGTGCCCTACATACATTCACCATTTCAGTCCCATTACCAAGCTTTCCTTCATATGTCAAGGTAGTTGGACTGAAATATTGATTACATGCAAAGGCACATCTGATTAAAATAAATCTGCACTTTTGTTTATTTTGAAGCTTATGAGTGCCCTTTTTACGTTGGAGTAATAAATTTTTAATTTTAAGTTATCTGTTCTAACTCTGTATCTGCACACTATGCTGGCGCAACGCATTATGGGGCTGGTAAATATTTTTTTTTCAGGGCTGCTTTTAATTCCCAGTCCGGCCCTGTTTGGCATCTGCACATGCTTGATGAAATGACATAATTTGTATGCACAAGGTAGATTGTTTGCACATGCATAGTGATATAATGTAAGTTACACGCTGAAGATTATTTTTCAATAGTCCAAAAAATAAATACAGGAGTCAGGGCTTGCAACTTGAGAAATTGGAGTTAAGCAAGATGCAGAAGTTGGAAGTGAAGGTAAGAGAAACAGGGTTATATTTGGAGAGAGAAGGTTTGGAGGTCTGCCATCCCAGACTGACTCCCTGGTGTCACATTCATTCTGAGGAACTGGATGAAAATGTCACCTCAGCTGTGAAATATATTGGCTTAATGAAACATAGATTTGTATGACAATATTGCAGAGTACTCATGCACAGAGCTGATGACAAGCTTCCCATCAAATATAAATAAATTCAACAAAGGCAGACATAAAAGTCACCATTTTATCAAATTTTTATAAAAAATTTCAAAGTACTTACTGCCTTCCTTTTTGTATTCCAACAGGTATCCATCTACAGCAAAGGTTCCTTCTTTTTCTGGAACCTTCCATTTTAGTGCTAGGGTGGTGTCGTTAACATCATCCACTATCAAATCTCTAGGAGCGCTTGGTGGTTCTAGAAAATTTTAAAAAGAAAAAATCTATGAAAAAGATTTAAAGTAGATCTGACAAACTGCATTTTCAATAACAAAGTTTAGTTTGTGACCTAGCTGTAAGCAAGCAATGTCGCACAATTTCTCAAGGGCTAATTCCATATTTTGGCACAGCAAGCATTGCCATCGGAATCAGACTTTCCTTCAATTTTCAAGGAAACCTCATATACCCTTTGAGGGTTATTTACTAAAGTGAGAATAGTCAGGAATTCCAAGTGTATTCAAAGTGAATTTCAAATTTAAAGGCCAAAGTAGCTGAACATGGAACTTTGCTGTCTTGGAGAATACCTGACAGCTATTTTGGCCATAGATTTAGAATTCACTTAGGATTTCCAACACTTCTCATGTTAGTGAATAACCCTGACTGTGATAAGGCAAATGAACCGACAAATTCCCTCCTATCTAAGTTGTCTTTCTGTGTCCTAACTTAATTTTATTCTTCAATTGTTTGGTGTGCATGGACACAAAACATATACAAATGATATAAATGGACTGTGCATTTTTAACCTCTATCTTCTATTAGCCTGTCTTCCCTTCAATCCTGAAATTGCCTAGGCTTATTTTAGTGTTAAGTTTTATATAAATACACCCAAAGTATTTTAAAATGTCTTTTAAAACCGGCACTGTCCTACTCCCATCCCTCCCCCACTGAAAGAAAAAATTATATTTTATACACTTTCCTACAAAGTCAAGAGAGCTACTGAGTACTATCAGGAATGTTCAGTGTCTCCATGCAGAGGGTGGAGACACTGAATGGCAGTGCTACACCTAGGAAGCACATCAAGTAACCATCTGAGGAGAGGCCAGTGGAGGTATGCCTAGGCTGTAAAGTAAACACTGCCTTTTTTCTGAAGGGAATGATTATACTCATCAGAACAAATACAATGTATTGTATTTTTATAGTGTCCCTTTAAAGAAAACCATGTTATGGCTGTCATGATTAATTCTGTAGTTTCCTCCACCCCATTACTAAGGGCAGAGGATGCTGCTGAGAGGCTGATCAAACTATCATTCTGAGATGGCGTTTTTGGCAAAATGCCTCGTTCTCGGCTTATAGACTTCCCCCCGACCATGCTTAGTCTTTTCTTTTCAAATAGTTTTTATTGAAAAAATTATTATTATTATTATTATTATTTTGTAAGATTACAACAAATTATAAAAACATTGTAATAAGGGTTGGGAAGGGGAGGGAAACTTGGAAGAGGGAAGGGGAGATCCATCTAATGTGATGATTAATATAGTAATATATAAGGCATACAATTTGAGTGATACATTGCAACAATAGGACAAATTGTTACAAATTACAGGCTTTTTTTAATTTTGTCTTCCCACATATCCCAATCATACTTCAATTGTGCAAAGAGGTACGAGTTACTTCTATGTGATAGTTTGTGCACTTTATTTTCTAGGAGTAGGTTCAGTACTTCTCTAAGTGATGGCATATCTTTAGATTTCCAGTACCTAGGCAAACAAGAGGTGGCCTGCTTAGTCTTTTCTAACAGGATGTATGCCACCACTCATAAGCTTTGCATTGGGCCATCAGATCCTGGATGCTCTAAATGACGAGCCTGCATATTACGGTTTTCTATAGATTAGAATATGCATTAGGATATGATTTGGGGCATCTATATTGGAAAATATGAGAAAAATAGGGGAGATTAAATTGAACTATATTCTGCATTCAATTGTAGGACAGAACATGTCAGTTAGAGAATACTAAGGACAAGGAATGTCAGTGGAAGTAGAGGAAGTGAAATATGATAGGCAAATTGCAAGAGAGATACTTTGTGTGGCTGTGGATTCAGGAGGTGGGGCATTAGTGGATATAGTGGGGGCAGTATAGTGTCCTTGAACTGTTGCTTCACCTTATCTTGGGCCAGCTGTGCCTTAAAAAACTTGAGCAATACACGCTATTACTCATTAAACATCCCATTATCCTTATCAGTTGGTTCTGGATAGGGCAAACAGGTTATCCTACGGCCATAATTAACTCTAGCAGAATTTTTTTCTTTTTATGTTTTTCGATAAAACAAATATTTTATAAACAATTTCTATGATCTGTCATTATCAGATCATTAAAGATTATACACTAATTACACATAATACGTCTTAGCCATGAGAAAAAAATAAATTGAAAAGGAACGTGAGAAAATGTGCGTTCGTATGGGGATTTGAAATCCTGACACCACCAGAGCAAGTTTAGGAACATGTTAAAAAAATAAATCACTGATCTTTATTACTGAATTGTCAGCTGTGCCTCTGTGGTGCAGGAAGTTATTGAACTGTTCAAATGCCTTCACTAAATCTAAGTATTAAGCAGCTGTAGCATGCTATTGACAATAGTATAAAATGTTGGCCAGTTAGCCAAATCATTTTAAATGTTTTAGAAATAATTTTCTACTGCAATTTTCACATAACCCCCCCTTTCAACGCTATAATATTCTTTACAATTAGCTACCACGTTCATATGTCACTCAATTTGTATAGGATTTTAATTGACTTAAAAGATTTAATTAACATTTGAATGACATGAAAGACTATTAAACATTTTTATAATACTGTGTGGCAAGAGGAAAAATGGTAAAGCACATATTTTTATAGTGTCACTTTCCTTGTAAATTAAAAGAATTAGCTAACATTACAACAGTTAAATAGTTTGAAGGTACGTGTTAACTTGAAAATCCCTCCTGTTGGTCGCCCTTGACAGGTTTCGCATTGCACACATATTTTTTCTTTCTAAAAATCCTACCACTATTTGTCACATTTGACACCTGCTGACTGCACACACTTCTAATGTTCTGGAAAACTGTCAAGACTCTCCTTGCTATATTTAAACTTGTACAAGCCATGCCCATATGCTATGGACAAAAGGGTTGGGTTTGCTAAGACATGACATTAGACTCATCTTCACATGCTAAAATAGATGAGTAGGGTTTTGTAATAGTAAGCAATTGACATTCCTCTGAGAGGCATGGAATGGGGAATAGACACAGCTCTAATCTAATGCCACAAGCAACAAGTTAAGAGATAGACTGACTAAATCCAAATAATGCCAGTAAAGGCCCTCGTGCATTTCAGTATATAATAAACTAAGAATGTTTTTTCAAATTATAAAACTTCCATTGTGTTTGCACGATTACAAAAATACAAGATGCACACAGTATATCACTGTGTTCCAAAAGTACTTATCAAACATGATATTAAAATGGAACTGAAACTTCTCTAGATTTTACACAGTTGAATAAAACACTGAAAATCGGCTGTGTAGACCTTTTTTATTGAGATGAGGGTGGATTTCTACATTTAGATACATTTTTTTGCACCTCACAAATAAACATCTGTTAAATATAGGGATAGGTAAACATAATATTAAAAATCCTGGGAAGTGACATTTCAACTTTAAGATTTTTTATTTTTTTTAAGTAGTACTATATTAACAAACATTATTATCAATTAAAATATTGTAAAAGTAATATTTATTCCACACATTAACAGCTATGGTACGTCATACATTCTACAACCAACTTCATTTGACACTTTATAAAAATGAAATAAAAAAACGTTGCAATCCTCGTTTGCTTCCAAGATTCTTAACATGACTACTCCCCTTGTATTTAGAAAAATAATGTATTTATGAGGGGTGAAAAGTAAACTGAAATGTAGAAATCAATGTCCCTTTATCCTAAAACTGGAACTGGACACCTCCATTTTGATGTCAATTACTGGTATTAGATCTGTCCATTGCTCCTGGCAGTCAGCATAGAGAGAGCACACAGAAAATATTAGAAATTAACCTTTTTTTTTTCTCCTCATTTGCAAAACATGCCTTGGCTGTGCCTTGGCTGAACTGGATAGGGAACGAGTTATTAGTGATTTTCAATGTTTTATCAAATGGAGTGCTTTCCAGACAAGTAAAAATTTCCCTTTTAAGCACCTGTACTTAGATGGTGATAAAATATCCCAATGATTGAAAGAAAACAAGCAAAAAATTATTACCACGGTTCTTTTTAGCCCTAATACTACACAGGGTTATTCACTAAAGTGAGAAATCATTTTGGATTTAAGGTCAAAATAGCCAAATTGGTTTTAAAAAAATGCTTTCAGTTCGGCTACTAAGGCCTTAAATTTGAAATTTACTTTAAAGTCACTGAAGTTTTATAATAGTAAACAACCCTGTAAGCATTTGCAATCACTTTCGGTAACACTAAGGGAATAACCCAATAAGATCATAATTACCTCTGGATTGCAACCCAAATCTGCACATTCTTAAGCAATTTGAAGATTTCAATTTACATGCTTTCAATGGAAAATAAAGAAGGAAAAGGTGTGAGCTAGGGTGAGAGGGTCTGTTCTTAGCACTCAGTTCATCACAAGGACCTGCAGGCTGGATTGACATAGGGGCTAATTGAGCTCATAACTATGGAAAAGAATAGGCCCATAATGTTTTTTTTTTTTATTAAAAAAAATATAATAATATATATAAATAGATATATATACACACACACACATATTATTATTGTAATATATATATTGATATTTGTAGACTGGGTTAGCCGTATTAGTCCAGTAGGCAAGATGACAAAATATCATTGCAGTATGTAATGATATCTTTTTTTATTGGATTAACACAATACAAGCTTTCTAGAGTTTCCTCTCTTCCTCAGGTCGAAGTATATATCAGGGCTCAACATTTCTACTTGCAACTAGCCATTGGTCTGGCTAATAGCAAAGGACTACACGTTTTCTTTGGGGGGGGGGGTTCATTCTATGCTTTCGTTCGATGATGTTGTGCAGATTAAACTGAATATGAGAATTTATAGAGTTGTGTATTCTGGCTAGCTACAAAATAATAAAGCACTGAGTGATTGGTTTTGCTGCTCCAAGCTCTATAACAGCTTAGCATCATCCTGTCATCATGTTGCAGTGTGGCATATCCCCTTCTCTGTCCCAGGCTGAATACCAGGGCAGGACACAAGTTGTGTATGCTCGTAAGAAGAGAGGAGAGGTATGGACAAGTGAGCCCTGAACAGAGAGAATGCAGATTGTGATTACTGAGAAGGGATGAGAGCTGTAGGTCCTGTACGATGGTCAGACAGACTGGGTTGATTGACCTGGGGGTATGTGTGGCATAAGTGGCAGCTCTGGGAGGAAGTGATATCATATTACTTCCTCCCAGCAATCTAAGGAAGCTATTTGGGAGGGAAGAGAAAGCACAACAATGCTTGCAGCAAACTTGTTACTGGACCCCAAGTAAAAACCACCATAAGCAGAGAGAATAGAGTGGCTAAAAATACATTTACTTAAATATTTCTGTGCATGTTTATCAGTATGTCTGCATATCTGTGTGAATGTGTTTTTGTATATGGCAGTGTACCTAAGAGTGTGTGTTTTTGTGAGTATCTGTTAAGTCTGTTATTAAGCATGTGCCTTGTAATGTGTAGTTGTGTGTGTCTCTGTGTCTAGTGAGTATTTGTGTGTGAGTATGTCTGGTAGTGTCTGTGGGTCTGGTAGCATGCATTTGTGTGTGTGTGTCAATGTGTATTTGTATGTTTTGCAGTGTGTTTGTGTGTGTGTGTTTCATCATGTTTTGTATATATACTTAATTTGCAATTTGGTTTTCAAATTATTACATTTCAATTTTTAGTCCGCTCATCAAGGGATGTTGCTGGAGGAGCCACAACCAGGGCCGGTGCAAGGATTTTTGCCGCCCTAGGCAAAAGTAAAGTTTGCCGCCCCCCCCATGTCACATCACAATGCTCCACCCATATTATCTGCCATGTTAACTAACGTCAGTGCTGCAGTGCCGCCGTGTTTACATTATAAGTCATGCAGGGACAGGCTATAGACACCAGCACAACTACATTAAGCTGCAGTGGTTCTGGGGACTATAGTGTTTCTTTAATGTGAGGTAAATTAGAGATTAGTGCCACGAATAATATACTAGATTGCCCACTTACAACGAGATGAAGATGATGATGGGCTCTAACTGCAGTCTGGCTCCACTGGTCTGGTGTAGAACAGGCCCTCTGGAGGCTGTTTGTAACTGTGGTCACAAAAATCAATGTTCTGGGTGAACAGGAAGCAGCTCCATTTTTGGGGGGCCCTTTACACAGCTCAAGGTCTGGGTCCCAGGGTCCACCTTCTTGTTCCACCAATGAGTTTGTTCACAGGGGGTGGAGTGTGTAGGGGATGTCCTGATATATGTGTAAGGAATGCATTGTGTGAATCTGTGTTTGTATGTGTAAGGGCTGCAAGGTGTGTTTCTGTGTATGTACAGGATGCAGTGTGTGCGTGTGTAAGGGGTGCATTGAGTGTGTGTAAGGGGTGCATTGAGTTTGTGTAAGGAATGCATTGTGTGTTTCTGTGTGTGTAAGGGAATCATTGTGTGTAAGGGTTGCATTGTTTGTGTGTGTGTGTGTGTGTGTGTGTGCCTGTGTCTGTGTGTGTAATGCATTGTGTGTTTTTCTGTGTGCAAGGGGTGCATTGCATGTGTGTGTGATGGATGTCAATCTCTCCCCCCTCCCTTGTCACTCTCTTCTTCCCCCTCTCCCTCCCTTGTCACTCCCTTCTCCCCCCTCTGCCTTGTCACTCTCTTCTCCCCTCCCCCTTCCCACTCTCATTGCCCCTCCCTCCCCTGTCACTCTCACCCCCGTCAATTTCTTCTCCCCCCCCCATTTCTTCTCCCCTACCAATTTCTTCTTCTCCCCCCCTCCTACCAATTCTCCCACCTCCCCAATTTCTCTCCCACCTCCCATTTCTTCTCCCCCTCCCCTACCTCTTTTTCTCCCACCCTCCCGTTTCTTCTTCTCCCTCCTCCCCTACCAATTTCTTCTTCTCCCCCTCCCCTACCAATTTCTTCTTCTCCACCCTCCCCATTTCTTCTCCCCCCTCCCCTACCAATTTCTTCTTCTCCCCCCTCCCCTACCAATTTCTTCTTCTCCCCCTCCCCATTTCTTCTTCCCCTCCCCTACCAATGTGTGCACTTCCTGTTAGTCCGGCCGGGTGGAGGAGACAGATGCTCCCTGTACCTGCGGACCATCATGATGCCCCGCTCGGCCACGCTACAGGGAGGGAGTGACAGGAGGGAGCGCTGAGCGCTTCCCTCCTGTCAGCCCCTCGCCTCAGGCTGCACCCGGGCGGTGCGGTCCGCCCTCATGGACGCACCGCCCGGGCAAAGCTGCAGCCACCTGAGGCTCTCTACAGAGCGCTCGGGCGGCTGCAGCATGAGGGGGGCCGGCGCTACTGGCGGCACCCCTTCCCAAGGGGCGCCCTAGGCGGCTGCCTAGTCCGCCTAACAGGTAGCACCGGCCCTGGCCACAACCCAGTGCCAAGGTACATTGATGCTGTGATCAGGTAAATAAAGAAAGGGTTTTGAACCCTTTATTCGCCATGGGGGGGATAGACGAGAGAGGGGATGGCAGAGGGAGCTATAGTGCCAGGAATACCGCTTTGTATTCCTGGCACTATAGTATACCTTTAAGTCTATGCAACATCTCTTCAACGATGGAGTAAAATGAGTCTATCAGGTTAGTGATGGGTGAAGTTGAGATATCCGGTATATCCAGTATATTGCCAGATTATTTTTGGCTCCTACTAATTTATTCATAATGAGTCTTTTCTCTACCCGATCAAGTGCATGTGGACCATCTGTGCACACATAGAATTCTCAATGAGCTGTATTACAGTTTATTGAGAGAAGTGTTTAAAGAGCAGCCACTACCAGGAAGAGTGCAGGGATATTTAAACATATTAAGAATACTGGGAAGCAACAGTTTCCCTTACTAAAAAAACAAAGGTTATTACACTTGTATATATGCTAAATGCACAGTCAGAATTCATATACAGGAATAAAATTAACAACATGGGCTTCACACTTGTCACATGGCATTCACTAAACTAAATTAGAGAAAATATTTCAAGTCAAACTAGCTAATTTACAGTGCAGGAAGACCGTGCTCTGATCGCCACAGCTCCCTTGCCACCCAGAGCACAAAGATTACAGCAGTCCATACTAGACCCCTTGGCGAGGATCCACACCTGCTCTCCCAAAGGTAGAAAAACTATGAATTAAATGAATGTGTGTGTAAGAGGTAATGTCAGGATCAGTGAGACTGTGTTCCTGTCAGTAAGTGTGTGTGTCTGTCAGTGAGTGTTTGTGACAGTTAGTGTGTGTCAGTGTGTCACTGAGTGTTTGTCAGTAAGTGTGTGTGTGTGCGTGTGTGTCTGTCAGTGAGTGTTTGTGTGTGTATCAATGAGTGTGTGTGATAGTGAGTGTATGTCAGTGTGTTTATCAGTGAGAATGTGTGTGTTTCTTATTGATAGTGTGTTGGTTAAATATTATGTGTGTGACAATGAGAGTGAAGTAAGTCTGTCAGTGAAAGTGTGTGTTGGTTAGACAGTGGGTGTGCCAATGAGTGTGTGAATGGCTCAGTGGGAGTGTGTGTTTAAAACAATTAAATGAAAAAAATAAGAGCATTCAATTCCACCTGTAATGGAAATTCTAGGAAATGTATAGATTTTAATTTAAAACGCTTTAAAAATATGGTCAAAATTCATATACATGAATAAAATTATCAACAATTGCTACACACTTGTCACAGGGTATTCACAAAATTTAATTAGGGCAAATGCAGATATGAATATTAAAGATCAAACAAGCTAATTTGCTGAAGCAGAACTACAGGAGTCACTGAGGACCAGGTCCTCTGTGTTCTGCCTGTCGGAGGGAGAGGGGGGTCCATGAGCTGGCCACAATGTACTAGCTGCAGTCACAATGTGTACATACAGTACTTTCCATTTTAAAAAAAACATGCTAAATTTGGCAGGTCTTATATTGAGATAGAGATGGGTTGTGGCAAGGCCACAGATGGGTGTGTTGTATTTAGCGTCACAGACAACCTGCCTGTAAAATTGCTGTGTCATCCCAGTGGGCATATGCTCCAGGGTGACATGTTGCTTCACAGAGCAGCCAACAAGGGCTGCACATACACACACAAAGACTTACATATACAAGCACACATGCCTAAAACCACACTAGCACACAGATGCACAATTGCAAACATAGAAAGATACAAATGCAGAGGAACACGTATGCAGAGACCAATCTAATACAATGACAAAAACTAGTATGCATGTATATCCACCAACATACAGACATACTAGAAAACATAGACAGGCACAGCAAACAGACACATTCTATAACACATACATAGATATACTATAGTAACAATATATATACACAAATGCATACATAAATATATACATAGACATACTACTACATATACTGAATAAAATTATAAACGCAACACTTTTGTTTTTGCCCCCATTTTTCATGAGCAAAAGGCCTATTTCTCTCAAATATTGTTCAGAAATCTGTCTAAATCTGTGTTAGTGAGCACTTCTCCTTTGCCGAGATAGCCCATCCACCTCACAGGTGTGGCATATGAAGATGCTGATTAGACAGCATGATTGTTCCACAGGTGGGCCTTAGGCTGGCCACAATAAAAGACCACTCTAAAATGTGCAGTTTAACTGTATTAGAGGGGTCCGGGGGGATCCGAAACGAGTCAGTATCTGGTGTGACTACCATTTGCCTCACGCAGTGCAACACATCTCATTCGCATAGAGTTGATCAGGTTGTTGATTGTGGCCTGTGGAATGTTGGTCCACTCCTCCTCAATGGCTGTGCGAAGTTGCTGGATATTGGCAGGATCTGGAACACGCTGTCGTTTACGCGGATCTAGAGCATCCCAAACATGCTCAATGGGTGACATGTCCGGTGAGTATGCTGGCCATGCAAGAAGTGGGATGTTTTCAGCTTCCAGGAATTGTGTACAGATCCTTACAACATGAGGCCGTGCATTATCATGAATGGCACAACAATGGGCCTCAGGATCTCGTTACAGTATCTCTGTGCATTCAAAATGCCATCAATAAAATGGACCTGCGTTCATTGTCCACAACATATGCCTGCCCATACCATAACCCCAACACCACCATGGGCCCCTCAATCCACAACTTTGACATCAGCAAACTGCTCACCCACACGACGCCATACACACTGTCTGGCATCTGCCCCGTACAGTGAAAACCGGGATTCATCCGTGAAGAGAACACCTCTCCAAAGTGCCAAATGACATTGAATGTGAGCATTTGCCCACTCAAGTCGGTTACGATGACAAACTGCAGTCAGGTCGCAATCCCGATGAGGACGATAAGCTTCCCTGAGACGGTTTCTGACAGTTTGTGCAGAAATTATTTGGATATGCAAACAGATTGTTGCAACAACTGTCTGGGTGGCTGTTCTCAGACGATCTTGGAGGTGAAGATGCTGGATGTGGAGGTCCAGTGCTGGTGTGGTTACATGTGGTCTGCGGTTGTGAGGCCGAATGGAAGTACTGCCAAATTCTCTGAAATGCCTTTGAAGATGGTAGAGAAATTAACATTCAATTCACAGGCAACAGCTCTGGTGGACATTCCTGCAGTCAGCATGCCAATTGCACACTCCCTCAAAACTTGTGACATCTGTGGCATTGTGCTGTGTAATAAAACTGCACATTTTAGAGTGGCCTTTTATTGTGGCCAGTCTAAGGCACACCTGTGCAATAATCATGCTGTCTTATCATCATCTTGATATGCCACACCTGTGAGATGGATGGATTATTGCGGCAAAGGAGAAGTGCTCACTAACACAGATTTAAACAGGTTTGTGAACAATATTTGAGAGAAATATGTCTTTTGTGCACATAGAAAAAGTCTTAGATCTTTGAGTTCAGCTAATTAAAAATGGGGGAAAAACAAAAAGTGCTGCGTTTTTAATTTTGTTCAGTGTATATATGAACACACCTAATCATGCATACATTGCACACATTGACGGACACTAGCATACAAACTGGTACATACTAGCAGACATCTATAGACACACACTAGCAAGCATACATGAATACATACTTGCACACAAACAAATGTTTGTGTACACATGTATATGCAAAGACACAAACAGAAACACACTAACATACATCAATTGGACCAGCTTGGGAAAGAACTGAACAAGGAGACAATATTTACAGGACACACATGTCTGAAGTAAAAAAAGTGTAATAATCATTGGCACGTGGTGGCAAAATACCATTCCCCTCAATACTCTGCCTTGTTCCAACAGACCCACCAGGAGCTCACATTGCCTGGATATATCTATTTTATTAGCCATAATGCCTCATCGCCTGTAAAGCTCTTATCATTAACTTTCATCCCACCATACAGAGTTTTCAGAGTTTGATTACTCCCTTTTTGCTTCATAACCTGATTCTTGGTTATTAGTGTTTTCCCCTTTTGTGTTCTTTTTTTTTTTTGCATTTTTTTTTTTATGTCTTTATTAATGTTGTTTTAAAAATGTCTCTATCAAAGGGCAGGTGATGAGGATAACATGGTCACTGGAATGTTAGAAAGGTTACAATATTTTGCAGTACACATGTTAAAACCGATGACACCACTCCATGTCCAAGTGTCCAAGTATCCAAGTATGTAATGCCATGGATAGAAATACATTTATTGGGGCTGGGCATTTATTCCAAGGAAGCATTATTTAGTTTCAGGGAGACAGGGCATGCTTTTTATTTTTACCATGTGGAGTGACAGGACCTTTAGTGCTGGGGAACAGGGAAGACAATGCTGAAAGTTTATGTATTTCATTTTACCCTACAGTTTATAGGTTAAAAGGATTGGAGGGGCCCATTTGTGCTTCCTGTTTAATGGCATGTCAAAGACCCCTATAAATTATACTTCCCAACATTCCACATTTCATGGAATGTAAGATGGAAAGATACACTCATATGGCCCCTCAAGGGTGTGGAACTGAAACCATGTACTGCCAAAATCACCCCTGGTTAGTAGGGGTCTTTTTTTTGGTCTAGCTTATATTTCCCCCTGCTTTTCCATTCAGTGGAGGTTACTGGAAATAAAGTCATGTGGCTGCCTGAATGTTTAATTTAAAAAGTAGCTCACTCATTTGTTTGTTTGTTTATTTTTACTTTTTGGAACTCTTTGCGTGCATGAAAAATTAATGCTGCCAGCATAATACCTATTTTATGGTTGTGGGGACATCAGAAGCACACGGCCTGACATGTCTTGATTGAACAGCTGATCCACCTCCCTTTAAGGAGTGAGCACTAGTGGGTTACTGCATTCAAATATCATGGGATCAGAGGCCATCATTAGGCTGGAGGTAGTAGCAAGCAACAGATATGTCACAGATGAGTTTTATTAAACACATTTCATGATCTAATCCCTGTTGACATGCAGGAATCCGTGTGTGTGAGGAGTTAGCAGATATATGAATACAAATAAAAATGGATCAAACCTCACACAGTGTTAGTTTTGTAGTACCTATAAACCGTTGACTGTTTAAGACTTTTCTAGCCAAATAAAAAGATTTTGTTATGGAATTCGCAGTTAGTCCTTATTATTGCAATTATTCAACCACCATTGAAAATCAGGTTTATTGTCCAGATTTACAGAGTTTCAGCTGTTTGCAGTGAACTAATCAAACAAAAGCAATTGAAATAGCTCAACACAATGAATGTTTCAAGTGGATTCTCCAAATTCAACTTATAATGACTTCTCCAGTCTCAAAAGTATTCAACCCCTTCATGGAAGCATCTTTAGTACTTAGTAGAGCATCCTTTTGCTGTTATGACCTGCTGCAAACAAGATGCATAGTCAGACACCCGCTTCTAGCAGCATTCCTTAGGAACCATAGCCCATTCCTCATGAGCAATGGCCTCCAGTTCAGTAAGGTTTGCATTCTGCAACTGCCTTCTTCAAATTCCACTATGGGGTTTAAGTCAGGTGACTGTGATGGCCACTGTAAAATTTTCCAGGACTTCTTCTGCAACCAAGCCTTAGTGGAATTTGAGGTATGCTTGGGATCATTGTCTTATTAGAAGATCCAATGACGCCCAAGCTTCAGCTTCCTCACAAATGGTACACTGTTTTCTCCTAGGATTTCTTGATACTTCAGGGAATCCATCTTGCCTTCCACACTCTGCAGATTTCCAGTTTTAGAGAATGCAAAACTACGTAATTACACAAAAGTTATTTTGATACTTAGAGTGTCCTTTTAAAACTACTACTTCTGTACACATTGGATTTGTATGGCAGTAATGCAGCGAAGGCAAGGAATTAGACATGCAGCTTATGACATTCTCATGCATTCAACTGCTGGTAAGACCCACGTCCTACACTTTCTTCCATAGTCTGGTGGTTGAGAACATGAGAAAACTGTGTGACATGTGGATCCTAAGTATACTGTATACACAAATGAAAGTAAATATAAAAGTGCCCCCTAAGTACTCAGTATCAAAACACATGCGCTTGATTCAGAGAACAGGAGAATTTGATTGACAGAACAGTATGTCTTCTTCATATGATGAAACAAATGCAAAGCGTGTCCCGGGTCCAGTAGTACCCAGTAGTAGTGTCCAGTAGTACCCAACACATATAGGTTGTCTTTAAGAATTGATACATATAGTCTAAAATACAAAAAATGACCCAAACCTTTTAACATTTTAACTTACAAAGAAAGACACCTAATTTTAGGGGTGTGAGTGTGGGTGTAGCCAGGGCTGCTCTGAGAATTTTTAGGTGACTTACTAAGAATAATTTATGCAACTAAAATTTAACTTAGAACAAGAACAATGTACAACAAACAAGAACAATATATTTACACAGATTTCATACATTTATAGATTTCAGAAATAAATAGAAACATAAATTCTAAACACATTTATTTTATTTAAGTATTATTGCTGTGAAGTTTTGCTAAAAATTCTGACACACCAACAATACGGAGCTCCTGGGTACATTCGTATATAAAAGAGGAACAGAGGGAACTGGGCCCAAAATAGTAACTCTGCTTCCTTAAGAGGGGCAGCTGGTAGGTGTGTTAACCAGCCACACCAATTGCCAGCCACCCTTTTCAAAATAAAAATAAATAAAAAATATTTCCCTATCTACTCCTGCTTGTGCTCTATTAAATTGAGAGGGGCTTTTTCAACATTCCCTAATAATTTAATAAATTAAATTTTTGTCTGAAACTGACAATCCTAAGAAAAACTTTTAAGACCAGTTTCAAAAATGCAGTCATATACCAAACATTGGCATTTTGTTTATATTAACACAGGAAAACGTCGCAATCTCTTGATGGATAGCCTTTTTTTGATAATTTGAAAATTTAAATTTTAAAAATAAATAATCTAAGCTTTACTTTTATATTTGTTTTATTATTGTGTACCCTGTTGCAGGTTGTACCTGTAGCTAGGACATGGACAAATTTGGACTGAATCAAATAAGATTCCATTATTTAGCATTTTTTACTGCTTTGTAATAATTCTGTTCCTGATATACTGCCCTGTTCCTTACCCACTGACATAAATTCTCCCATGCTGCATTTATGTTAATCCCATTATCTACTTTGTTGCCACACTAGAGAGTACACACTGTTCCTATGGTGCTTAATATTGATTTGTGTTCCTTGGCAACAGCAGCAATCTTTAGCCTTACTTCTAGACCACATAAATTATCAATCAGGATGGTCTCCAAAACTCACTCAAGTGACCAGTGATTGCCAAGTCTTTGTCAAATAGTCCAGGGATAAATTGTACGCCCATTCCTCCCCATATTTTTTCGCTATTCAAAACTCTGTTTCTTGTATGTTAAATTATCGAGTAAGTGAAATAATTTGAAATCCCATAACTAGAGGAAGAATGGACTGTTGGAAGATCTGCAATTGGTGTTATTTCTCAGGAGTTTTGAGGTTAACAAAGAAAAAGTGCTAAAATCTGAACCAGGACTTTTGAGGACTCCACTTGGGGTTTCAGCCCAGGTTAGTTAGCCCCGT
Source organism: Pelobates cultripes (assembly GCA_933207985.1). Classification (NCBI taxonomy): domain Eukaryota; kingdom Metazoa; phylum Chordata; class Amphibia; order Anura; family Pelobatidae; genus Pelobates; species Pelobates cultripes. The sequence goes on from OW240912.1 coordinate 141,924,585, forward strand.
CCGTAGCAACGCCCTCTGGTGGTTGTGCAAGAGTTTGCAAGACTTTCCTGATTGTATGATGCTCAAAATATTTTATGGTGGGCCTAATTGCAGTGCGGGTAAAGCAATATTCAATGAAGTCAGCAGAGGAGAGTAGCAGTTATATTTATTTAAACGCATACGTGTTTGACTATTTTAATATACAATTTTGAATTTACAAAGAAAACTTTAAATTGAATTCAAATGTTAAATATATGTGTCTGAAGTAGATAAACTTTATCTGGATCGTGTTTCTACATAGTACTTTGTAGTATTTTTGTCTCACATATAAGCATGGGTGTGATTAAGAAGGACACTTGGCTGCTAGATGTTTTAAATTCCCAAGGCCTCCTGCAAAAATGAAACATGACATTTATTGCTCCTATGAACAAGTGCAAAATATGCATTGCCAGCAACAGTAGCATTGCAGGCAATTCAAAGTGAACTTCAAATCTGAGGCCAAAGGAGCTGATAGAAAAATGTAACTGACTGGGAGAAGCTTTCAAAAGTCTATTATGGCCTAATTAATATATATATAGCAAATATTTATTGCGTAAAGTTAAAAAAAACAACTTCCACTTGTCATAAAGAAGACATTTAAGTATGAAGTATAAACTTTAAAATGTAGTGTAGCGCTTCAATAAAAAAAATCTGTAAAAAATACAATTATGAACACAAAATGTTCACCTTGTGTATATATATATATATATATATATATATATATATATATATATATATGTGTATATATATATATATATAGAAAACCCCTGCACTCCAACTTTAACAAAACAAAAGATACCTGGTGCTCTGGTGGCTGAACCATAAGAGAAGGAAAAAAACGGCACTCAAGGATTTCCATATATTTGAATCTTCATTTATTGCGAAGAATAAATCGACGTTTCAGCTCCTCTAGGGAGCTTTCATCAGGACACTGTATATATACAGTGCAAGAGATAAACAATACAGTTCACAACATGGCGAACCTTAAACAAACAAAAAAAGTTGTTTGCATATAAGAGCAAGTTTCAATATCAATGTCACCTATAAAGTGCCAATGCAAAAAAATATAAATAAAAACAAACAATACAGTGTAAATAAGGTGCAGAACATGGCAAACTTTACACAAAAAGTTGTTTACAAATAAGTGCACATCATAGTAAACTTTACACAACAAGTTGTTTGCATATAAGAGCCAGTTTCAGTATCAATGTCACCTATAAAGTGCCAATGCAAAAATGTGCATTAAATAGTGCTATGTTTTATAATACTATAAATGCAGAACTTTACAGATAAAGTTGTTTACATATTAGTGCCAATTTCAGTTTTAATGTCACCTATAAAGTGCCAGTTGGAAAAATATACATAGAATAGTGCTATGTTATATAGTACTTAAAGTTAAAAATATACATAAAATTGTGCTATGTTCTTATATAATACAGTAAAATATGCATAAAATAGTGCTATGTTGTTATATAACACTTAAAGTTAAAAATATACATAACATTGTGCTATGTTATATAATACTATAAATATTATAGCCCTATTTTATGTATATTTTTTGCATTGGCACTTTATAGGTGACATTGATATTGATATTGGCACCTACATGCAAACAACATTTTTGTGTGTAAAGTTTGCATTTAGTATTATATATATAGTATTATAAAACATAGCACTATTTTATGCACATTTTGCACATACTGAAATTGGCTCTTATATGCAAACAACTTTTTGTGTAAAGTTTACTATGATGTCCAAAAAAAAAAAACCATATCCAAATTACGGAAATGAGCTAACAGAGTCTAAAGGGATATAGGTGAATAAGCCTTCGATAAAAAGTCCATAAAAGGCAGTCGTCTATAGGGGAAAATGTTAATTCATAAACAACCCAACCCAATCATATTTATTCTTGATGCCTTCTATTCAAGTTGGAAATGAGGTTCCCAAATATCAGAGACGACAAAGTTAGTCATCACTGCGCTAGATGAGTTAGTACTGTCAAATTTAATAGATTTTTACAGATTTTACAGAAACCTTCTCTAAATGTCTTTTTTATGTAAAATGTAGATGAAGCATCTTTCAATTACCAAAGCATATTACTGGCAGTAGTTATGCCTATTGACAGCCAAGACCTACAGTCAATAGGCAGCATAAAGCGATAAGCTCACAACAGGAAAAGCATGTTCCTGGCCGTCATATTGGGCTACCACTGCCAATAACATGCAATAAAGGTAGGAAATGTTAGAAGCTGCAATAAACCTTATTTTGGTGGTCTCCTGTGAGATCTAGTTTACTGTTTTTTTTAAATTTACTTAAAGAACACTTGAAGCACCATAACCACTACAGCCTGCTAGACATGCCCTAACATTATCCAGGGTAAGACATCAAACCATTCTGAGAATAGTTTGACCACTCACCTGGGGCCTGCCTGCCTGCTGCGCCACCTCCTCCTCTTCTGATGGAAGCTCCTTAGCTCCCGTGAGCTAAACCTTGCACTTCAGTCCACCTCGTTGGCTGAGAGCATCAGCTGAGTGATCTCAATCAATGATCTGTGTTCTGCATAGACAGGCTAAGTTGATGTAGTGGTTATGGTGCTTGGAGTGTTCCTTTAATACTTCTTATATAGCATTCTTAATCAAAGGGCTTTACAAAATGTATCCGTTAATCATAAGCAGTTACATTCTGTTTTATTTACTGTGATTATAGTGTTTTTTCCTTATTTTGTAATGTTTTGTCTCATTTTACATAACTCCTAATAAATACGTTTTTTTATTCAGCACTTTTTGTGCACTTTATTCTCGCTTAGATACATATTATACTTCTTGTTTTCTATTGAAAGTCATATATTGTGACAGAGTATTTCAAAACACTGTTAAATATATTTTGATTCTCTTGTACATGCTCTCATCGAGAATACTTTACTTTGACTTTATTTCCATTATGGGTTTCTTTTTCATTCATTGCTAATGTAAGTGGAATAAACTGTCCATCAACTTTAGAGGCTCACTTAAAGTGTCTGTCATTAATGCCTAAGAATTATAAATAGTCTATAACAATTACATAAATAGCATTGCAAGAGGCATTGCCACATATGGCAAGCCACTTGAGTACAAACTTTAGAGGGAGTGTATTTGACAAGTGGACGATGAGACAGATATCCCCTCTGTGATGCTATTGTATATTTCTGCAAAAAAAATTTAATTTGGATTTAAAATATTATGAAATAAAATATATGTTGAACGTGAATAGTAACATGTGATCTATCTATCTATCTTTCTATCTATCATTGATTTTCCAGTGTTAGAACTTTGCTCCTCTATTTTCAATATGCTTTTATAGAAATAACCGTCACAATATCACAATATCTACATACTCATGTTTACTACCATCTGTAGAAATATTTGGATGGCATGAGCAGGCATTATTTCAATCATGGGATCATAGGTTGAGAGTGCTTGCATATAGTGGGGAGTGAAAAATCAATGTAGTCCTTTGGGTGCGCCCAATCACTGTTTTGTAAAAATAATAAATGCAATTAAGTGGTGCCCAATCCTTATATTTTTCAGCACTCACAGTCTTAGCATTCAAAGAGTAATTCCTCAATTGATTGGACACACAAACACAGTCCCCTTTATAGGAGCACAACACATAACACATTACACATTTAAATATATGTAGACCACTATGAACAATTTAGTTCTTTAACCAGTGACACATACAAGAATATTGCCATTCAATGAAATGTTCCTATGTACTTTGATGTCTGAGGAGCACAGCATTGATCCGATGTGAGCTTTCTTCAATGCTGGATTACAAGGGAAACCTGTCAAGCCAGCGTGGCTGTCATGTCAAACATTGCATGGTCAGGGCTCCCTTATAACCAGGGTGAACAGATCCACCATGGTTGCCCTGCAGTATGTATAATAATATTCTGTAGGAGTCTTCATTGCCTAATTGCTTAATCCTATATTCCACCTTCTGAATTCTACATATTACAGGGTTACCCTTTTCATGTGCTGCCCATCAATATGTATATATGATATGTGTGCCAGAAAACATGCTGGATCTGGTCACCATGCTTATACCACAATCAAAAATGGCCACAAAAAAAAGCAAGGTTTGATTAAAAAATATTTCAGGGTTTCCATAAGAAGCAATATATGTCATTTTAATAAAGCAAGTGCTCAGAAGAAAATCTATATTACAACTGTCTGGCTTCATATATATTTATAGCAAGCTTTACATCCTTGCTGATATTCTAATAAAATCTCTGAATTGTAATATAAGAAGCAGGACCAGGTGCTGCCTCCTAACACATGCACTGTGGTATCCCGTTTTGTACCCTTTAAAACTGCAATCAGCCTTTTATCTATACCACTTCCATTTTATAGTCGCAAAATAAAATCATACTTCAAAATTCAAATTTAGAAATAAAAAGGAATTATGCTATTTGTAAGAACAGTCCAATTATTATCTGTTGTAATTCAATCCTAAATAAGTAAATCAAACATTATTTTACTAGCGTTTTATAGTTTGGCAAAGTTTGCCAATGTTTCACTCTTTATAAGTGTTAGTGGTGTTTATCTACTAAACAGTGAATTGCAGTGAACAGAAAACAGTAAGATTTAGTTTCAATTAGCCATGCTATGACTATAGCTGGGTTGCAAATTATTCCAAATCAGTTGTTTGAGCCTAGATTTTGCTATTTATATTTCATTGTACTAAAATTCACTGTTTAGTAAATAAACCGACTGTGTTAATCACTAAAGTGTCAACTAAATTCAAAGTGAATTTTCCACATCTTAGGCCAAAATAGTTCAATTGGAAAAATTCTCCAAGCCAGCTATGTTTTTTTATAGATGATTTTAGCCTAAAATATATCTACTTTAAATGTTTCAATGTGCAATTTTCACCAATCTCCAACCATTGTTCTTCATTGGACTTTAGTCAAACATTTAATAACAATATACTGTATATTAATACAAGATTGGATATTTCAGAAAAGTCTGTTTATAAAAAAAAAAAAATTATTATGAGATCCAAACCTTTGGCTCAAGAGAAATGAATTTACTCATGTAAAAAGATGTGTTTAAAAGATTTTTTAAACACAACTTATGTCCTATCGCTTCTTCCTTCTAATAATGAGGAATTGTAACGTAAATTTTGGCATACAAAATTAAGTCCCGCATTCAAACTCCCACTGCTCCTTGGCAGCAGCAATGACTATAAAACACCTGCAGGCGAGCTTACACTTTAATGGCCATTTGAGTGATACCAACAAAAACTAAATAAGCAAAGGGATTTGCGATAGTGCGTAAGTAACTTTTTTCTATGTTTTTATTGATTAGATTTTAGACCAAACAGCAAAAATATTCCATTGATGTCTACGGTGACTGTTCCAGATTTGCCATTTCACTTGAACTTTCATTAAATAATTATGACCTATGCTTCTCCATATTGTAGAAATAAAAAAAATAAAGAAAATAAATACCTTCTTTTGGGGCTTCTGGTTCAGGAGGTGCAACGGGTGCTGCTTCCACAGGCTTCTCTACTTCTGCCACTGGGGCAGGAGTTTCTGCAGCTGGGGCCGGGGTCTCAGGGGCTGGGGCAGGGACCTCAGCAGCAGGGACTTCTGGGGCCTCTGGGGCAGGAGCTGGGGCTTCTGGGGCAGGCGCTGGGGCTTCTTGGACAGGTTCGGGTACCACTGGTGCCGGTTCTGGCTTGCTAGGTTCAGGCTTGGCTGCAGCAACCTTTGCTGGGGACTTTTTAATGGGAGCTTTGGCTGGCATGTTTGACAGTCTGCTCTTGACAACTGCTGCTGTGAGTTTCTTCTGTCTCTGATTTATATAGCTGCTTGCCAGGTACTATACTACACCATCTGTTTTTTTTCTTTCTTTCTTTTTTTTTTTTTTTTTTTTTTTTTTTTTTTTCAAACTTGCTTCTGTTTATTTAAAGCATCACTGCACTCAGCTTCTTCGAACAGAAATAACTCTGCCCTAAACACCACAAAGTTTTGTAGTCATTTATCATTTTTAAGTTGATAAAATAACTACTATGTTTATTTTTATATCAAAAATGTAAATTTGACATTGGCTGATTTAAAAATAAATTGATATTTAATATTGAAACATTAAAAATCACGTTATAATGCTTAGTTAATTTTCTGTTGTGATATTTATGTTTTTTATCACTTGGCAATGTGGTGTAACTGATGTTTTTAAGAAATTAGCAAGCAGATTTTTGTTTCAGATAGTTGCAATATAAACTCTCAGACCTCTACACAAACCTCTCCTCTGTCAACATCATTGCATTAACTTCATGGGACACTCCATACCTTTTAAGCACTTTAGTTTGCTGAAAAGCTTTATGTGTGAAGAGTATGTCTTCATTATTTCATTTTGCAAAAAATTGCAGATTTCAATAGAATTTTTTTATTTTTCTTTAGAAATTAACCTGGTTGCACCCCATTGGCTTTCAAGCAAGCAACAGGTCCTGTTACTTCCTGGTTTGGTTAGCTCAGTGGAGCTAAACTCAAGAGGTGCCAATAGCTCAGAGTACCTGCCTTGCAAACACTGTTTATTGAGCTGCTTTGGGAAGTCTGTGATTGGACAGTCACAGAAGAAAGTCTGGGCGAGGTTAGAAGGTGATGGCTGGCAAAAGCAGAACTGCAACTTTTGCAAGCTGTTTTTAGATATACCTCAATGAAAAAAAGCATTATTGAAAGCATGCAAGTATTCATTTGAGGTATATCGACAAAATAGCGATTTTGATTTATTTTGTATTTAGGCAGTACAGTGTCCCTTTAAAGGGACATTATAGTCATCAAAACAACTTTAGCATAATGAAACAGTTTTTGTGTATAGATCATACCTCTGAAGTTTCACTGCTCAAGTCACCGCCAATTGGGAGTTAAATCACTTTTGTTTCTGTTTATGCAGCTCTAGCCACACCTCCCCTGGCTGTGACTGACAAAATGGTTTCATGTTTAATCAGATATAACTTTCTTTAAAAGTTTTTATCTCCTGATCTGTAAAATTAACTTTAATTACCTACAGGAGGCTCCTGCAGGGTCTAACAAGCTATTAACAGAGCAAGAGATAAGAAATTCTAACTTAAACACAATTTAAGTTGTAAAACAACAAAGTTTTAACAACGTTAGATGTCTCTTTATAGGAAGTGTTTAGGAAGGCTGTGTAAGTCACATGCAGGGAGGTCTGACTAGGCCTGTATAAACAAAGCGATTTAACTCCTCAATGGAAGATAATTAAGCAGTGAGACTGCAAGGGCATGATCTATACACCAAAACTGCTTCATTAAACTAAAGTTGTTTTGGTCACGATAGTGTCCCTTTAATGTTTGCTTTTCATTGCAAAAGTTTCATATATGAAATTTGCCCAAAACAATAACTTCCCTTCCCTTTTGCTCAGCCATTGGCATTTACTATAAATAAAAAAAAAAGCTATCTATTCTAAGACTCAATACTTTTCCTCTACATCTCTGCAGAGGAACTGTATATGCAGCCCTTTCCTTTACCCTAATAGTGCAACATTTTAGATTAAAGGTCATGACAGTAAAACAGAGCCAGGTGATGCTCAGTCTCTTGACCATAGAATCTCACTTAGAAGGCATTACCTCCCTAAGGGGTTAACCCCTTAAAATCTATACATTTGGGGAGGCGGGGATTATCGGTAGCAAGAAATTATTTTATATTTACCTATCAAAATGTTTATTGAAAAGTTTATTTCTTCAATGGTCTTTCTATGACCTTGGCCAAACAATTGTAGATTATGCTAGCGCAGTGTACCTTTAATCTTAATTTTATTAAGGACAGGAGGCGAGTATTTTGCATAATCTTTCTTTACTAAAACTCCAGAAGCAAAGGTTTAACAATAAACTTTAGTGAAAAAAACATTGTCATAGGGCAGTGATGGCGAACCTTTTTGAGCCCGAGTGCCCAAACCGCAATACATGCCAACGTTTTTTCTCCTTAAAGTGCCAACACGGCAATTAAACCCAAATACTGAGGTTTAAGTTTAGATAAAAACAACTCGTACTGTTGTCCGAACTAATAACTTTTGTTTTAAAAGAACACAGAGTTCAATGATACAAATTTTAAATAATGATATAAATAGATAAAATTGAGCTTATATTTATTAGTATCTCCAACAAATGCAATACATACACAGACAGACTGCTGAATACATACACACAGTCTGCTGAATACACACACACAAGACTGCTGAATACAGAGACTGATGAATACACATACAGACAGACTGCTGAGTACACACACACACACAGACTGCTGAGTACACACACACAGACTGCTGAGTACACACACAGACTGCTGAGTACACACACACAGACTGCTGAGTACACACACACACAGACTGCTGAGTACACACACACACAGACTGCTGAGTACACACACACACACAGACTGCTGAGTACACGCAAACACAGACAGCTGAATACACGCAAACACAGACAGCTGAATACACGCAAACACAGACAGCTGAATACACGCAAACACAGACAGACTGCTGAATACACGCACACAGACTGCTGAATACACACATACTGCATTGAGGTGGGGGGTGCGTGTGTGTGTGAGTGTTGTATGTGAGGGGTGCTGTGTGTGTGTGTGTGTGGGGTGCTGTGTGTGTGTGCTATATGTGTAAGGGTGCTGCGGAGGGGTAGGGGTACTGTGTGTGAGGGGTAGGGGTACTGTGTGAGGGGAGTAGGGGTACTGCTGGGAGGGTTGGGGTACTGTGTGTGGGGGTAGGGGTACTGCTGGGAGGGGGTACTGCTGGGAGGGTTGGGGTACTGTGTGTGGGGGGTAGGGGTACTGGGTACTGTGTGTGGGGGTAGGGGTACTGCTGGAGGGTTGGGGTACTGGGTGTGTGTGGGGTAGGAGTACCGCGCAGTGGGGGGGGGTAGGAGTACCGCGTGTGGGGGTAGGGGTACTGCTGGGGGGTTAGGGGTACTGCTGGGGGGTAGGGGTACTGCTAAATAGGGGTACTCATGCATGGGGGGTTAGGGGGTACTGCATATTAAATAGGGGTACTGTTGGGGGGTAGGGGTTACTGCTGGGGGTAGGGGTACTGTGTATGGGGGGGGTAGGGGTTACTGCTGGGGGTAGGGTACTGTGTATGGGGGGTAGGGGTTACTGCTGGGAGTGGAGGGGTTACTGCTGGGGGGTAGGGGTTACTGCTGGGCAGGGTAGGGGTGCTGGGGGTAGGGGGTTACTGGGGGAGGGTGGGGTTACTTCTGGGCAGGGTAGGGGTTACTGCTGGGGGTAGGGGTTACTGCTGGGGGGTAGGGGTTACTACTGGGCAGGGTAGGGGTTACTGCTGGGCGGGGTAGGGGTGGGTACTGCTTGGGGGTTACTGCTGGGCAGGGTAGGGGTTACTGCTTGGGCAGGGTAGGGGTTACTGCTGGGCAGGGTAGGGGTTACTGCTTGGGGGGGTAGGGGTTACTGCTGGGGAGGGTAGGGGTTACTGCTGGGGGAGTAGGGGTTCTGCTGGGGGGGTAGGGGTACTTCTGGGGGGGTAAGGGTGCTGTGTCAGTATACCCCCCCCCCTCCTTCTTACCTTTAATGAGGGGGGAGGGGGGGGACACAGCCATCCCTGGTGGTCCGGTGGTGGTAAGCACTGCAGGGGGAGGGCTCCAGGAAGCAGCTCCCCTGTCCTCTCGCGCAATGCTGTGTGGAGCGTTGCCATGGTAACGCGCGGCAACGCTCCACACAGCATCGCGCGGGAGGACAGGGGAGCTGCATCACAGAGCCCTCCCCCTGCCTCCCGACCCGGAAGCAGAGTAGGCGCCTGCCGTTTCGGGCAGACAGGCGCCTACTCTGCATTGATGGCGAACCTGTGGCCGCGTGCCCACAGAAAGGGCCCGGCGTGCCACCTGTGGCACGCGTGCCATAGGTTCGCCATCACTGTCATAGGGTATAAAAGGCCCTTCCTCTTGCATCATTTCCTCTTTCTTTGGTGAGAGATATTTCATAAACATATCCTGCTATTACAATAAATAATGATAACGACGAAGAATCAGACTGTAAATGATCCGAATCCCGACTGGAAGATTGTCATATAGTGTGAAGACGATCCCATGTATTAATCCATGAAGAAGAATCAAACTTAAAAGAAACAAAAGACGTGAAAGGGATTTGGAAATTAACTGTCCTGATTATTATTATTATTAGCATAATCAATATTACTGTTTATAAAATGACAGTTTATTCCGTAGTACTTTACGTAAAAGGAATTTATCAGATGAGATGAGAATTTTTTAACCGAAATAGGTAGCTATGATAGAGACATTAATATTGTCAAATTGTATGCATTAGGCAATCATAACAGATAGCAGTCGTAATTACAAGATGTGATATGAAATAAACCACGTAATAAAGAGATAACCACACCCCCTGAATTCAAATCTTTTATTGAAGTACAACCTAAGGAATGATAAATAGGGAAGGAAAAAGCAGGGTGGGAAAATACTCACCTCCTGTCCTTAATAAAATTAAGATTATAGGTACACAGCGCTAGCATAATCTCCAATTTTATAACAGGACAGGAGGCTTCGTATTTTGCATTTTAACGCTATGAAACACAGGATGTGTGAAGAGTCCGAGGAAGTAGAACACCCTGAAAGTCTCTTCTCGTGACCTGGCCAATGAACATCGGCGAAGGAAGATGCGTCGTAGATGTCTGAGATGCATCCATGACCCGAATGACCGATAACCTATCGATCTCCGCAACCATATGAGCAATGGTCAACGTGCCCACCCGGTAAGGTGGTGGCCATAACTGGTGTGAAAGATATAGTATACAAAGGGAGAGAGAGAGGCTGTCTCGATTGTGAGATTTCTCGAGGGTTAGTTGGAGTGAGTATCCAAATCCATAGGTCAAACCTGAAGGAATAGAGAGAACCACAACTCAGACCCATAACCAAGTGTATTCCGATACTGGTTCTGGAGCGTATCACGCCTCGCGGCATACGAAAAGTCCTGTCGTGGAACGTGAACCGCCAAAGTCTCCAATGGTATCTTGTGGGTTGTCCGTAAGATGGGAGACAGTGGAAAGCCCAGAATGGAGTCAATAGGATCGGGATCCCCTTCGATTCTGCCGTAGTGGCGAGGTGCGTGTCACCCAGATCTCTGTGATGCAATGGTGACCAAGGAGTTCCGTTGTCAGTTATTGTCATGAAACCCCATCTGCCTATGGTTCACAGTCTCTGCAAGACCCTGACCCAGCCTATTGGGGATCTGTTGAGTATATATATATGTCTATATATACAGTCTAGGTACATGTGTAAATGTGTTAGGACACCTAGAGCACCTCCGGCCATAGTTCCATGTGGAATGCGCATCTGCGAGTGGGGGACTAACCCTAGTAGTAACGGGGTTCATCCCAATAATAAAGTGCACAGAAGTCTGTAGGTGAGTGCCGATCTGTGAGTGCATAGTAATTAATTGTTGAATGCACATCTATGCGGGTTACTCCAGTAGTAAGGGGGGTTTCACCCTAATAGTAAGGTGCACAGTAGCCCATTGGTGAATGCACATCTGTAAGTGAGGGGGGTCACCCCAGTAATAAAGTGCATAGAATCCATTGGCGGGTGTGCCTCTGTGAGTGGGGGGTCACCCCATTAGTAAGGGGGGTCACCCCAATGATAAATGTACAGGAGTCCATTGTTGAATGCACATCTTGAGTGGGGGGTCACCCCAATAATAAAGTGCACAGAAAATAAAGTTTGGATAGTTTTATTGCGGGGACTTCTCTAAGGAAGTCAAGGTCTTCCGTTTCAGTGGCCGTTGCAGTGTCAGTGTCCGTTTTCGGGATCTGCACCAGTAATTTGGCAATAGTCTTCTCCACCAAGGTGGCCACCGCCAAATTTATCATTGACTGGAAGTCAGATGATGGTGATTGTGGTGAGTCACTCATCATGAAGTAGTGGCGTATTCTGTCTGTGAAAGACAGGAGAATGTCAGGTACCGAAGTACGTGAGTAATAGTACAGTAGAATAAAATATTCTGACAGAATAAATGTAAATTCAATAGTAAGAATGAGCAGAGAAAGGAAGCTCTGACAGTGTAAATGTAAATTCAATAGCAGAGAATAGAATACTCTGACCGGTCTGACTGGAGCAGCAAAGAAAGAAGAAATGATGCAAGAGGAAGGGCCTTTTATCCCTATGACAATGTTTTTTTCACTAAACTTTATTGTTAAACCTGTGCTGCAAGAGTTTTAGTAAAGAAAGATTATGCAAAATACAAAGCCTCCTGTCCTGTTATAAAATTGATATCTCAATGTAAAAGAAAATGCTACTAAAAAAATCCTCCTGGCTGAGGGCCTTTATAGAGTCCTCAGTCGCCTTGAATATTTGGGCAGGACATTGTTATCTGATAGTAAAATTCTTTTTCTTGCAAGACATACCCAGTTTTGCATGATGCCATCTCACAGACCCAAGTGAACATTTTTTTTTACCTGCAAACAGTGATGAGGTTTCTCTCATTGCAATTATAATTTACATACTTAAAGAACCACTATAGGCACCCAGACCACTTCAGCTCAATGAAGTGGTCTGGGTGCTAGGTGCCTCTAGTTTTAACCCTGCAGCAGTATGTTTACACTGAGGGTTAATCCAGTCTCTAGTGGCTGTCTCACTGACAGCCGCTAGAGGCGCTTCCATGATTCTCACTGTGAAAATCACAGTGAGAAGACGCTGGACGTCCATAGGAAAGCATTGAGTAATTCTTTCATATGGGCTGCTTGAATGCATGTGCGGCTCTTTCCGCGCATGCGCATTCGGATCTGACGTCGGCAGGTGGTGGAGAGTTCCCCAGCACAGAGGGAGCCCGGTGCTGGAGAAAGGTAAGTGGCTGAAGGGAGGCCCTGAGGGTGGGGGTGGGGGGGGGGACCTAATGACCCTATAGTGCCAGGAAAATGAGTTGGTTTTCCTGGCACTATAGTGCTCCTTTAACCCTGTTATTTTCAGCATAACTGCTTTTAGAACCAGCAAAATTCTTTATGCTTCTAGTGAATCAACATGATATTTGTACGCATTGTCATGGCATTTAAAGTAAATTGAATACCCAGAAATGCAATAATCAATTATGTTTCAAAAATTTTAATTTCTGCTTTGATTATAATATTGCAGACACTGTTTAAAATTGTAAGGTACATGTTACTGTATATATAGTAATACACTATAAAAAGTATGTTTACTTTATGTAAAGCATTTAATACAGGTTATATATGTATCATTGTAAAACATATTGGCTACATGAACTACTATGTTTCAAACAAGGATATGGTAAATGATCAAAGGATACTGTTGGAATGCATTTTGTTCACAGTAAAAAAAAAAAATAGTCCTTACGAGGAGATTCGTAAAAAGTGTATTTAATCAGTTCCCTTGAGTCCAAATGATTTCTCTGGGCATATACAGCTAAGTGAGTTTGGCAATCAGAAGGAAGTCAGACAAGTAGCCTCACTGAAATGTCCATTTTCAAGAATGTCCATCTGTTGGGGAACTCAACAGAAAAGGTTTACAATGGTCATGTATAAGTAATTTTTTTTTTCTTTGTTCTGGTTTTCCCCCCTCTTTTGTGCTGCTGCTTGATTGAGTGTTCATTAATTGCACATGTGTGGGATTTGTATCCCCATGAAGGCACACCCCTAACTCACTGAGCTTGCTCATATTACTTGAATGCAGACTCTATTAAGTAGACTCTTTCAAGTAGGAGTTAGAAAACCAGGAGTTGAAACTAACAAGGTAATTGCTTTATTGTTCTGTATCTGGGGAAATGAGTGTTAGCAAGATTGCTGGTTTGACTCAATGCACATCTTGTTGCATGTATGGATGCCTGGATGTACCCGTCCAGGGTCCATACCTCTGTGATGGTTGTGTGTGAGTGGCTTCTCTAGAAGCTCAGATTGGAGATCTCGAGAAGCAAATCACAACTTTGAGGGAGATTGACAATCTTGAGAGGAGTTTGCAACTCACTGAGCAGAGTTTAGTGGGGACAGGTAGTGGAGAGGGAGGAGATAATACAGATGGAGAACAGGCATGTAGCTGGGTGACAGTGGGGTGAGGAAGCACGGGGGGGGGGGGGGGAATAGGAAAGGGCTAGCTAGTCCTGATTTGGTGCAACCTAGCAGATTTACCCGTTTGAGGGAAGATGTTGGGAGCATCAGCTCAGGAGTAGCTGTATTAGAGGAAGCTGTTACTTCTAACAGCCGAGTTAACAGCCCCTCTAGTACGGGTGGGGATCAAAATGTAAGGAAGGCAAGACAGGTTGTGGTTGTAGGGTACTCTATCATTAGGAGAGCAGATAGGGCAATTTGCCGCTCTGATTGGCTCAACAAGACAGTTTGCTGTCTCCCGGGTGCTCTGGTCCTGCATGTTGCTGACAGAGTGGGTGGATTATTGGGAGGGGCTGGGGATGACCCAGTGGTCATGGTCCATGTTGGTACCAATGACAAAGTAAAAGGAAGATCCTAAAGAATGATTTCAGGGAATTAGGTAGCAAACTTAAGAAAACGACCTCCAAGGTGGTATTCTCTGAGATATTACCTGTGCCACGCGCTACAGTGGAAGGGCAGTGGGAGATTAGAGAGGTCAATGCGGGCTTAAGTCTTGGTGCAGGAAGGAGGGTTTTGTGTTTTTAGAGCACTGGGCCGACTTTGCGATTGGGTACAACCTTTATAGTAGTGATGGATTGCACCTAAACTGGAGAGGGTCTGCAGTGCTGGGGGATAGGATGGCTAGAAGGTTGGAGGAGATTTTAAACTAATAGTAGGGGGGGAGGGTCATAGCAATCTACAAAATGGAGATAGGACAGAAAGGAGATGGGCTTTAGCACTATATAAGGCAGGTGGAGACAGGGGGAGGGGCAAGCTCAGAACAGAGAAGCTATGTAATGTTGATAATTCACAAAATATACAAGTGACGCATAATATTAAATGTATGCTTACTAATGCAAGGAGCCTAAATAGAAAAATGGGGGAACTAGAGGCAGTAGCATACACTAAACAATATGATATAATAGGCATAACTGAAACATGGTGGGATGAGACACATGACTGGGCAGTTAACTTAAATGGGTACATGTTATTTAGGAAGGATAGGAAAAACAAGAAGGGTGGTGGGGTATGTTTGTATGGCAACCATGATTTAAAGCCAAATCTTAAGCAAATGGAATGCGATGAGGAAAATGTGGAAGCTTTATGGGTAAATATCTGCTTGGAGGAAAAGAAGGGAAACCAACTATTGGTTGGGATATGTTATAAACACCTAATGTTAATATTGACGAGGAACAACAGCTGTTTGAGCAAATTGAGAAAGCTGCAAATCTGGGTAACACTTTAATTATTGGAGATTTTAATTACCCGGACATAAATTGGGACAGAGGGACTAGTAGCTCAGCAAAGGGAATTAGGTTTTTAAACTTGTTAAATGACACCTTCGTGTCACAACTTGTACAAGCACCAACTAGAATGGACGCTTGTCTGGACCTGGTTTTAACAAACAACGTTGATCTTTTGACCAACATTCAAGTATGTGAGCACTTAATAGTGATCACAATATAGTGTCCTTTGAAATAAACTCAAAAAAACAAAAGCACATGGGGTATACTAAAACATAAATTTTTATTTATTTATTTATTTATTTATTTTTTAATTCTTTATTTTTGTAGTGCGTAAGTTAATAACAAACAGTTGAGAGGTACCCCAAAGGCATTCCTCCAACGTAATGTTGACAGATGAACATAGAGGTACATGTGAAAGCGAGCACTAATTTTATATTTAAGGATTCCCTCTAGAAACAAGCTAGACATAGATTTAGGCTTATAGCAAAGAGATGACACAGTGAACACATGTCAGTATTCAGTAGAGAGAGACAATGGGTTAAACTTTAACTGTTCTAACTGACAGCATAAAGGTGTATGCATTTTAGGTTAAGGCATGCAACTGATAACTTCAACAGAGGTATAATGCTATCATACACATAGGTTGCAGGCTATTCATGTGTGTCTGATTATGTAGAACAACAGAGTCCACTTTGAGTTATCTAGACATGTGGGTGCGTAAGTGAACATAGGGTTAACAACATGCTTTGGGGATGTGAGGTGAGTGTAAATAGTGTGAGACATAAGGTCACACGAGTATATCTTACTAGGTAGAGTGGCCGCTGGAGGGCATTTTAAACTTTGCGGCATGGTACAGTATCAAGGTAAAATGATGGCCATCAATATCATGGAGGATTCAGAGTTAGGCAACACATTCCACTGTCCTTAGCGAGTTTCTGGCTCAGCCGATCCCCTTATTTGGAAAGCTCTTAGGCCATGTGAAGAAGTGGGCAGCTTCTCTATTCTCCTCCGTGGGGGGTCCCAACGCTTGACGGGTGGCCCGTTGACAGGAGTGGCTGCGCAGATCTCTCTGCTTGGCCTCCACTCGTTCTGGATGGTCAGAGGTAAGTTTGTAGTGTATTCTCCTGTGCCGGCTGCGTTCGGCTATTCCCTGCCGCTTCTTAATTGCCCGCTGCTTTGTGGGATGTCGCCTGGCTGGTTTGAGTACGGCGGTTTTTAGCCCAGTGTGAGCCATGTCCCTTGGAATCCTTGGTTTGCGAGCTGTCTTCCGGCTGGAAGGATGGACTTGGGGAGGAGGCCTGTGCTGTATGTTTCTCCAAAATGCTTGGCAGATTTGATTGAATCTGTTCTCGAAGCGCCGTCTCCATTGCTGGAGCGCCAGATCCTCCTTGGTTTGCTCGGAGCTTGGCATGGCGGCCATCTTGGGCGCCTCGTGTGGCTTTTCGTCGGACAGTGATTCTCCCCCTGTTGGGCGAGTATGCGTCTCCAGCGGGGACCGGGATATCCCCCACCGGTCCATAGGGGGGGGTAGCAGGGGAACACGAGCGCTGCCATGCAATGCTGGCCCTGTGCTGAGAGATTGGCCGCCTCCCCTGGCGATCAAGTTGCTTGGCATGCTAGGCCTCAGGTGACTTTCCCGGTCAGACGGCTGCGATTGCGTCGTGTGTGGTATCAGAACATTCAGCGTTGCTTCGCCTTCTGCCAGTGGCCCGGTTTGTGGCTTTTTCTGGTCTGTAATCTGTAATTTGTCCGGTTTAAGTGTCTTGTAGAGCAGGAGCTATGCCTGCATGCGTCTGCTCTGCTCCGTGCTCAAACCCCGCCCCCCAAAACATAAAATTTTAAAAAGGCCAATTTCAATAAGTTAAGGGAAGCTTTACAATAAATTGACTGGCATAAACTCTTTAGTGAAAAGAACACTGAGGATAAATGGATCATCTTCCAACAAATATTAGAAAGGTACATTTCTCAGTATGTACCATTGGGAAATAAATATAAAAGAAACGAATTCAAACCAATGTGGCTTAGTAGAGAAGTAAAACAAGAGATTAAAAATAAGAAAAGGGCATGTAAAGCATTTAAATCGGACAAATCAGATGCATCTTATAAAAGATATAAGGAAGCAAATAATGCATGCAAAAAGGCAATTAGACTTGCTAAACTTCAAAATGAAAAAATGATAGCTAAAGAGAGCAAAACCAACCCCAAAGCATATTTTAAATACATAAATTCTAAAAACCCAAAAATGGAAGTGTAGGTACACTAAAAACTGAAACGGGGGTGTTAGTTAATGAAGACCAGGAAAAGGCAGGAATTTTAAATAACTATTTCTCTTCTGTATATATTAATGAAGAACCCATGGCAATAGATGTGCAAATGATTGCTACTAAAAACTTGCAAAATAATTGTAATTGGTTAACTCAAGACAAGGTGCTGCAGCAACTAAAGAAAGTTAATATAAACAAAGCTCCAGGGCCTGACGGTATCCATCCACGTGTACTTAAGGAACTAAGTGTAGAAATAAGTGAACCTCTGTTTTTAATCTTTCAAGATTATTTTCTTTTCTTTCAGGAAGTGTTCCAGAGGATTGGAGGAAGGCAGATGTGGTTCCTATATTCAAAAAGGGTTCAAAATCCTTGCCTGGAAATTATAGACCTGTGAGCTTAACGTGTGGCTGGTAAAATATTTGAAAGGTTATTAAGGGATAATATTCAAGAATTCCTTGAGAAGAACATGGTTATCAGCAAAAATCAGCACGGTTTTATGAAGCACAGGTCATGTCAAACTAACTTGATTGCGTTCTACGAACAAGTAAGTAGAAGCATAGATCAGGGTGTTGCAGTGGATGTGATCTATTTGGATTTTGCCAAGGCATTTGATACAGTTCCACACAATAGATTAGTGTTAAAACTCAAGGAAATTGGTCTAGATGAAAATGATTGTTCTCGGGTAGAACATTGGCTTAAAAACAGAGTACAAAGAGTTGTCATTAATGGTAAATTTTCAAGCTGGACAGAGGTGGCAAGTGGTGTCCCTCAGGGGTCTTTTCTGGGATCCCTTCTATTTAACATATTTATAAATGATCTTGAAGACAGCATTGGAAGTCATGTTTCAGTGTTTGCAGATGACACAAAACTTTGTAAAATAATACAATGTGAGCAAGATATTACTTTGCTGCAGAGGGATTTAGATAGACTGGGGGACTGGGCACTCAAATGGCAGATGAAATTTAATGTTGAAAAATGCAAAGTTATGCACTTCGGCGTAAAGAATACACAAGCAACGTATACCCTTAATGGAAGCGAATTAGGGATAACAACACACGAAAAGGACTTGGGAATTGTTATAGACAACAAACTATGCAACAATGTGCAATGTCAATCAGCAGTGGCCAAGGCCAGTAAGGTATTGTCATGCATGAAAAAGGGCATTCATTCTCGGGACGAGAATATCATTTTGCCTCTTTATAAATCACTGGTAAGACCACATATTGAATATGCTGTGCAATTTTGGGCACCTGTTCTAAAGAAGGATACTATGGCACTAGAAAAAGTGTAGAGACGGGCTACAAAATTAATAAAAGGAATGGAACATATCAGCTATGAAGAAAGGTTAACAAATTTAAACCTATTTAGTTTAGAGAAACATCGCCTGAGAGGGAATATGATAACATTATACAAATATATTCAGGGGGCCAATGCAAACCATTGTGTGGAAATCTATTCACAAACCGGCCTTTACATAGGACACGAGGCCATGCGTTTAGACTGAAAGAAAGAAGATTTCGTCTAAGGCAAAGGAAAGTTTTTTTTACTGTATGAACAATCAGGATGTGGAATTCTCTGCCTGAAGAAGTGGTTTTATCAGAGTTCATACAGATGTTCAGACAGCTACTAGATGCATACTTGCAAAAACAGAATATTCAAGGATATAATCTTTCAATGTAGAGTAATAACTGCTTGATCCAAGGATAAATCTGACTACTGCCGTTCTGGGGTCAAGAAGAATTTTTTTCCTAGCTTGTTGCAAAATTGTGCTTCAAACTGGGTTTTTTGCCTTCTTTTGGATCAACAGCAAAAAACAAATGTGAGGAAAGCTGAACTTGATGGTCGCAAGTCTCTTTTCAGCTATGTAACTATGTAATAAAAGCATTTTATTTATTTTTTTTATACTTATCCGGTAGATACGCATTACCTTAGATATTTGTACCAATCTAGTACACAATACTCCATTGACTAGTTCCCCATTGGGTCATAACTACCAATAAATATAAGCTTAATTTTATCAATAATGTAGATTTTTATTCCTGTGAGTGGTTGTGGAGGCGGGGCCCCAGTGCACAATGCTGTCAACAATGCTGTTGAGAAGGCCCTGGTGGAACTGTGTCAAATGCTTTGGCAAAATTTAAGTAAATCACATCCACTGTAACACCCTGATCTATACTTCTACTTACTTCTTTGTAGAAGCCCCCCTGACCTTCCCTTGTCCCCATAAATATATTAAAATCTTACCTTTATTCCAGTCTGCTGCTGCTGGCTCTGCCCCTGATCTGCCTCCTTGGCTGACACCATCAGAATTGACGTTCTCAGCCAATCACAATGCTTTCCCATGCTCACCAGAACAACTACATTAAGCTGTAGTTGTTCTGGTGACTATAGTGTCCCTTTAAGTTAGTTTGACATGAACTATGTTTCATAAAACCATGCTGATTTTTGCTGATAACCACATTCTTCCCAATGAATTCCTGAATATTATCCATTAATAAACTTTTAAATACTTTCCCAGTCACAGAAGTTAAGCTCACATATCTATAATTTTCAGGCAAAGATTTAGAACCCTTTTGTAATATCTGAACCACATCTGTCTGTCTCCAATCCTCCCACACTTTTCCTGAAAGAAAAGAATCTTGAAAAATTAAATACATGAGTAAGATAGAGTCACTGTGGCCGGAAAGGCTCCTATTTTCATATGTAGTGTGCCCCACATTTCTGAAGTACTATTATAGACCCTTTTAAGTTAGATCCATTCACTTTCGACATGAGCTTCATCCAAAACATGATGGTGCTCAAGCATTATGCCCCTCACGGTAGGTACACATCCCCTTTATTATAATATTAAAATTACCATAGAAACCAATGGAGTGATCTTTATGATTATATTAGTTACCCTGGCAACTGGGTCACTTTTCCAACTTTTATCCATTTTTGTATTAGCAACATAGGATGGAGTAGAATGGCTATTACTAGGAAGTATAAAGTTGATAGTTATCACATTAATAGACCATTTGAATATGTTTGTGTCGATCCACAAAGTCACAACTTAAGAATGGCTTAATACTGATTAGCGTAAGTGCTGTCTTCAGATAGTGATTCATTTGCGACATTACACATTCAAAACTCACTCACAATACTCCCCAGCTGGTTTGAGCTGGTACAGTTATTAACAGTTCCATTGTCCAGGGCCAGATACAGAACTCAAGTATTGCAATGGGCAACAGCATAGCCAAAATATATGCTTGTAATAATGCATTGAATACAATTACATATTTATAGACTAAACCTGTCCAAATTATTGTGTTTGGTATTTCCTTTTGTGTAGTTTTATTGCTTTTGTAAAAATGAATTGTGTGAGAATAACACAGGAAAAAAACATTTAACCAGCCGTTACAAACTTCATGTTACGAGAGATCTAATTTTAGATTGTCCTTTATTGCACAGTCTGTTTAGTTTAGAGTGAATAATCTCTTGTTCTGTTTAGAGCCTGCTATTTGTTACTAGGGTTTAAATAACAGAGGAGGAAATTTTAAAAAATCTAAAGTAAACACACTGTCCTGTAATATCTGATTGAAAATGTGAAAAAAGAAAATTAAGTTTGCTGTGTGAGTCACAGCCAGGGGATGTGTGGGTAGTGTTGCTTAAATACAAACAAACATTGAACTCCTATATGGCAGAGAAATGAGCAGTTAAACTGCAAGGACGTGATCTATATAACAAAATGAATAGTACAAGAAAAACAATTTTTAATTCTCGATTTAACACCATATACAGTTTCACTTTCAGCCAATTTGGTATCAGTATTAGTATCACTTTTAAATATGAATTTTCCAAAAACTGCTATTTAAAAAAAAAAAAGGAATCTTTATTTGAAAGAAAATTAATATGTTCCATTCTTGTTCTGTGATGAATTTACAGATCTTGCATATTAGTGTGTAGTTCTATAATGCAGTGATACACACTGCACATTACTGTCAAGCCCGATGATACTCTCATGTACCCTACTCAGTAAACATCAGTCTACTAACCTGGCAATTCACCCTACATAGCCATTTTACATCTCCACCGTTCCCTATAAATGATTAAAATTCCTACACAAAATAGATCCCAACATTCCCCTACCAACTAACTCCTTTCCTTTCCCAACTATACTGATAGATAGATAGATAGATAGATAAATAGATAGCATAATTAAACTGTTTAAGACAGTATAGAATTATTAGTACATTTTGCCATTGATTGTAGATGGCATCTAAAGAATGTTTTCACCATGTGTCCTCTACAATGGGTTGTACTAATTTTTGTGCTTAGATTGCCCATTTAGAATAGGAATCAAAATTTGTTCCTGCTATGGTTCCTGGCAGACAGACATTTTATCAAACATTTCTTTACTGAATAGCAGTTGTATAGGTGAATATTTTAAATGTAAAGACACAGCATATCTTAAAAATATAATAAAATAATATATCCAAATAATTGTTCTAACATTACTAAATTCAGTTTTTTTTTGCCAAAAATATGATCTTTCTATTGTCTACAAAAACTCGAACTCCCTGTGTAACACTGAGGAGAGAAACAGATGGTTTCAGGATTTGTAGAATGACCGTGTTTCCACAATCCATCTCAGCTGCTATGTCCCATCTTTTATAGTTATGACCCCTTTGTCAGCTGTCTCCCTGGTAAATCATTTTTATAAAGTAAAAAAATGGATTGGTATTAAACTTGATATATTCCACCTACAAATATAAATTAATCAGCAGCAGAATAAGAAAGGGCCTATAAATTGTACTGATATTTTAAAAGATAAAAAAGAAAATGAATGTAGTAACTAAAATGTCACCAAATGCTTGTAATAATGCATTGAATACAATTACATATTTATAGACTAAACCTGTCCAAATTATTGTGTTTGGTATTTCCTTTTGTGTAGTTTTATTGCTTTTGTAAAAATGAATTGTGTGAGAATAACACAGGAAAAAAACATTTAACCAGCCGTTACAAACTTCATGTTACGAGAGATCTAATTTTATTTTGTCCTTTATTGCACAGTCTGTTTAGTTTAGAGTGAATAATCTCTTGTTCTGTTTAGAGCCTGCTATTTGTTACTAGGGTTTAAATAACAGAGGAGGAAATTTAAAAAAATCTAAAGTAAACACACTGTCCTGTAATATCTGATTGAAAATGTGAAAAAAGAAATTTATGTTTGCTGTGTGAGTCACAGCCAGGGGATGTGTGGGTAGTGTTGCTTAAATACAAACAAACATTGAACTCCTATATGGCAGAGAAATGAGCAGTTAAACTGCAAGGACGTGATCTATATAACAAAATGAATAGTACAAGAAAAACAATTTTTAATTCTCGATTTAACACCATATACAGTTTCACTTTCAGCCAATTTGGTATCAGTATTAGTATCACTTTTAAATATGAATTTTCCAAAAACTGCTATTTTAAAAAAAAAAAAAGGAATCTTTATTTGAAAGAAAATATCACATGTTAATCACTTACAAGTGTGTGTAAACAAAGAGGCAGTGACAAAAGGTGCCTGGTAGCATAGTGTAATATTTCCCTAATGGGGGACTAACATATGACTAGCAGTGTATTTACCGCGAGGCTGACAACGCATTTGCCTTGGGCAGCACTTTCAGGCTGGCCTCTGCTTGGGATGCTGCGGACAGCGAGGGAGCACTCATCCCTGAGCTTTGCCTGCTCAGCTCCCTCGCGCGCATTGCAGTGACGGCGGAGCCGAAATATGACATCCCTCCGGCCCCGGCATCACTAAGAGGCATTTAAGGGAGCTGAGCAGGGAGATCAGCCCCACTGGACCACAGGGAACGCACAACAGCATTTCAGCCCAGCAGCCCCACTAGACCACAGGGAAAAGGGAACAGTTAGTATGCATCTGTCAGTGAGTGTGTGTATGTGTATGTGTGTCTGTCAGTGAATGTGTGTGCCAGTGAGTGTGTGTTTGTGTCAGTGAGTGTGTGTGTTGGTTAATTAAACAGTGTGTGCCAATGAATGTGTGTTTGTCACTAAGAGTGTATGTGTGTTTGTCAGTTAGTGCCCATGTGTGTTTGTAAGTGTGTTTGTGTATGACTCTGATTTGGTGTGTCTGATCTTATTTGGTGTGTTTCTGACACTGAGTGAGTGTGTGTCTGTCAGTGAGTGTGCATCTGTCAGTGAGTCTGTATGTATGTCTGTCAGTAAATGTGTGTATCCTTCAGTAAATGTGAGTGAGTGTGTGTGAGCCAATGACTGTGTATCTGTCAGTGAGTGTATGTCAGTGTTTGCATCAGTGAGGGCATGTGTCTGTCAGGAAAAGAGTGTTTTGGTTTTAAAAAGGAAGATACATTTAGATGGGGAGCGGGTGCCTGAGATTTGTCATGCCTAGGGCAGCACAAGACCAAAATACACCACTGCATATGACGAATACTAAAGTTAAGCAATAAAAAAAAGTTGCAAGACACCTCCTTGTGGAAAGAAGTACAGAACCAGCAAGAGAAAGGAAAAGAAGATGAAAAGAAGAGAAAGAAGAAAAGATGGCAGGAGTGGGGACTGAAGATTGGGGAGAGAGAGAGCTAATTCAATAGGATCCCAGGCAACAGATGCATGTTAAAGGACCACTCTAGGCACCCAGACCACTTCAGCTTAATGAAGTGGTCTGGATGCCTGGTCCAGCTAGGGTTAACCCATTTTTTCATAAACATAGCAGTTTCAAAGAAACTGCTATGTTTATGAATGGGTTAAGCCTTCCCCCATTTCCTCTAATTTTACAGTGAGAGCACGCCAGCGTCCATAGGAAAGCATTATGAATGCTATCCTATGTAACCGGCTGAATGCGCGCGCAGCTCTTGCCGCGCGTGCGCATTCAGCCGACGGGGAGAAGAAGAGGAGGATCGGAGGAGGAGAGTTCTCCGCCCAGCGCTGGAAAAAGGTAAGTTTTTACCCCTTTCCCCCTTCCAGAGCCAGGCGGGAGGGGGACCCTGAGGGTGGGGGCCCCCCTTTAGGGCACTATAGTGCCAGGAAAACGAGTATGTTTTCCTGGCACTATAGTGGTCCTTTAAGCTTAAGCCGGGAATTGGCCTTCGTGTTTGGACTTATCGGCAGCCTTTAAGTTACAGCAACACCCCCAGCTAGATTCACCAACCTATAGTTCTAAGAGTCAGTGAAAGAATCCAATAGAAACCATTTGCGGGCCAAGCTTTCTGATCTACCCTGCAAGAATGCCACTGCTAATTCCAATAGCTAGTCTCCTTCCCCATGCCCAGCCATTCACCAATAGTTGACCGTATATCCTCTTTCCAATGGAACAGTATAAGAAATGTTGTCACATTGAGCAAGTGCCTGACTATCGAGTGTTTATATTGTTTAAAACTGCTATTTATTATATACTAAACAGTTAACTGTCTTTCTGTAAAGCCGAGGACAGCGACAGAAGAGAAGAGAGTGAGACAGATAGGAATGTCACAACATGCTACAGAGGGAAGAGCAGAATCACTTGCTTACAGCAAGCTATGCTTGAGAAACAATATACTACATATATTTCCATTGTATTC
Organism: Pelobates cultripes; assembly: GCA_933207985.1. NCBI lineage: Eukaryota > Metazoa > Chordata > Amphibia > Anura > Pelobatidae > Pelobates > Pelobates cultripes. The sequence goes on from OW240912.1 coordinate 141,949,811, forward strand.
ACATAACACATGTTTGATTTTTAAATGTTGTTTGAATCTGTGTGGCCAAAAGATGTCTATCAAAGTGTTAGGAGCAGCAAGGGTCATGTGCAGAGAGAACACAGCAGAAAGAGAACAAAAGTAACATGGGGAGAGATTAGACATAGATATAGTCTAAAACAAAGTTTTGCAAAGGCTGCAGAAAGCAGATCTGCAGCATTTTCAAGATGTTTGCAGATATACCCCCTAAGCAAAAATGCAGCAATACATACAAGCAAGTTTTTATTGGGGTATATCTATCTACTAAATTGCTAAACAGAAAAATAAAAATTGTTCTTGTAAAGTGTTCCTTTAAATTTTAGGGACCACTATAGTGCCAGGAAAACAAACTCGTTTTCCTGGCTCTATAGGGTCTTTGGGTCCCCCCCACCCTCTGTGTCCCCCTCCTGCCAGGCTCAAGAGGGGTTAAAGGGTTAATCACTTACCTTTCTCCAGTGCCGGGCTGCCTCTGTGCTGAGGACTCTCCTCCCTCTTCCGACATCATCCGTCAAACGCGCATGCGCGCGCATTCAATCACTCCATAGGAAAGCATTTCTCAATGCTTTCCTATGGACGTCAGCATCTTCTCACTGTGAAAATCACAGTGAGAAGCGCGGAAGCGCCTCTAGCGGCTGTCAATGAGACAGCCACTAGAGGCTGGATTAACCCTAATGTAAACATAGCTGTTTCTCTGAAACTGCTATGTTTACAGCTGCAGGGTTAACCTTAGATGGACCTGGCACCCAGACCACTTCATTGAGTCGAAGTGGTCTGGGTGCCTATAGTGGTCCTTTAATGTCAGGAGTTGTGTTGACATACCTACAGGACTCAAGCAGCAGACAGGAATCATGTAGGGCCTTTACTAGCCTGGATGGTTGCCTGACCTCTCAATGAAATAGACCCAGACTGGTCTATTGGGATATTTCCTGGTGGCCTGCAGTATCTGCGGCTGATGAGGCTGCCAGACTACAATGTATGTGTAAGAAAAATAATATAGGGGGTAGCAAATGACATATACAATACTTCACTGTATATTTACTGTAGTGAGTGGAGCATCTCCTGATTATCCTATAATAAAAACAGTAAAAACACATACATAGTGTAATACTGTTATACAAAGTAGGAATAATCAATTCAAAGGTTTTAGTTCACTCACAAACACAGAGCCACATAAAGCTGGCTCTGACTTCAGTGGCAGGTGAATAATAAGCTTATTCCAGCTTTCTCAATCAGGATAACTCATTTCTGGTACTTCAAATGATTTTCAGGATATCCAATATGTTAGAACATATAAATTTTATATGCTTCAATCTTCTGCATTTGTATTTGTTATTTTATGTGTATTTCTGTCACTCTGGGCTACTATACAGATAGGGGTAAGTGGAATTCCATTGTTGTTTTATATATATCCTTGTCCGTTTTGGGTTCCACCCCCATAGTGCCCAGTAGTGTATACACTTTTTTATATATTTTTATAAATAAATATATTTTATATTTAACCTTTGGAGTCTCATCTATTTGGACCACCTGGATTGTTAGCCAGTTATTGGCACCCCTGAGCCTGTTATACAGAGCCTGGTACGGCTCTGGAGAATGTGAGTGAGAGTCACACATTTATCTATTATTTATTTTTCATCACACAGTTTGCACTATGTTTTTTATGTTTTTTCTATTTTAGTTTATACCCCAATCAAGTTCTACGCTGTTTACATTACAGTCCAGTTCTAAATTGGTAATATCACTTATTTTTGTTGTGATCACATTGGGGAGGTGTATATACTGGTATTTGTCTCTTTTTATTGTATTATATAAATTTTATTGAATATAAAATAACATACAAATAAAAATAAATTAAAATACTATATAGTGAAAAAGTCCACAGCACTAACGCGTTTCGACCTCCAGGTCTTTGTCAAAGTGTGTGGTCCATGGTAATCTTCCTCTCTTTAAATACCCCGAGTGTTCAATTTACCGCCGTTTGCCGGTGTCTATCATTTCCTGCACTTCCGCGTCACGTGACTTTCAGTCCAATCACGTGATTCTGATGCCATGTATACCGGTGTCACTTCCGGGTTTTCGGTCATCTTAATCAACTGGTTTACAAGTGCTGATGTCACTTCCAGGCTCTCAGTGTTTCCTACACATTAATAGCAGAAGCACTACCGCCATATTTAAAATGGGAAAAAACATTTTTATATACAATCGCACTTATAATGTGGCTATCATAAAATAATATAATATAATACATTAGTACATATATTATCAAATTTAATATATTCATTTGTAAAAGAGACATTTACCCAAAAATAATTGTTCTAAACTATATGATGTTTTTCAGACATCTATAATATGAGGAGGAGAATATTCTTAAAAATGGAATCTATTTATACCAAAACATAAATAGATAGTTTATTTAACTGAGAAATTACATTCTAGATGTAAATAAAACATATATAAACTTTAGTATAAAAGTCATTATAAAAATATTGCATAGTAAAATAGGAGACCAAAATAAAAATATATTTTAAATATTTTCCAAAAGATCCCCCAGGAAGAGCTATTGTCTCTGGGATAGGATCACTATTGTCTAATTTATCTAAATATGTAGATACTCATCTTCAACCTATTGTTAAAACTAATGCCTCATATCTTAAAGACTCAATGAGCCTGCTACAATTACTTAATGATTTTATATGGGAAGATGATTTTATTTTAGTTACATGCGACGTCACAAGCCTATATACCTGCATTAATCCTTTGTTGGGTTGTGAGGCCGCACGTTATTTTTTAGAGACCTCTGCACTGTATCCCACAGACCAGGTGGATTTTATTATGGAAGGGATTTTATTTATCCTCCAGAATAACTTTTTTGGGTTTCAGGGAGAATATCACCTACAGTGTAGAGGTACAGCTATGGGGACCAGGTTCGTACCCAGCTATGCAAATCTTTTTATGGCATATTGGGAAAATAAGTTTGTTTTCTCTCCACATGACTGGTGTGCGAACCTGGTCCTTTATAAAAGATATATAGACGATATCATCTTTTTTATCTGGAAAAGAGGTGAGACACAGGTTTTATCTTTTTTAAGGTTTTTAAAAAATAACCAATGGAATATTCAATTAACACAGGAGATTAGTAAATTTATATAGAAAATAATCATATTAAAACAAAAACATTTTTCAAAAAAGTAGATGTGAATAGCTATATCCATACAGAAAGTTGTCACCATCAACCATGGTTGGAGAACATTCCAAGAGGACAATTTTTAAGACTGAAACGGAACTGCACTGACCCAGAATCTTTTAATAATCAGGCAGATATCCTCAAAAATCATTTTTTGAATCAGGGATATAGGTTGGAACATCTAAATAGTGAAATAAATAAAATTAAAAGGTTAGATAGAAATACCCTCCTTATGTATAAATCGAAAAAAGTAGAAACAGACGAAGAAAAAACTATAGAAACATAGAAACGTAGAAACATAGAATGTGATGGCAGATAAGAACCATTCGGCCCATCTAGTCTGCCCAATTTTCTAAATACTTTCATTAGTCCCTAGCCCTATCTTATAGAAACATAGAAACATAGAAACATAGAATGTGACGGCAGATAAGAACCATTCGGCCCATCTAGTCTGCCCAATTTTCTAAATACTTTCATTAGTCCCTAGTCTTATCTTATAGTTAGGATAGCCTTATGCCTATCCCACGCATGCTTAAACTCCTTTACTGTGTTAACCTCTACCACTTCAGCTGGAAGGCTATTCCATGCATCCACTACCCTCTCAGTAAAGTAATACTTCCTGATATTATTTTTAAACCTTTGTCCCTCTAATTTAAGACTATGTCCTCTTGTTGTGGTAGTTTTTCTTCTTTTAAATATAGTCTCCTCCTTTACTGTGTTGATTCCCTTTATATATTTAAATGTTTCTATCATATCCCCCCTGTCTCGTCTTTCCTCCAAGCTATACATGTTAAGATCCTTTAACCTTTCCTGGTAAGTTTTATCCCGCAATCCATGAACCAGTTTAGTAGCCCTTCTCTGAACCCTCTCTAAGGTATCAATATCCTTCTGAAGATACGGTCTCCAGTACTGTGTACAATACTCCAAGTGAGGTCTCACCAGTGTTCTGTACAATGACATGAGCACTTCCCTCTTTCTACTGCTAATACCTCTCCCTATACAACCAAGCATTCTGCTAGCATTTCCTGCTGCTCTATTACATTGTCTGCCTACCTTTAAGTCATCAGAAATAATCACCCTAAATCCCTTTCCTCATATGTTGAGGTTAGGACTCTATCAAATATTCTGTACTCTGCCCTTGGGTTTTTACGTCCAAGATGCATTATCTTGCACTTATCCACATTAAATGTCAGTTGCCACAATTCTGACCATTTTTCTAGTTTACCTAAATCATTTGTCATTTGGCTTATCCCTCCTGGAACATCAACCCTGTTACATATCTTAGTATCATCAGCAAAAAGACATACCTTACCATCAAGACCTTCTGCAATATCACTAATAAAAATATTAAAGAGAATGGGTCCAAGTACAGATCCCTGAGGTACCCCACTGGTGACAAGTCCAAGCTTCAATATATTCCATTAACTACAACCCTCTGTTGCCTGTCACTCAGCCACTGCCTTACCCATTCAACAATATTTGAATCCAAACTTAAAGATTGCAGTTTATTGATAAGCCTTCTATGTGCAACAGTGTCAAAAGCCTTACTGAAATCTAGGTAAGCAATGTCTACTGCACCACCCTGATCTATAATTTTAGTTACCCAATCAAAAAAATCAATAAGATTAGTTTGGCATGATCTCCCTGAAGTAAACCCATGTTGTCTCTGATCTTGAAATCCATGTGTTTTTAGATGTTCATCAATCCTATCCTTTAACATGGTTTCCATCACTTTCCCCACTACTGAAGTAAGGCTTACTGGCCTATAGTTGCCCGACTCCTCCCTATTACCTTTCTTGTAAATGGGCACAACATTCGCTAACTTCCAATCTTCTGGGACTACTCCTGTTAACAATGATTGGTTAAATAAATCTGTTAATGGTTTTGCTAGTACACCACTAAGCTCTTTTAATAGCTTTGGGTGTATTCCATCAGGTCCCATTGACTTATTTGTCTTTACTTTTGACAGTTGAAATAGAACCTCTTCCTCTGTAAACTCACGTGTAATAAATGACTCATTTATCCTTTTTCTCAACTGAGGTCTCTTTCCTTCATTTTCATCTGTAAATACAGAACAAAAATATTCATTGAGGCAGTCAGCCTGACCTTTATCCTCTTCTACATACCTTCATTCTTTTGTTTTTAATCTAACTAATCCTTGTTTTACTTTTCTTTTCTCATTTATGTATCTAAAAAATGTTTTATCCCCCTTTTTTACTGACTGTGCTATTTTCTCTTCTGTGTGTGATTTGGAAGCTCTTATAACTTGCTTAGCCTCTTTCTGCCTAATCTTATAGATCATTTTGTCTTCCTCACTCTGGGTTTTTTTATAATTCCTAAATGCTAACTTTTTGTTTTTAACTATTTTGGCCACATCTGCGGAGTACCACAGTGGTTTCTTGAATTTTTTGCTTTTACTGACAAGCCTAATGCAATTTTCTGTTGCCTTCAATAGTGCAACTTTTAAATAATCCCATTTTTCTTGGACTCCATTTAAATTGCTCCAGTCTGATAATGACTCCTCTAACCATATTCTAATTTTAGAAAAGTCTGTTTTTCTAAAGTCTAAAACTAGTTAGGATAGCCTTATGCCTATCCCACGCATGCTTAAACTCCTTTACTGTGTTAACCTCTACCACTTCAGCTGGAAGGCTATTCCACGCATCCACTACCCTCTCAGTAAAGTAATACTTCCTGATATTATTTTTAAAACTTTGTCCCTCTAATTTAAGACTATGTCCTCTTGTTGTGGTAGTTTCTCTTCTTTTAAATATAGTCTCCTCCTTTACTGTGTTGATTCCCTTTATATATTTAAATGTTTCTATCATATCCCCCCTGTCTCGTCTTTCCTCCAAGCTATACATGTTAAGATCCTTTAACCTTTCCTGGTAAGTTTTATCCCGCAATCCATGAACCAGTTTAGTAGCCCTTCTCTGAACCCTCTCTAATATATTTTTAGTTTGGTCTATACCACTCATTTTTAATTATAATAAGGACCAGAAACAACTAAAAAGGATTTTAAATAAAAATTGGCATATCCTTCAACAGGATCAAGAGATCCAACCATTTTTCGAGAATAAACCAAAAGTTGTATTTAGGGGAGCAAAAAATCTAAAAAATATACTTACCTCTAGTTATATAGATGTTCCTAATACTAACTTTTTAGAATCATTTAAACATAATATAAAAGGATTTTTCCATTGTGGTGGTTGTATGGGTTGTAAAAATTATAAATATTCGAATAGAAAAGTAGAACATTTTAAATCTAGGATGGGTATAACATACAACATTGACTCATTTATCTCTTGTGAATCCAAAAATGTGATTTATTTACTCACGAGTGCTTGTGGGCTACAATATATTGGTAAAACATCCAGGTGCCTAAAAACAAGGATATGTGAGCATATTTATAATATCAGGAGTTTTTTTTTAAAACATAATGTATCCACACATTTCTTAAATTATCATGGGGGAGATCCCTCTGGACTCCAATTCTGGGGTATCCAAAAGATTGAAACCCATTGGAGAGGGGGATGTCTGGAATCAGCATTGAGCCGCTGTAAGATGAGGTGGATATTTAATTTAGACACCTTGTCTCTTGGTGGACTAAATGTTGATTTCGAGATGGCAGCTCTTATCTAACCCTCTTTTATTATATTTTTTGATTAATTAATTTATTTTTTTGATTAATTAATAAAAAATTTAATTTTTTAAATATTTTATTCTTAATATATTTCCTTTTTATACAATTTTGGAAAATATTTTAAATATATTTTTATTTTGGTCTATTTTACTATGCAATATTTTTATAATGACTTTTATACTAAAGTTTATATATGTTTTATTTACATCTATAATGTAATTTCTCAGTTAAATAAACTATCTATTTAAGTTTTGGTATAAATAGATTCCATTTTTAAGAATATTCTCCTCCTCATATTATAGATGTCTGAAAAACATCATAGAGTTTAGAACAATTATTTTTGGGTAAATGTCTCTTTTACAAATGAATATATTAAATTTGATAATATATGTACTAATGTATTATATTATATTATTTTATGATAGCCACATTATAAGTGCAATTGTATATAAAAATGTTTTTTCCCATTTTAAATATGGCAGGAGTGCTTCTGCTATTAATGTGTAGGGAACACTGAGAGCCAGGAAGTGACATCAGCACTTGTAAACCAGTTGATTAAGATGACCGAAAACCCGGAAGTGACACTGGTATACATGGCATCAGAGTCACGTGATTGAACTGAAGTCAGAATCATGTGATCGGACTGAAAGTCATGTGATGCGGAAGTGCGGGAAATGATAGACGCCGGCAAATGGCGGTAAATTGAACACTCGGGGTATTTAAAGAGAGGAAGATTACCATGGACCACACACTTTGACAAAGACCTGAAGGTCGAAACGCATTAGTGCTGTGGACTTTTTCACTATATAGTATTTTAATTTATTTTTATTTCTATGTTATTTTATATTCAGTGTTTGTTCTAACATATTGGATATCCTGAAAATCATTTGAAGTACCAGAAAGGAGTTATCCTGGTTGAGAAAGCTGGAATAAGCTTATTATTCACCTGCCATTGAAGTCAGAGCCAGCTTTATGTGGCTCTGTGTTTGTGAGTGACCTAATACCTTTGAATTGATTATTCCTACTTTGTATAACAGTATTACACTATGTATGTGTTTTTACTGTTTTTATTATAGGATAATCAGGAGATGCTCCACTCACTACAGTAAATATACAGTGAAGTATTGTATATGTCATTTGCACCCCCCTATATTCTTTTTCTTTCACTTTGTATGTGAGTGCCATTTGTGTGATTTTGGGCACTGGGGGTTGTTGCTTACTTGATGGTGTGAAGCGCCAATCCACCAATTCTTCTTGCCGTGTTTGTATTTTACAATGTATGTGTGATAGGCCTGGAGGTGTTTGCCAATGACCACAGAGTGAGACGAGACAGTGATCATGATTGTCATAACACACACGTCATCAGTCACCAGTAACAAAGGAGTCAGTGACAAACAGAGTCAACATCCTTTGACCATGCAAATTTCTCTGTGAATGCTGCTTCATACTGTGCAAGTTATAGTGATAGAGGCTGCAGAGACATATAATCACACACCTCAAACTATCAGCAGCCTCCATACCCAGATCTGTGTGCTTCAACAGCTGTAAAAAAAAAAAAAAAAACACCACCATTTGTTGTACTTATTTCTTTTATAATTCAGAGTCATGTTCATTTTAATAGTATTATTACAATTCTTCCAAACCAATAAGATGTGGGGAAAAATAGCTAATCTCATTAAAATACCAAGTGAATGGCTACTCTCCAAAAATGTATTGAGCTTTGCAGCACCATCCAAACACCATCCAAACACCATCTAAATAGCACCACCAAGTGGTGATACGTAGAACAGCAATGTAGATTTACTTTAGGATAAAATAAAAATAATTATTCAAATAATCTGACAAAAAAACCCCAGCAAATTCACTGTAAGGTGATCCTATGTTGTTTAAAGGGACACAATATGCACTCAGACAACTTCATCTCAATAAAGCTGTCTAGGTGCAGTGTCTCTTAACATTGCAATGTAAAACATGCAGTTTTAGAGAAACTGCAATTTTTACATAAAAGTGATAGGACTGCCTCTAGTGGCTGTCTACCAGATGTACTAATCTACCAGGTCTAATGCATGCACATTAGGTTCCCCTTGATTACCAATGTTGTGTGGGGATAAGCCCGACCCAGTGCTGAGGATACCACCCACCCTGGAGCTACTTAAAAGGGATACCAAATCCTTAAAGGGATATAACCCTTGAATTTCTTAAAGGGATAGCATCCTTGTATCAAGATGGTACTGTACAAGTACATATCAGTGATGGGAGATTTGGTATATGGACCCATGTGGTAAAATTGAAGATTATTAAATATATAAAGGGAATCAACACAGTAAAGGAGGAGACTATATTTAAAAGAAGAAAAACTACCACAACAAGAGGACATAGTCTTAAATTAGGGACAAATGTTTAAAAATAATATCAGGAAGTATTACTTTACTGAGAGGGTAGTGGATACATGGAATAGCCTTCCAGTTGAAATGGTAGAGGTTAACACAGTAAAGGAGTTTAAGCATGTGTGGGATAGGCATAAGGCTATCCTAACTATAAGATAAGGCTAGGGACTAATGAAAGTGTTTAGAAAATTGGGCAGACTAGATGGGCCGAATGGTTCTTATCTGCCGTCACATTCCATGTTTCTATGTTTCTATGAGGGTACACAGAGTCGGGTACGTTTTTTAAGAGTTATATAAACCTTAACTTGGTGGGTTTCGGGGCCTGGACAATCATTTTAGTACATAGGGACACTTTAGCGTTAGTAATACACTTTATAGTGATCCTTTAAGTACAAAATAATACACTGGCTGTCAATCCATGATTGTCTTTAATGTTGGCAAAGAAAGAGATTACCGTATTTTGCTACAACAGCATACTTTGTACATACTTGGCACTCTTACAACTATTCTCAGCTGAAATTGGAAAGTCCCCTCAACTTTTAACACAAGATGGTAGCCAGTGAGCAACAACTGGAAATAATTGTGTCAGGCTTTCCGCCTGCTAACCCGACGGCTCGGGTCCGAGTGTCCTGTGAACCCCTCTGGCATTCCGATGGACGCTGCACGCTTGCGTGCAGCTTGTTTTTATATGTGGCTAAATGACCCACGAGATTTGGCACATATCAGTGACTTCAGGGCTCAGAGTAGGAGGGCCATTTACCCCACAAATAGTTGTTAATTCAAAACAGCATTCATCCAATCACTGTTAACTATAGCCTATATATACTTACCTCTCCCATTCCTTGTTGCCCTGTTGTGGTTCCTTGGTGGCCCAATAGCACGTTCTTCTTGTGTATTGTTTGGAACTTTAACTGGCTTTTGTGTATCAATTATGTTGTCTTCTGTACTCCTTTGACCTCGGTTTGATATACTGACTCTGTTAATTTGTATAAGAACCGGTATGACGAATATTTATGTTAGTGATTCTGTCTGTGTGTTCAGGTTCCAGAAGATCCTGACAAATTGTCTGCTAATTGTACAGAAGGATGAGTAACAGCTTCCAGAAAAGGCATTAGGCAGATTAATCATTCTCTAATGGACACTTTAGCATCATATAATATATGTATTTCTAACACTACAGTTTTAATGTCACTAGTTAGTTTTAGGACCGCCCCCTCCTTCCCACCTGCACATGTAGAACAAATAAAGATGTATATAAAAAAAAAAAAGACTCACCTTCTCTACAGTATTGAGTTTCGGTCTGCGCTGCCGCAGTCTCCATGTTTCCTGCTGTCATCCTGGATGTGAGAAATCACAGTTTGCTAGGGTTTTAACAGTCCCAGCTCTCCTACCAAAAGATATGCTGCGCTCCAAGCCATCTATTTAGTTAAATACTAAGAAGGCGGAACTACTGTAAACACTAAATAACTTCATTTCGATTAAGTTGTTATAGTGAATACAGTGTTCCTTTAACCATTTATATACCCAATTAAATCAAACCATAGGTTGTTTGGCAATGTATTATGAAGGGTCATAATTTAAAGGTGAATTGAAAACATGATGATAAATCACTGGAATATGTGTTAGTAAATGTCACGTAAACTCTGTATTCAGTCCTCGCTGGAAACAAATCTGACAAACAATCTTATTAGCACAAACAAGAATATGTTTGAATATGATTATTTCAAGGACAATCAGTGCCTGGGCTTTTGTCCATGCACAAATAGTTGCTTTGTTTACCATTCTAGTGAGCAGTTTTTATAATGATATTTAAAATAAAGCTGACCAAAACTTGAAAGGACCACTATAGTGCCAGGAAAACATACTCATTTTCTTGGCACTATAGTGCCCTGGGGGTGCCCCCACCCTCAGGGGCCTCCTCCGGCCGGGCTTTAGGGAGTGGACCTCTTTTTCCAGCGCCTGGCGGGGGTCTCTCCTCCTCCTCTCCTCCTCCTTCTCGTCGTCATCTGCTGAATGTGAATGCGCGGCAGAGCCGCGCTTGCATTCAGCCAGTCCATAGGAAAGCATTCTCAATGCTTTCCTATGGACGCTGGCGTCTTCTCACTGTGAAAATCACAATGAGAAGCGCGGAAGCGCCTCTAGTGGCTGTCAATGAGACACCACTAGAGGCTGGATTAACCCATTTGTAAACATAGCAGTTTCTCTGAAACTGCTATGTTTACAGCAGAAAGGGTTAATCCTAGATGGACCTGGCACCCAGACCACTTCATTAAGCTGAAGTGGTGTAGGTGCCTATAGTGGTCCTTTAAGGGTGTCATGCAAGTCAGTCTCTGTAAGGCCACTGCTGGTCCCCTGAGCATTCAACAGCTTCAAAATTTGGATAAAATGATAAAACTGACATGGTCATCCCAGATAGTTTCAGACTAGCTGATTGACAGGAAAAAGAGGTGGAACTACTCTAGTTAAATAAGTAAAACATCTCATATTTGGTAACATATCAAGATGAAGCCCTGCAATGATTGGGTCCTTGCAGTTTGAAATGGTTATAGCGCTTAGGGTATTCATTAAATAGGTAAGGCTTTGGCTTTATGTTAAGTCTGTATAGTAGCATCGAGTTAATTAATTTTAATATAATAGCAAATAGTAAAATAAAGCTATACATAAAGTTGCTATTAAATAAGATAACGATAAATCAAATTGTGATTTTGTAAATGTACATAATCTGTGAATAAATGTATTAGATATTCTTTAGAGTCCTTATGGGTCTAAAGCATTGGCCCATGAGGAATATGAGAGGTATTACGTCATTTTTGAACCAGAGGTTTCAGCGAAAGGACAAATGGCAATAGAAACAACAGGCACCTTTGAAGGGTACCCTGTATTATGTAAAAGTGCCATGACAGAAAACCAGGGGAAAATAATAAATGTATATACTAGAAAGAGAGGCTATTGATGGAAGTGCCCTCTTCCTCTAGTCTGAAAGGCATTGGCCTGCTGCAGCAAATGCTGTGATTTAGATTTTTTTTCCCCATTAGTTATTGCAAAATTATTTGCGTATTTTTTCAGTACATATGTTATATAATGCGTTAAAAAAATGGTGTCCCTTTAAGCTCTTCATGTTATGTTACCTTTTTATTCACCAAAATCACCACCATGTTCTGCCAGATGTCATCTCATCGGGATTTAATAATCTCTGAAAACCATAGCATTCCAGGAGGAAATGGAGATCAATTGGGAAATGAATTTCAAAATGAAAAATATGAGTACTTTCTTTATGCTTTAATATTACTTTAAAATATTGTATTGGTGAAGTACTTTTAAAAAAAAAAAAAATTATTATTCTTTGTGTGACAAGTCACATAGATACAATGATAATATACCTTCAAAGGCAAATTACAACGCAGACTTGACTCATACATAATAAAAGGCAGGCTAAGGAAAAAGGGAGGGGAAAAGGGTACCCCATAATAGTGAAATTGTGCATATTCCCACCCCCAAATATTTTCAAAAGAGATTGTCTTGTCCATTAAAAAATTATCAGCAACTTTAGCAATTACCTCCTGTGTAGAATGAATCAAATCCCAGAGACATATAGCCACAAGTAAGATATTCATTGTATTGTATTGATCACTATATCATCCTGGGAACCGAGGAAATTTTTTTTTTACAATTTGCCATCCATTTTTGATGAAAAGGAAGAGGAAGTTCCCAGCATCCCAGCCTATCACATGGCATATCAATTGAAAGCCCAGGATGTCCTCTTTACAATACAGCAGGGATTGATAGAGTAGCTCAAAATAATAAAAGGAGCTGCATGTGAACGAAATGTCCAGTACAGAGGACACAAGTTAATAGACTGAGTCTCAGACTTATACATTTTGAAAAATATGTACCGGTAATTGTTTTTTGAGTCGCTTTTCATTAAATGTTTTACAAGTAGTGATACTTATACAAGCATTTCCTATAGCAAACCATTCTTTAAATAATTCAAACTATATACCATAGATACAAACTTTGCTTGGTTGCACCAGGACTCTACCTTTTGATAACCCATACCTGGTTGAAGGTTGGAGTAATAATAAAGCGTATCCAGTGAAGTAGTACTGAAACAAATAAAACAAATGTGTAAAATAATTTATAATGCAATGTGTATATGTGGGTTATAAATAGGGTACCCATTCAGTATATTTCTGCAGGACTCCTATCAACCTCACATGGGACAGGACTTAAAAGTGCTGTCTGTGCAAGTATGTGGAACTCATGTGCTATCAATGTGAAACTAATAATCCCTCACAAGGAAGTCTCTGATTAAGTGACGTAACACAAGGGGCCCATGAAATCAACACTGCTGAATTGCATATTCCCACAACTCAGTGGCGCAACATAACATGAAATGAAAATACAGATATCTGGGAACTCAAGTCAAGGATAAATTTAAAACATCACACTGTTGATATGTTAATAAAATATTTACCTAGCATTCATTTACTTATTTTAAAATTCGGCATTTGCCTGCATTGTGATTCTCTTTTTAAGTTCTAGATTTTTTGGACTTGTGCGTGAAATTTTAGAACCTTTGGCAAGTTTTTATTTTATTTGGCAGACTTGAGATATTTGTTTTGGGAGATGTCCAAAATGGACTGCAGAGTCCCACAGCTACCCATGACCTCAAATACAATTCTATGACTGATATGAAGGGGCAAGGAAAACACACTCTTTTTATCCAGTCAACAAAACAGGAGTTCTGTGTACAGTGCATGTTGAGTGCCCAGTTAGAGGTGACACTACGACCTATATAAGCGAGATGGAATAGAGTATGTGCCTACTGGATTTCAACATGAACAAGCTACTACTCCTCACGGGTTGGTTTTGTATGAAACACGATGTACATTTGACCACTTTTTGGTAATGTCCACTAGTGATCTGATACTGAAAATCTCCTTCATGTCTTTTCTAGGTCTTGCACTAGTGCTGCAAGTGCAGCTAGGTAAGTGAAAAATTGTATTTACAGGTTTCTCAAACATAAAACACAATCAACTTCAACTTAAATTGCTAAATATTCTCTTAAATCAGCTCAGTCAAACTGCTACAATTGTATAAAAAAATTAATTCGTACATATCAGATATGAAACATTTTATCTGTTGGTAGGTTGTATAGTCATGTGTTTTCAATAAATGTCATATTCAGAACATGTGTTTAAAATATCCAAAATATTGGGTAAATATAATATTAATACAACCATGTCTAAGATCATTTCTAAAACCATTTCTAAAATCCATTGGAAATGGTAACAACATATTTATTTATTTATATAACATTGGAGCACATCAGACTTAGAGAGAGAAGAGGAAGAAGGGAATTTAGATTGACGTGGGCAAGAATTAGCCATGCAGGTTTTTTCAACATGCAACAAGGGATGGAATACTTGTGTTTCCATATTCCTCAAGTAAACTCAGTATTCACTGTGTGTCAACCATCCGTATTGTCAAGTCAATAGTCCAGCCAGGACTCTGGAAATCTCAGTGGCACCAGGTTATACCCAGAGGTACATGGGTCATGTTGCTCTTGGTTAATTTTTAATGCTTTCACTACGGCTTACGTATTGTGTCCAAGCATCATGTCCTAGGGCACTGGATATGCTTCAAGACATCACAGCAACATGGCAGAACAGCACCACTTGGAAGTAAAAATCCAGTGCAGGATGATAGCGGAGATAGACCTTCCTCAAACCACACTATCAGATATTATCATGCAGTAGAAATGTGTACATTACCTTACTGTTCATTTTCCCCTATTGATTTTTACAGCATTTATTTTCTTTTAAGTTTTATGAGTTGTAGGCAAAGACGTGTACAAGGAGTGTACCAGCTGTGCCCAGAAACACCTTTTCCATGTTTAGATCTCTTTTATCACTTTTCCAATGTTTTTTTTTGTAAGCTTGATGATTATTATCTCTCCTTAAACTTGGTTATCAACGTTATGTTTTGATCTTTGATTTTGAACTTGGTTTTTGTTTAAAGTAAATTTAAGATGGTAATTTGCACACCTGTGGATGTAGGAAATGACAAAACCTATTTTAACACAGTTTTATACTTGCATGGATATCAAAATATATAAAATGTAATCTATGTATTGTTGTGTATCCAGGTGCCTCCTTTAAGCTGGTATGTTATTTCACCAACTGGGCTCAGTATTACCCCGGAGCTGCCAAGTATATGCCAGATAATGTTGACCCTTGCATGTGTACTCACCTGATCTATGCTTTTGCCACCATGACAAACAACCAGATAGCAATATTCGAGTGGAATGATCCAACACTTTATGCTTCATTTAACGCCTTGAAGAATTAGTAAGTTAACAAGACATCCCAATCATGTTATTGTATTACATTATCAAAACGTATTCCCAAAATTATAAAGTATCTAGACACTCTAGTTTAATCAGTTTCAAAGTACCCTAGGCTTGAAGTGCTATGCATCCTGACAAAATACTTATGACATGCACAGAATTGGCATTATCCAGCACATCACTCAGACTGGCTAATGACACTCTAATGAAACGTTGCACATACAGACACCAAGTAACATGACCTCTTCAAATAACTGCAGTGGTCATGATACTTGGAGTAACCCTTTAAGTCATAGAAATTTATTCAAAATACGTAAGTTTCCAATATGTTCAATTTAACATCAAGTATCTTTACACAAGTAAGCATTTTCTTACACATGTCTTTGATTACAGTAACAGTGAACTGAAAACTCTTCTCTCTGTTGGAGGTTGGAACTATGGAACCTCTGGGTAAGCCCAACGTTATCTTGTACTACTAATTCACATTGGAACATAGGACAGGCCCTGATCAATGCTGTCCTGATAAAGCTGAACAATATTTATTAACACCAAACCTTCTTCTGTCAAGATGTTTTTTCCACAACTAATAGTATTACTCTTCTAGTATTTATTGATAAAGTCAATATATTCAGCTAGGCAAAATAATATATAGATTGTTTTGGTGAGTATGCATTTTGCAAATTTAAAACATGATATGCTTTTTGCCATCTTAAAACATTATTTTATTGTTGTTTTTTTTAGATTCAACACAATGGTGTCCAATTCCCAGAACCGACAGACATTCATTACTTCTGTCATCAAGTTCCTGAGACAGTATGGATTTGATGGGTTGGACATTGATTGGGAATACCCTGGTGATTCAGACAGAGGGAGTCCCCCACAAACCCAACAGCAGTTCTCTGTTTTGCTGCAGGTTAGAGTCATAAAACATTCCTAATTCAAAAAACATCAACGAACCTTATAGAGGAGGGGTGTCTTTAAAAAGAAAGGTGAATAAACCTGCAGGCTAGACCTAAAACACCACCACTTCAGTGATTTGGAGTGGTGTCTGTGTTCCGTATGAAATGCTGCACATACAAAGTTTAACCTCTTTGTTGCGAGAGGTTGAACTCCAACTCCAGCAGCTCCATTGGGGCATAATTAGTCAGCCCGGAACAAGATTCCCTGGGCTGCCTAATGTCTATTCTGTGCAAATTTTCACGCACCTTGTTCCATTCACTGGCTGAGAACAGTCAACCGACGCTGTCGGCCAGTGAATGTCAATAGGATTAGCCTGCTAGAAGTGTTATGGAGCTTGGAGTAACCCTTTTAGTAACCTAAAGTATGGGGTACTTTTTCAAGGTTCAGAAGGTAAGATCACTTTGAGAAGACACAAACAGGGACACTGTAAGTAGTCTGTTGCAGCAGAAACATCTATTTAGAGAAACATGCAACTAAAGCAAGTGATTTTGGTGAACAATTTGAGGTGCCGAACACACCCTTATGACTTACAACACATATTTTCTTTACTGTTGGCAAAATCTTATATGCATCACTATCTTCCTATTTGAAAGGCTGGGCCAAAAGGGATTACAGTTATATATATACTCCTCAACATCCCACCATCATGTAAACTGGGACTATAGAATAATACATGCATATTTATGAAATTGTTAAGATTCATTTACTCTTTTGGGTGTCTTTAAAAAGAAAGTTGAATAAACCTGCAGGCTAGACCTAAAACAATACAGAAAAGAAGAGACGGAAATGATATAAGCACCATACCCACTTCAGTGATTTGGAGTGGTGTCTGTGTTCCGTATGAAATGCTGCACATACAAAGTTTAACCTCTTTGTTGCGAGAGGTTGAACTCCAACTCCAGCAGCTCCATTGGGGCATAATTAGTCAGCCCGAAACAAGATTCCCTGGGCTGCCTAATGTCCATTCTGTGCAAATTTTCACGCACCTTGTTCCATTCACTGGCTGAGAACAGTCAACTGATGCTCTCGGCCAATGAATGTCAATTGGATTAGCCTGCTAGAAGTGTTATGGAGCTTGGAGTAACCCTTTTAGTAACCTAAAGTACGGGGTACTTTTTCAAGGTTCAGAAGGTAAGATCACTTTGAGAAGACACAAACAGGGACACTGTAAGTAGTCTGTTGCAGCAGAAACATCTATTTAGAGAAACATGCAACTAAAGCAAGTGATTTGGGTGAACAATTTGAGGTGCCGAACACACCCTTATGACTTACAACACATATTTTCTTTACTGTTGGCAAAATCTTATATGCATCACTATCTTCCTATTTGAAAGGCTGGGCCAAAAGGGATTACAGTTATATATATACTCCTCAACATCCCACCATCATGTAAACTGGGACTATAGAATAATACATGCATATTTATGAAATTGTTAAGATTCATTTACTCTTTTGGGTGTCTTTAAAAAGAAAGTTGAATAAACCTGCAGGCTAGACCTAAAACAATACAGAAAAGAAGAGACGGAAATGATATAAGCACCATACCCACTTCAGTGATTTGGAGTGGTGTCTGTGTTCCGTATGAAATGCTGCACATACAAAGTTTAACCTCTTTGTTGCGAGAGGTTGAACTCCAACTCCAGCAGCTCCATTGGGGCATAATTAGTCAGCCCGAAACAAGATTCCCTGGGCTGCCTAATGTCCATTCTGTGCAAATTTTCACGCACCTTGTTCCATTCACTGGCTGAGAACAGTCAACTGATGCTCTCGGCCAATGAATGTCAATTGGATTAGCCTGCTAGAAGTGTTATGGAGCTTGGAGTAACCCTTTTAGTAACCTAAAGTACGGGGTACTTTTTCAAGGTTCAGAAGGTAAGATCACTTTGAGAAGACACAAACAGGGACACTGTAAGTAGTCTGTTGCAGCAGAAACATCTATTTAGAGAAACATGCAACTAAAGCAAGTGATTTGGGTGAACAATTTGAGGTGCCGAACACACCCTTATGACTTACAACACATATTTTCTTTACTGTTGGCAAAATCTTATATGCATCATTATCTTCCTGTTTGAAAGGCTGGGCCAAAGGGATTACAGTTATATATATATACTCCTCAACATCCCACCATCATGTAAACTGGGACTATAGAATAATACATGCATATTTATGAAATTGTTAAGATTCATTTACTCTTTTGGGTGTCTTTAAAAAGAAAGGTGAATAAACCTGCAGGCTAGACCTAAAACAATACAGAAAAGAAGAGACGGAAATGATATAAGCACCATACCCACTTCAGTGATTTGGAGTGGTGTCTGTGTTCCGTATGAAATACTGCACATACAAAGTTTATCCTCTTTGTTGCGAGAGGTTGAACTCCAACTCCAGCAGCTCCATTGGGGCATAATTAGTCAGCCCCGAACAAGATTCCCTGGGCTGCCTAACGTCCATTCTGTGCAAATTTTCACGCACCTTGTTCCATTCACTGGCTGAGAACAGTCAACCGACGCTCTTGGCCAATGAATGTCAATTGGATTAGCCTGCTAGAAGTGTTATGGAGCTTGGAGTAACCCTTTTAGTAACCTAAAGTATGGGGTACTTTTTCAAGGTTCAGAAGGTAAGATCACTTTGAGAAGACACAAACAGGGACACTGTAAGTAGTCTGTTGCAGCAGAAACATCTATTAAGAGAAACATGCAACTAAAGCAAGTGATTTTGGTGAACAATTTGAGGTGCCGAACACACCCTTATGACTTACAACACATATTTTCTTTACTGTTGGCAAAATCTTATATGCATCACTATCTTCCTATTTGAAAGGCTGGGCCAAAAGGGATTACAGTTATATATATACTCCTCAACATCCCCCCATCATGTAAACTGGGACTATAGAATAATACATGCATATTTATGAAATTGTTAAGATTCATTTACTCTTTTGATATTGCAGGAAATGCATGATGCATTTGTTCAAGAAGCCAGTCAGAGCAACAAACCACGCCTGCTCATCTCTGCTGCTGTGTCTGCTGGCAAGTCCACCATTGAGGCTGGCTACCAGATCCCACAGCTTTCTCAGTAAGTCTTTAGTAAGAGTTTATTCCACACTTCTATTTAACCTTATTTAAATTAACCAGAAATAGATGGCTTTCTTTTGATATTTTTAGTCTGTTTGGCATTGAAAAAAGAAATACAATGAATTGTGGAAGCTATTCAGTGGTGAAAGGTGGGTGGGGGGATGGGGGCACAGGGGCTTTTGTCTTGGTGCAAAATTATTTGGGGCGCAAAATTTCAAAAGAATAAAAAAGAAAGCAGTTATACGAAATCACACATAAAATCTCCCAATGTTTGAACATTCTACACAGTTTTTTTTTTAACATGACAGGGCAAATAATGTTTGCCATGTAACATTTTTCATTATTTTTCTTGCTAATTACAGTTATACAGTTCTCATGTAATCCTTAGCGTTAAATAAGTGTGATTTCCAGTTGGAACGTATTGCCTGTATCTTCAAACTGCAAATCACGCTATTAAAAGGCATTATGTACATTATGTAAATCATATTAAATGGTATCATACCAGTATGCCGATACAGGATGCCTAGATAAATTAGCTCCTCCTTCCCTACCCGCCTCATCTCCATGATGTGTGTGACACTGATAGTTGTGTTGCAGAATTATTTTAATCCACCTAATGTCTAGAGTAATGTGTATAGTCTGTACACATTACATTAGGAGTGAGGTGGAGTTTAAAAATTATGCAATTCAACTACACTGAGTTGTAGTGGATACGGTGCTAGAGGTGTTCCTTTAACCTTTTCAGGTTCCAGATAGGATTACTAGACCAAACTTAAAGCTAATATAAGTGACTGATAGTAAACAGGCAAAACTATAAGCTCATACTCCTGTGTATATCTTCTTAATAAATACAAAACTAATCAAAACACCAAAATGTGGAGAGCTGTTTTCCCAAAAGTAAGATATATTTTTTTATCTTCTAATATTGGTGGTTATAGCGAAACACTCTAAATGAAAAAACAGAAAAACCACCCCAGTTCGGGGTACCCCCTTCATATTGGGAAGATGAATAGAATCAAGCAACTTCATGGTTCCTCTGTCTACTGTCTCACCTCTGGGCCCTAGATAGTCACATAGCAACACCTTATAGTTAATTATGCTCTGCTGAGTCATACTTAGTCTACTCTAGTAACTCTAACAGGATTTATGACATCACTCATAGGTTTTATATTGGACTGAGAGAACGTACTAGAGAGACCTGCATAGATTCTCTTATTAAAGTGTTGTCAATGGGTAAAAGTATCAAGGGGTAAAGTCAAATCATACTTTGTAGTTTTGCCCCACCCTTTTTATACTTCACCACCAATCCTAAAAAATAACAGAAAATTCCTCACAAATAACTATCAGACGTATTTTAACACGTACATCTATGGTGTATTGCAGAACTGCAATTAATCCTTCTGTTAGAACTTTTCTGAACCTGTCAGAAGTATTGCAAACATTCATACCATGCAATCTCTAGTAAATATTATACATGAGAAGACAATATAATTTTGTATTTCACTAAACAGTGTTTCACCTCTTCACCAAAAGGTACTTGGATCTCATTAATGTGATGACATATGATCTCCGTGGTTCATGGGAAGGGTTTACAGGAGAGGACAGTCCTCTGTTCCAGGGCCCAGCTGATCAGGGTGGCTACATCTACTTCAATGTGGTAAGCTCATGGAGTACCATTACTATTAGTGAAAGTCACATGATACATATTTCATTTTCAAAAGAACAATTAGCAAACTGAGAGCTGATATATTGCTGTATGTGTTCTTTTTAGGATTATGCTATGAATTACTGGAAAGATAATGGTGCTGCAGCTGAAAAGCTTATGGTTGGGTTCCCAGCATATGGACGGACATTCACACTTAGTAATCCATCCAATAATGGCCTAGGTGCACCAACATCAGGTGGAGGACCTGCTGCCCCATACACACAAGAGGCTGGATTCATGGCCTACTTTGAGGTACCACCATAACATTATGAATACTAGATCTATTGGAAGATGTAGGGCCAGACTGGGAAGAAATTTCTATCAGTCATATTAAGTCAATATAGCATATAGCGTCAATATAGCACAGGAGGGGAAAATGTTAAATCATTTCTCAAATGCAAGGGAGTCCTCTCATTTGTCTTCAAAATAATTCTTTATTTGAAGCAGATGTGCAGAAACATACATTCAACTTTACATTCTCCTACAATGTTGTCTAGAGAAAAGTCTTGTAAGGGGATGGAAACGCTGACTGTATGCTGTTGGATTTTTCCTAAAATAATTGGGTCAATTTCTTAATTCTTTATTAATAATTAGTTTTGCATATTACTTTGCAGACTTACCATTCAGATGAGCTACAGGGAAGACTTGAAAAAAATGTTATCATAGATGAGGATACCAAGGATGAGAAGAATTGAAATGAGAAGAAAGAACCCCTTTCCTAAAATAAAGGGGTCAATTTATTAATTCTCAAGAAATTATTTTAGTTTTGCATATTACTCTGCAGACTTACCATTCAGATGAGCTACAGGGAAGACATTTTTTTTTTACCATAGATGAGGATGCCAAGGATGAGAAGAACGATGCCATGCCCAATTTGGGTAATTCACACTCACTCAAGGCAGCCCAGGGTGTAGGCAGCTACAGAGTACAAATTAAATATACCACCTTGGAATTCTTTAGGGCCAGCAATGTTCAGAACAACGCATTGCCTAGCTTTGTGTGAAATGTTTGGTTGTTTTTTACTTTTTACACAACTTTTTACTGGCAGCAGCTGGCCACAGGCTAGAAAACCCACCAAGAAATCTTCCAGTTTTCTGATAAGCCAGTCAAACAAACATACATACATGATAATGTTATGACTTAAAATAATCATATTTCTCTCTCTCTTTTTTTGTATTACTGCTCTTATCAAATGATTTGGCAAATGAGCTACAAACAATTTTAAAAGAAGTTTTCCATTCCACTTTTGTCCAAAAATGTGCAATGCCTTGGTAAATTCTTTACAGTTCAAGGTTTAATGAATAACTCAATTTGTAGAGCAATATCAATCCCTTGATATGAGAGAATGCAAACAATGTAAAAGTCAATAAATAAAAAGAAGCTAAGAAGTACCTCCTCTGGCAATAATATTAAGGTGATGATCATATGTTTTTATGTTATCATGTATGTTATACTTGAACAGTTCAACTATGATCTCCACCTATTTTACCACAGATCTGTGATTTCTTGAAACAAGATGCTACAGTGGTTTGGAACAGCCCTCAAGAAGTTCCTTATGCTTACAAAGGAAGTGAGTGGATTGGATATGACAACCCAAAGAGCTTCCAGATCAAAGTAAGTTGCAAATTGCAAATTGTCAGTGGAAATTCAGTGTAAAAGGTTAGGTTTTCTTTCATGTTAAGGTAGCACCAAGATATGCATGTTCTGTTCTTTCTGAGATTGGTGGGAATTACAATTCCAGGCAGATTTTGCTGCTATCTGTGGCTGCTATATTTTATTTAGTATTTTATTCAGACCCTATCCTTATATGCTGGGAAAAGAAATGGGGAGGAAGGATTACACTGTGTCTGTCTCCCAAGGCCACATCTTCCCTCCGGACAGATCAGTTTCGAAAGAGGAAATTAATTTATATATATTTAATATTATAAAATGAAATTTACCTGTGGGTCTTCTAGATAGCAACAATTTAATAAAGAAAAATGGAAAATGGGTGCACCAGAATAAATAAAAAATTACACACCTTTAACGAATAAAATAGATTAGTTGGTCAGCTCTGGTAAGGCTCATGAAATATTAACCTTAAATGGGCTGAATAGTCCAAAGTCCAATTTGGCATGATAAATAATGCTGGAACCTAGTTAGCAGATCACTAAAATCCATCAAAATAATTAAAAAAAAAAATCATTTAAATAAAGTCCTGTTAAAGTTCTCTTGAAACTCAATGCGCTAGAAGCAAAGAGCCATCCTGGTAAAAGCTGTACCACTGTGCCACGCAACACCAGTGTGATGTCACACCGTAATGACACAAATCTCATCAACACGTTTCATCCAAGAGAACTTTCTCAAGGCATAACAAGTAACAATTCAGTAGTGTAAAATTAGACACATAGAATGTGACGGCAGATAAGAACCGTTTGGCCCATCTAGTCTTTTTGAAATACTTTCATTAGTCCCTGGCCTTATCTTATAGCTAGGATAGCCTTATGCCTATCCCACACATGCTTAAACTATCTCAATGTGTTAACCTCTACAACTTCAGCTGGAAGGCAATTCTATGTGTCCAGTCCACTACCCTCTCTGTAAAGTAATACTTTCTGAAATTATTTTTAAACCTTTACCCCTCTAATTTAAGACTATATCCTCTTGTTGTGGTAATTTTTCTTCTTTTAAATATAGTCTCCTCCTTTACTGTGTCGATTCCCTTTATGTATTTAAATGTTTCTATCATATCCCCCCCTCGTCTTTCCTCCAAGCTATACATGTTAAGATCCTTTAACCTTTCCTTGTAAGTTTTATCCTGCAAACCATGACCAGTTTAGTAGCCTTTCTTTGAACTCTCTCCAAAGTATCAATATCCTTCTGAAGATACGGTCTCCAGTACTGCATACAATACTCCAAGTGAGGTCTCAAAAGTGTTCTGTACAATGGCATGAGCACTTCCCTCTATCTACTGCCTCTCCCTATACAACCAAGCATTCTGCTAGCATTTCCGGCTACTCCATCTAGATTGTCTGCCTACCTTTAAGTCACCTGAAATAATTACCCCTAAATCCTTTTGCTCAGATGTTGAGGTTAGAACTCTATCAAATATTATATACTCGGACCGTGGGGTTTTTACGCCCAAGATGCATTATCTTGCACTTATCCACATTAAATGTCAGTTGCCAGGGCTCTGGCCATTTTTCTAGTTTACCTAAATGATTTCCCATTTGGGTTATCCCTCCTGGAACATCAACCCTGTTACATACCTTAGTATCATCAGCAAAAAAGCTTACCATCAAGACCTTATGCAATATCACTAATAACAAAAATATTACATTGAATGGGTCCAAGTACAGATCCCTGATGTACCCCACTGGTAACTAGACCTTGTTTTGAATATACTCCATTGACTACAACCCTCAGTTGTGTGTCATTCAGCCACTGCCTAACCCATTCAACAATTGAAAAAAAGAATCTACAATGCATAGTGAATGGTCAATCATTTATTAAATTAAGTAATTTAACATGACATGATGCTTATCAGTAATCCACAGCAGACACATCATTTAGAAAGCTACAAGCCACATTTTATTTACCACACTATTTACCCACATCACACATGATATTGATCAGCTATCCATATGGCTCCAACACACGCCACCATATTTTGCAAAGCACCCATCACTCACCAAATTGGCACATACATAGCACTGGTCAGTATCATCACATATCAACATCTATCAATCACTCAAATTACAAATATAATGCATTTATTAGCAAGCATGAATAAAGAGGTCAACCAATTAGAAATAAATGCCATATTTATATAGCAATAGTGAAGTGTGTACTCATTTGGAGACTTTTTCCAACTAGCCTATGTATAGCAAGTCATAGCATATAAATGGAAAATTGGCCACTCAGTTCAGTTCAATCTGCCTTCTTAACATATTTCAGATGTTTTATTTACCTATTTTACACCATTTTCTTCCGTTTCATCAAGCATTTGCCTCAGTCCTACCACTCTGCTCTTCCAATACTACCTTTCCCCTCTTATTCCTCCTCCACAGCCAAAATTACTTAACAGATGCATCATCTTTTAGCATAATCATGCATGGTGTATATTAGTGATTTTGACTGCTTTTGACAAAGACCCAAATGCTCACAGGGCTTGTTCTTGACCACCCATAAAGCAGTTTTAAAAATTAGGTGTAAAAACAAATGGAACAAAGTCTTTGAAACATTTTTATGTGTCATCTAGGTCCTTACTGTATTGGGGTCGGCTGTCAGGTCAATATATGCCCCTCTTCCAAACACTAGGGACACATCTTGTGGTCCTGAATTAGCGGTTAAACATCCCTGGTCTTTATTGATATAATCTCCTTTTATCAACCCCCACCCCCTTCCCCCAATGCACCTTTCTAAATACTACTTCCATTTCCTCAAAAAGGAAATTAATTCAACCTATTTAAATTAAACAGAGTTCATATTAAAAAAAAAAAAAGTTTTAGTGAACCTGATATCTATTTTTAGCTGATAATTCCTGATTTTGTTCACAGATCAGTAATAATTTGTTTTTCTTCTATACTGCATGTGCTTTATTAAAACGGTTCCTCTTGTAACAGGCAGAGTGGCTGATGAAGAACAACTTTGGAGGTGCCATGGTTTGGGCTCTTCCTTTGGATGACTTCAGTGGGACTTTCTGTGGACAAGGCAAATACCCCATGATGAACGCTCTCAAGTCTACTCTTGGAATCTCATTTCCAAGTGAGTATTGAAGATGTCAGCAAGATATAATGCAATTCACTAGATGGGCTACAAGATTCCAGTTGCACCACTGTCAAATCATTCTAATCACTATGCAAAACAAGCTCTGAGACCAGTAACAGTATTAAAATATGTTTAGAACTACCCAACTAGAAGGAACATGTGCACAAGTCATATCAACTGTTCATGCTTTTATGCATCAATTTCATATTGGTTCCCACAACCAACATAGCAATAAAGACTGAGGAGAGAGTCCACAGCCCAGCCATAGAGTGTATATATAGATCAACATGGTCACAGGTAGAAATAGGGCCCCAAATATAATGACAGCCCACAAGTGATAACAACTAATGCACACAATATGTAGTGCATTCCATACAGCTAATGATGTGGCTATGGTGCCAGGGGCGTTCTGGCATTCTCTGAGGGTAAATATTTAAACATTTCTCAAACGATTTGACCACTTTCCATGGGAGAACACAATGACACTCCTGGCACAATACAGCCTGGTGCTTGCAGTATTGTTTTAAAGGGGTACTATTTCTTTCTGAAAAGACGTCCTTAATGGACATGTCCTCTTGTGTGTAAGTGATTGGAGTGGTGAAGGAGACATACTTACTTGTACGGTCTTTCTTCTGTTCTTGGTAAAAGGACCCACCAGCGGCTGCATCATCTTTTTTTTTTTTTTTTTTTTACACAAAGCACACATATACATTTGTTAGATAAACACAACCAATGTACGAGAAGAGCTTCCTTGCCTTTAAGACAGCACACCACCTTTATTTTCAGGTTTTTCAGCATAACACTCCAAAAAAGCAGAAAGCAGTAATGTGGACAGTAATTAAGATGTATTTTAAACACTTTCTCACCTTAGGATAGGATAATAATTGTGTCTGGTTCCAGGTATATTCAGCAAAGTGTTGAAAATGGCAACACCTTCCTTCTTTGAAATGTCTCTCTCCCAGGAATATGAAATAAAAACGTGATTCCACTGGCCAAATTATGCAATAACTTTATTGCCAATTAAAAAGTCTTGCATGCATAAAAATAAATATCTTAATGTATTAAACGTTGGTGTAGTCAAGAATACAACTTGGGGATCAATGTAAAACTGCAGGAAACGCCAAAGTTCTTTATGAGCAGTGAGATGCCATAGAAATCGATTATGCTTTACATGAGAAGATGCTTGTTCCCATGATCAGACACAAGGGACAGCGGATTGGAAATTTCAAAAGACAGCATACTGAAATGGCAACCTTCGCAACATTTTATTAAAAATTATATATTTGTAAAAACTACAAGATATCAGTGCCACTTTCACCATTATAATTTTTGCTCTTCTTTGCAGATTGTAAGACACCCACTATAACTGTTGCTCCAAATACAGCACAACCAGCTACGGCCGCAGCACCAACTGCCGGTAGCAGTTTCTGTGTTGGAAAGGCAAATGGTCTCTATCAAAATCCCAGTGAAAAAAGCGGCTTCTTTAACTGCGTTAATGGGAAAACCTATCAGGAGTCCTGCCAGACAGGCCTTGTTTTTGATACCAGCTGCAGCTGCTGTAACTGGGCATGAGGAGGAAACAATTTGATATAGCTAACAAAACGGTCCTTATTATGGTAGTGACCCCCTTATTGGGCATCCATTCTGTAATAATGCTTTAATAAAAATAAAAAGTGTCACTTTGTGGTTTTAAAATTAGCATATTTTGATATAAATGGTACCAATTCCAAATAGAGCTTAGAAAAATCCCAAGAGGGAGATCTTCAACTTGGTATTTAGACGGACTATGTAGCAATCCTAAAATGTACTTGACCGCAGTCAGGTGTGGGAAAATGGGTACAGTTTAGAAACAAGGTAATCTTACTTCTGTTACTTATTCAGTGAGTGTCTTTATTTATTCACTGCCAAAATGAACACAAACAGAAGTGTGTCCCAATTTGCTAATTATATTAGGGTAGCTGTTGAGGTTAAAGTGGATCCCAATAATCCCATGGCAAAATGATAAGCCAGACTCTCAAACCTAGTTCAATGTATAAGGATAGATAAGTAATTAACCATCCTACTAGTTACATGGGGTCTGGTTTCTAATTGAAAATTACATTCAGGGAGAAATTCACTAAACACTGTTGTTTGACTAAAATACAGCTACCCTAAATGGATATGCTTGATAAGGTTCAGCATATAGGAGAACAGCCATCTATTGCATCCTCACACTGGACTGGGCTCACTCATATGTATGAGTTAAATGTTACAAGATGCACCGATTTAAAGATTGTGTCACTCAGGAAATTTATCATGTCAGTGAAATGTGTAGGAAAACAAAAATGGAGACAATGAGGATAGAATTACTCTTAGAATAAAGTCCACAACTAAAAGGAAATCAATATTTGAACATTATATAGGATATCTGTATTTTAGTCAAACCGATTGGTGAATCTTTCCCATCTAAATACATTGGATTTCTCTGAGCTTTATTTAAATGCAGATTCAAATATAATTGTTTCCCTACACATTTCACTGACATGATAAATTTCCTGAGAAACAAAATCTGTAAAATCGGTGCATCTTGTAACATTTAACCCATAAATATGCGTGAGTCCAGTCCAGTTTGAGGACGCATTTCAGAAAATGTGACCTTGTGAGTTTAATGATTACATGCACCTTTAAATTACAATAGATTGCTCTCCAGCTGACACGAATCTGTAACTCCCACAATTCTCAGCCCACTGTTAAAGTAATACATTGGAGAGCCAACAGAATGCATTCACTACAATGCTAGAAAGAATTGCCTTCAAAGTGAGAACACAAACACAGAATGAAATTGTATTTAAGGATGGCTCTTATAAGCCAGGTTACATCTTTTGGTGTGGAGGAATTTGACATTGGTGTAGGATTTGCAAGTTACCCTTCAGGCAGTGCTAGCAGTGATGGACGTGATTTTGTCTATAGTTTGCCTCAAATACACAAACAATATTTGCGCATGTTAATGTATTTAATTGCTATACACGATGAGCAATCTTAATTGGAGCTAACATATGTAATCGATCCATACCTTATTAGAAATAACACAATGACTTTGCTATAGTCATTACACATATAACCAAAATATTTTCAAACTTCTTGTTTTTGAAAAAACATCTAATCAAGTGGGATCTCAAGGAATAACAAACGCCCCAAGCGTGGTACTTCACTGTTTATTATAGGCACATATTGCTCAGAATTAATACAAAATATAAACAGTAAATAATATATTAACAGCAGGGAGAAATACTTTATAATATAAAACAATCTTATTTTAGCCGTGCCTTTGTCATACTTAGATCCATATAAAACTGCTTCCATGGTATCTTATGCTTTAAAACATTTTGGGTTTCCCATATACCAAATTCAGTTTTCAAATTAGGAACTGCTTTTGCTTTTTTCCTTTACTGAATACACACAGGAGACTTCACATGTTCATGAGTTACTCCTTTCAGAGACAATTATTAAAATTCTATATTAAAAATCAAAAATAACTGTTTGGAGTATACCAAAAAAAAATTTAAAATTAAAACAGCTATAGTGAAATTTTGATTTGAAGGTTTTGTTTTGGTTAATTGCAAAATCTTTTATTCTTTGCATGCCTCTGTTAGTTCATTTTGGTGTGTTCATTTACTGCAACATTGATAACACAGTATGCAATATTTTAGTATATTGTCAGTAATTTATAGAAACAAACATACATATTACTCATATAAAGTAAAGTAAACTTGGGAGTGTAATTCAAGACCAAACTGCAAAGACACTGAGTTTATCTGAATTCCTTTAGCTTTTTCTCCTTTTTGCAGGAATCATGCATTTCATTATCATTCTTATGACTTATTTTAGGTCTGTTAGTGATGGTTAAAACTTGTTGTATTTGTCTTTATTCTGAAGACTTCAATATGAAGGTGAGAAGCTATTTGATTGCAGACGCTCACACTGTAACGGATCAGGTCGACCAAGGAAAGTACCTGTAAATAATTTAATTAAGTTTTAATGCAGAATATACAGAGGAGGAAACTATAATGCATGAACATGATTTTAAATAACAACTAACAGAAGCTATAACAGAATTAGAATGCTATGGGTTTCAACTGCAGACTACTTTATGTCATCACCAGGAGAAAGTCAGAATATTTTATTGTAAAATCACAGAGAAGTACCTCTTGTTTGTTTACATCTGTGTGTATATCTCAATCCATACCTTATTAGAAATATATATATACATATGTGTGTATATATTTCTAATATATATACACACACACATATATATATATATATATATATATATATATATATATATATATATATATATATATATATATATATATATAAAGCTCAGGGGCTATCTAGCTATGCACTTTGTATAAAAGAGCTTAAGAGCTCTCTACCTTTGTATTTGTCTGTGTATATTGTATGTTCGCCACTAATTGTACAGCGTTGAGGAATCTGTTGGCGCTTTATAAATACCAGTAATAATAATAATACTGCAGTGTTACAAAGGGGGTTGGGGAGGGGTGGGATCACCTACCAATAAAATGATATAATTGTTTCAAACAGTAGAAAATTACCCACATGAAAACCACTGGAGTGTTAACAAAACAATGCAAACTTTGTGGGTGCAATATCAAAGAGTAGGGAGCTAAGAAACCATTGGTGTATAAGGATCACAGCTATTTTTCGGAGCCAGTCTGAAACAAACTGTGGTATTTCCCAACCTACATGCTAAATACACATTCACAGGTGAGACTTCAGAGTTCCAAGCCAGAAAGCTGAATGGACATTTTGACTGTAACATACAAAAAGGCTGGGGATACGTAGGGGTGGTGGTGGTGGTGGGACACACACACAGAAATGTACTTACGAGTGCGATCCATAACACAATGTACTCATCAATGAAGCTGTTGAAATACTGATCTAGAAACAAAAGTGCAGGTCCAATAAAAGCAGTATCATGCAAATGCATCTCACTCTTGGTCATATGAGCAACCTAGAAGTAAAAAAAAAAAAAAAAATTAGATAAAAGAAGGAGTACACTCAGTCTGGAAATAAAATGCTGCTAATAGGAGCATTTGATTGGAGGAGTGCAGCATTTCGCCATGTAAGCCTAGTTCCAATCCACTGCTTTACTGTGAGAAATAATGGATTGGGGGATATAGTGGGTGATGTATGCTTGGATGCGGACATCACCAGATGAGGAGCTGGAGGCTGCAGAACAGTAAGGTTAGTAATATTTAACTTTAATTTTTAGCTGCAAAGTGGGGTGGACAGAAGATAGTACTGAAATAGTTGTTATTTTCGCGACTATAGGTTCCCTTTAACATACAGACCAGAATAAAATATATATTTTTTTTAAACAAAAAAAAAAAAAAAAAAAAAAACTTTGCACACTCTCATTCTCTCTTTCCACAAGTGCTAATCATTCTGCTCCTCTCATTTGATTGGCTATGGATACTAAGTGCGAAATGCATGCTTTCTTTTCCATTAGTAAATATCAATAATGCTTTGACGAATGTGATGACCATCTCCACATGCAAAAACTGCCAGATTGTCAAAAGATATTCTAACTAAACTAAATTGGTTAGATAAAAATAATATTTTAATGGGTCTTTTTTTACTTTGTTCTAAGTTTATTGATTTTTTCCCCCCAGTTTTTCAATGAGCATTATATACGTTCCTGGGAGAACCTTATATTATTTACATCTATTGTATTGGTTCTTGCCTCTATGGTAATTTATCTATATAGCTTATACAGCTGGGAGATATCCACTGTAAAATGTATTTAGCTCAACACAGTAAAAATATGGTACAAATGACCTTCAGCTCTGGCATAGTCTTTGGCTTAAAACCCCCTGGATACACATAGACATAAATGGATTTAAGCCATTGAGAATATGGTTAGGGTTTATGATTTTTTTATTTAATTGGATCAGTCAGCCATAGTCTAGTATTATTTGAAAATGTCGGCTGCTCTCATTTTGTATACTGTCCATGCCTGTATACTACACGTGCAGTATCGAAAAAAAAAAAAAAAAGAGAGAATGAATGTCACTCTATTAGGAAATATTGTTTCAAATTCATTTAAGCAAAAAAAAAAAAAGCAAAAAAAAAGGCACTATAAACACAAGAGGTCCAGGGTTTGGTTTACAAACGTTGTGCAGTTAAGGGAACCCGTTTGTCACTATGTAGCACAGAAAGATTAAGAATAAAATGCAGCTTAGAGACATTATCAAAATATTTGGCTATCACATCTCCAAAAAGAGGTGATGGGGATCCTGATTTAAAACAAATGGACAAAAACTGAATTGGCTGCTTCCATAACCTCCTAACATCATAACCATCGCAGTAGGTGGAATGACCATTCAACAGAACAGCAGTTAACCATGAAAAACAAAACAAAAAAGCTATTAAGCAGTAATTTAGTTATTTCAAATATCATGACCACTATACAGTACTCTGGCCCAGTTACCCTGCCAGGCTTTGATGCTTCCTGGTGGTCAAGTGATGCTAACTGGTAGTCTAGCTTCTGCAGAGCGTCAGCTGTCCGTTCTCAGTCAATCAATGAATGCAATTCTGTGCACAGAACTGAAATTAGCCTGCCTGGAAATCTACATAATTACATAGGCTGAAAAGAAACATACGTCCATCAAATTAAGCAGGCGACTTCCAGGCTGGCTGATAACACCCCAGTGCAGCAGCCGGAGGTGCAGGTGCTGAATTATGTATGTGCAGTGTTTCAAAGCAAAATGCTGCACATACAGACTCAAGGCACTCGAACCACTTCAAATCACTTAAGTGGTCATGCTGCTTTGAGTAACCCTTTAAATAAAAACAAACAATTAAAAGCCCCTCTTACATTTCTTCCCTTATTCATGGATATGCCCCTTCTCTGTCTCTCCGTTCTGCATGTGACCTTCTCATGTCCGCTGCGCGCACCATTACTGCTACCTCGCGCTTGCAGGACTACTTGCGGGCAGCTCCCTTCTTTTGGAACAGCCTGCCTACCCCCATCAGACTAGTCTTCAATTGTTTAAGAAGTCCCTTAAAACACATTTGTTCAAAAATGCTTATGGACTCCCAGAGTAACTTACCTATACTTCTCCTAATCTGTCTATTGCTCTCCTAAAAGAGCCATACTCCACTCTCACCTCCAGCTTTGCTACTTTTCCACCTTGTTTAGTGGCTGTCACCCTTGCTGCCCTGTTGTGTATTTGTACCCCATCTCCTCTAGACTGTAAGCTCGTTTGAGCAGGGCCCTCATCTACCTATTGTTCTTGTGTCATTGTGTAATTGTCTCATTTATTGTAAATTTCCCCTTTCATAATATTG
Source organism: Pelobates cultripes (assembly GCA_933207985.1). Lineage (NCBI taxonomy): Eukaryota > Metazoa > Chordata > Amphibia > Anura > Pelobatidae > Pelobates > Pelobates cultripes. The sequence goes on from OW240912.1 coordinate 141,983,227, forward strand.
TAAAACGCTGTGGAATTAGTTGGCTCTATATAAATACCAATAATAATAATAGTAATAATAATAATAATAATAATAATAAAAGGAAAAATGTAGTTCTTACCACTAATTTATTTGTAACTTTTGCAGAAACAAAGCCAAATGCAAGAATGTAGAGGCAAGGGTGCTTCTCAAAGAGTTGAACAGCAGATTTTTTGTAGATCATTGTAGCAAGAACAATGACAGATCCAATATGTAACATTGGGGACAGGACACTGGTTCCCTAAGGAATGGATAAAGAAAAGTTACACACAGCTGTTTTGTTAATTGCACTAAAATGTCTCATTCTCACAATCATACATTTACTGCATACACACATTACCATTACAATCCTGCTACTGCCCTTCCAGGCAATTGCTACATTATCCGCTTTACACTTTCATGGTATTGCAACACACTGCACCTGGCACCACTGCTGTGAATTGCAAGCCTATTTGAATTTCTTTGAAATCCTTAAATCTTAAAAGGGACACTCCAGAACCCTAAAGCACTTAAGCTGGCTGAAAAGCTTTATGTATGCAAAAAGAGCAGATTTCAATAGAATTTGGTTAAATTAATTAAATTGGTTACAACCCCCTTGGCTTTCAAGCAGACAACAGGTAATGTTACTTCCTTGTTTCGTTAGCTCAATGCACCTGACCTCAAAGGACCACTCTAGGCACCCAGACCACTTCAGCTTAATGAAGTGGTCTGGGTGCCAGGTCCCCCTAGGATTAACACTTTTTTTTTTTTTTTTATAAACATAGCAGTTTCAGAGAAACTGCTATGTTTATAATAGGGTTAATACAGCCTCCAAATCCTCTAGTGGCTGTCTCATTGACAGCCGCTAGAGGCGCTTGCGTGATTCTCACTGTGAAAATCACAGTGAGAACACGCAAGCGTCCATAGGAAAGCATTGTAAATGCTTACTCTTGCCGCGCGTGCGCATTCAGCCGAAAGGGAGGAGAAGAGGAGGATCGGAGGCGGAGAGCTCCCCGCCCGGCGCTGGAAAAAAGGTAAGTTTTAACCCTTTCCTCTCCCCAGAGCCGGGCGGGAGGGGGGACCCTGAGGGTGGGGGCACCCCCAGGGCACTATAGTGGTCCTTTAACGACTTCTCATTGAGCTGCATTGGAAAGTCTGTGATTGGACAGACACAGAAAGTCTGGGCAGGGTTAGAAGGGAAGGGCTTGTAAAGGTTGCAGACAAGAGAAATGCATATTTTGCAAGCTGTTTTTAAATATAACCCTAATGATAAAAATCATAATAAAATGCATGCATGTTTTCAAAATGGGTATATCTACTAAACAATGCTTTTTATTTTGTATTTGGGCAGTGGGGTGTCCTTTTAATACACATACCCTTCCCCCATGTTTCATATCTACAATGCACTCACACACAAACATTAAACCGATTACTGCAGACTTCTATGTGAGATTTAAGAAAGGGAAAAAGATGCTGTGATCTGAGAGGCATGTTGTAGAGTGTGCAGAATAAAAGTGGCCAGGCAGGCTTAAATGCATCTGCCAGGGATGAGATAGCACTGGGTCAACGGGCAGACCCTAGAGACTAATGCAATGCTGTATCTGTATGGTGTGGATTTGGGCGCATAATGAGAAAAACAAAATGAGAGCACGGATAGCTGTCTGGCTCCAAACATGCACAATGTGTCTATAGTCTGATGTCTTCTGACCGATGCTTGGAAGCAGTGACTCAAATGTTTAGCAACAGCTAACATTTCTGTGTTCTAATGGGAAACTAGATTTGTCTTACAGGGATTCACCCTGCAAAAGCTGTGTCTGTTCAATTTTCAAGAATGTAGAAGAACCCGCACCCCCAAATAAATCATCAAGATCCTCTGCAGATAACACAACATACATAATTTTGAAAATGAACTTACTGCAATAGTGGATCCATTCTTCCCAACACCACCAGTAAATATAACTTGAAAGTAATTTGTACATGAAAATATCGTGCCTGCAACAGTACAAAAGGCCGGAGCGAGCTTCAATGGAACATTAAGTATTGGTATCTAAGTGGAAGACATATGTAGCATTATTTAGAAAAACTCCATAGAAAACAATCAGGGTTCTTTAACCCCTTAAGGACCAAACTTCTGGAATAAAAGGGAATCATGACATGTCACACATGTCATGTGTCCTTAAGGGGTTATAGAGAAAGGAAAACAGAATATCTCCAATTAGAAAATTAGGGCTACACTAGACAGAATTTAGTTAGTTAAAAAAAAACAAATAAATAAAATTACCACAGTATTCCCAGCTGATTTGGAAACTTATTTAGGTTTGGTTTTTGTGGATACATAAATTGCTAGAACTTTAAATTGAGAGTGCAGATTGATATCAAACTACCATTCATCAAACTGCAATTGAAGCCCTTTAACACATACCTGCTTACACTCTGCTCTTGGCTACAACAGAAGTTTTATTAAATTATTCTCTCTTATTTCAATCAATAGTTGCTCAACTATTCTTGTAGTACATGTACCTTGTTAGATTTCACACATTGGTGTTATATTGAGTGTGTTCTATCCAAGTTAGTTATTTATTTTTTTAAAGGTGCACTATAGTGTCCATCTGCTCTGCCCCCCCCAAATCGAATTTCGTACGAACCGAACAAATCTCCTTTCCCTTCAGAGAGTGTAATGTACACATACACTTACCTTTGTTACTATATCTGTTATTGACTGTTTTTCCCATGATGCTAAATCATCTAGCATGATGGATGACTGAGTGTCATGGAAAAGTAAAGAGTCATATGTATGTTGTAGCTGTTAGATAATTAATTCCCCATCGTGTATAGATAGTCATAAGAAATTTTAAGTATGTAACAGCTAGTCATAAAAGTTAGTGATCACATATTTTGTGGATTTCAGGTAATTTTTCTGTCCTTATGATGACAGTGTATAATGGCACACTTTGCATATTAGATAGATCACTATCTCACACATTAAATTACATAAATTTTGTATTCCATAATTAGAACACATTTTTTTGATTCTCTTTCAGGATTAGCGCTCTTAAACGATTATGATAATTTACAATGTAAGGGGGGCAGTCCAAGTACCATAATGATTACAGTTCAATGTAAGGGTTATGGAGCAAAAGAGTCTGTTAGCACTGTTCCTGATTTTTCAAACAATAGGAGTGTGTACTGAGAAAAACCCAGGCTACCTCCAACTCAAGAGACTGGCTCATGTTCAGCTCATTGATGAGGTGTAAATTGCAGTTCTGCATTATCAGTGTCAATTCTGTTCAACTTCAATGGAAGGGGATAGTGTTGGGGGCAGATGTGTGCTATCAGCCTATAAATGCTGTCCAATAAATCTATATATGCTGAGACTTGATAAAGGCTCAGAGAGGAGTCGAAACGTTGTCTCCACTTCCTTGTTTCAAATAAAGACTGCCTTTTAGAAGAAACCTCATGTGTGCCTGGATATTTCTTTTCTTTTTCTTAATTTGAGGTCTTCAGGTATTGGCCCTCCCTTTCTGGAGCACCCTGTAGGAAGTATTCCCCGCTTTTTTAGTGTATGCATTTTACTCTTTTTTTGGATATAAATGCTGTCCAGGCTGAATTGAATTGATAATGTAGATGTGTCAATTTCTCATTATCAAGGAAGCTTAAGAGGAGCCAATCTGGGTGTGCAGTGTATAGCCCTATGTTTTTGCTTGTACCACTCCAAATAGTTTGACAAGAGGTACAGCACAAATACTGGAGGTGTAGTGGTTAAGGTGCTTCGTTTGCCCCTTCCATCTCATAGGATGCATAATCTAAAAGTGATCTGGAATTAGTTCATTTTACAAATTACAAACAATTAAAAGAATTTATTTTTTAAATTACCATTGATTCCCACAAAGCAGGTCCACCAATCACAGCCAACAAATGCATAACTATTATGAAGATCTGCACTTCTGTGACATCAATTCTGATTATGTATAAGATGCCACAAAAGGAGTGCCAGGGGGAAGAAAAACAAAAAAGATAACAATTATTAAACAAATCTTGTCGACATGCTCATCATATAGAAAGTTAAAGAATCAATGTAAAATCAGTAAAAAAAATATTTAACTTTTAACTTTTTTTTTAAGTTTCTTTCATTTGTACCACCTTAGTAAATGTGGTGATAAAATACATATATTCTTATCGTCCCATATCTTAACATTCCACGCACAGCTAATTTGCTTTGTTTCTAGTTAGACTCGTCCACAAAGCATTACTGACATCTTGTGGTTATTCATATTATTACAATACACCATTCAATACAAAACCAACCAGTAGCACAGCAGAATGCTTAACATTATATTATCACCCTGTTGTGTACCATGCAAGCTCATGTGCACTCAACATCCTATTAGAAAATGCTGTACAAGCAGATGTGCACTTGTACATTACATTATCAGCACCGATTCCCTTATGAAAATGGAGAGTAGCTCCATTGCCACCGGAGGCAGGCACTCTGCAGGGGACCGAGTACCTTTGCTAAACAGTAAGTAAACCATTTAACATTGTTGTAGGACCTGGCAACCCCAGGCACCATACCCACATTAATAAGTGCAAGTAGTTATGCTGCCTACAGTGTCCTTTTACATTTTAAGGATGAAGAGCAAAATTACTTTTTAAATTAAGAAAAATATATCACAAGCCTTTCCTTTTGTACTCCTTTGTAAGATCTGTGTATAGCTCAAACTCTGGCAATCCTGAGTAACAAAGATCACTTCTGGTATACCGGCACACATTTAATTTATAAACAGTGATGGCAGTTGCACAAGCAACGAAGAGATTAAAAAGATATAATTCTCACAATATCCCTTCCTTCTAAAGCTGGAGAAGGAAGCAATAGTTTTATGTGTGCCTGTTATCAAACTAGACGAGGAGATGGATGAATGGATAGATATAATGCCAAAATACCAGAGGATTGCAGTATGCAATGATACCTTTTTTATTGGACTAACATATTTCTAAGACAAGCTTTCAAGAGTTTTCCTCTCTTCTCCAGGTCTGAAGAAATACTGCGTTTACGGCTCTTCTCCAGACCTGTCCAGCCCAATAAAAAAATGGTATCATTGCATACTGCAATACTCTGGTATTTTGGCATCTTGTCTACTGGACTAATACAGCTAATCCAATCTACACTAATATATATAGAAATATATATATATATATATATATCTCTATCAAGTTTTAATCAGCTAGGACTGCAATGTCATTCGGAAAAAATATAATCTGATGATTGATCAAGCCAGTTTGGGCCTAGGTATGTTAGAATAGGCACTTCCTCATCTAGTTTGATAATTTGCAGCAAAAAACATGAAACTTCAAAAAGCTATCTTGAAATAACAGGCCATACAGATATTGTACAGTATAGAAAAATATCCTTCCTTCCAGAGACAGCTTTGAAAAGCCACTAATATACTGAAAGTGTAATACTGCCAGATGATACGCTATATTCATTAAAACACATTCATACACACACTTTATTTTTTAAATAATTCTTATATACATAAAACCACTTGCCCTATTGTTTCCAGTTTCAGGAAAACTGAAGTAAATGATTCTCACTGTTAAGAAGAGTAACTTACATCCCAAAGCGCAGCGTTCCAGACACATAGGTTTGCCAGTGAGCGCAGTAGAACATGAACATGCCCGCAAAGCAACAGAAGAACATCCAGTCTGGGTTTGTCCCGAGCTGTACTGCGATACAGGTCCCCAAAACCACAAACACTGAAGAAAAGTCAGCACAATGTTAAACATAACCTAAACAAATTTCATACTGTTTTGGGAAAGCTTATAAAAAAAAAAAATACACATTGCAGGGCAACATTAAAATCATTACAGTCTTTACAGAAACAGTGTGGCGATCTAAACATTTGTGATACATGCTATACTTTCTCGCAACAATTCACACAGTCCGATAAAAACACATCACAGGTAAAGAATGTGACAAAATTAGAACAAATGAAAAAACCACCATACTTATGAGTACTTTGAAGGAACCCAATTGGTAATTTCTTAGGGTATATGACCTCATACAGCGAGGGTAAAAAAGTATTTGATCCCCTGCTGATTTTGAACATTTGCCCACAGACAAAGACATGATCAGTCTATAATTTTAATGGTAGGTTTATTTTAACAGTGAGAGACAGAACAACAACAAAAAAATCCAGAAAAACGCATGTCAAAAAAGTTATAAAATTGAATTGCATGTCAATGAGGGAAATAAGTATTTGACATCTTCGACTTCGTACTTGGTGGTAAAACCCTTGTTGGCAATCACAGAGGTCAGACGTTTCTTGTAGTTGGCCACCAGGTATGCACACATCTCAGGGGGGATTTTGGCCCACTCCTCTTTGCAGATCCTCTCCAAGTCATTAAGGTTTCGAGGCGGATGACTGGCAACTCGAACCTTCAGCTACCCCCACAGATTTTCTATGGGATTAAGATCTGAAAACTGGCTAGGCCACTTCAGGACCTTAATGTTCTTCTTCTTGAGCCACTCCTTTGTTACCTTGGCTGTGTGTTTTGGGGCATTGTCATGATGGAATACCCATCCACGACTCATTTTCAATGCCCTGGCTGAGGTAAGGAGGTTCTCACCCAAGATTAGACGGTACATGGCCCCGTCCACCACCCCTTTGATGCCGTGCAGTTGTCCTGTCCACTAAGCAGAATGTTTCCACCTCCATGTTTGATGTTGGGGATGATATTCTTGGGGTCATAGGCAGCATATTTCCTCCTCCAAACACGGCATGTTGCGTTGATGCCAAACAGCTCGATTTTTTTCTCATTTGACCACAACACTTTCACCCAGTTCTACTATGAATCATTCAGATGTTCATTGGAAAACTTCAGACGGTCCAGTACATGTGCTTTCTTGAGCAGGAGGACCTTGCGGGCGCTGCAGGATTTCAGTCCTTCACGGCGTAGTGTGTTACCAATTGTTTTTTTGGTGACATTAGTCCCAGCTGCCATGAGAATATTAACAAGATCCTCCCGTGTAGTTCTGGGCTGATTCCTCACCGTTCTCAAGATCATTGAAATTCCACGAGGTGAAATCTTGCATGGAGCACCAGACCGAGGGAGACTGATAGTTATTTTGTATTTCTTCCATTTGCGAATAATCGCACCAACTGTGGTCACATTCTCACCAAGATGCTTGGCGATGGTCTTGTAGCCAATTCCATCCTTGTGTAGGTCTACAATCTTGTCCCTGACATCCTAGGACAGTTCTTTGGTCTTGGCCATGGTGGAGAGTTTGGAATCTGACTGACTGATTGCTTCTGTGGACAGATGTCTTTTATACAGGTAACAAGCAGAAATTATGAGCACTTTTTAATCTCAGCTTGTTTCCTGTATGAAAGACACCTGGGAGCCAGAAAGCTTGCTGATTGATAGGGAATCAAATACTTATTTCACTCATTGACATGCACATCAATTTATAACTTTTTTGATATGTTTTTCTGGATTTTTTTTGTCTCTCCCTGTTAAAATACACCTACTATTAAAATTATAGAAGGATCATTCCTTCGTCAGTGGACAAATGTTAAAAATGAGCAGGGGATCAAATACTTTTTCCCCTCACTCTTTATGTATAATCTGTTTAAAAGCAGGTATACAACACAGGGCATGAAAGCTTGAGGTTCGCATACCCAATGTCTCTATGGGAAGATGGAGGGACTGACTGGAGCTCTAAAACATGTTCCTCTGCATGGCAAAGACTGGAACAGAAGGGGAGAGGAAGGTAAAAAATCTGTTAAGTTTGGAAAAACGACGCCTGAGAGGGGATATGATAACTTTATACAAATATATTCGGGGCCAGTACAAGCCTTTATCTGGAAATCTATTCATAAACAGGGCTATACATAGGACACGAGGTCACACATTTAGGCTGGAAGAAATCTAAGGCAAAGAAAAGGTTTTTTCACAGTAAGAGCAATAAGGTGGTTTTGTCAGAGTCCATACAGATGTTTAAACTGCAATTGGATAAATACTTACAAAAACATAACATACAGGGATATAATTTCTAATTAGTGGGGTAATAGCTGCTTGATCCAAGGAGACATCTGACTGCTATTTTGGAGTCAAGGAGGAATTTTTTCCTAGTTTGTGGCAAAATTGGAAGCGCTTCAGACTAGGTTTTTTGCCTTCTTTTGGATCAACAGCAAAAAACATATGTGAGGAAGGCTGAACTTGATGGATGCAAGTCTCTTTTCAGCTATGTAACTATGTAAGTGGACTTAACTGAATACATTTAACCATGAATCAGGACAAAGTTAACAGGGTGGACCCACAAGATGTGACCATCTCTTAGAGCAGTCTGTTTTTTGTCAGATTAATGTAAGAGAAGTGGAACACAATTGTTGTACTATGAGATCCCCTCCCCCCCCCAAAAAACAAGACATTCGATATTTAGATCTTTATTCTAAATCAATTGATTAGATGTATACAGCATATATATCCATAAATAACATAAAAAGTCCACAGCACTAACGCGTTTCGACCTCCAGGTCTTTATCAAAGTGTGTGGTGAATGCTGGTCTTCTTTCTCTTAAATAGAGTTTCTATCTTTAATTTGGCGCCGTTTTGCCGGCGTCCGTCTTCATTTCCGGGTTCGCCGTTTTTCCGTGTCACATGACCTCCCGTCCGATCATGTGATCATACGTCGTGACGTCACTTCCGGGTTTTCGATCTTCACTTCACAAGCTCTATGTGTATCAACAGTTCTGGTGTTTTTCGCCATATTTAAAGTGGGAAAAACCCTACACACAGAAAAATCTAAAAAGATCAGTCGGATTTTTACACTGAATCTTATTATTTCAATATATTTGACCACATATTTACAACAAAGAAGGTTATATTTCAACATCTTTTTAATATGAGGAGGGTAATCCCCATAAAAGTCAATATACTTATAATGGGGAATAGTTGCTAATACATCATCTCATATAAAAATATAATAAAAATGATACAATTCATGAACCTATATACAGAGGAGGGGAAAAAAGGGAGACATAATATATCTGTAAAGGACAAAAAGACATGAGTTAATTTTATAAAATTAAATTCATCTAGGTGCCTGAAAACAAGGATACATGAGCATATTTATAATATTAGGAGGGTTTTTTTAAAATGCCATGGAGGAGACCCCTCCGGACTCCAGTTTTTTGGGATACAAGAAATGGAAGCCCACTGGAGAGGGGGGGACCTACAATCAGCCCTGAGCCGCTGCGAGATGAAGTGGATATTCAATTTGGACACTTTGTCTCCTGGGGGCCTCAATGTTGATTTTGAAGTGTCAGCATTAATTTCATTTCATTTAGTTACATGGCCCTTGGATACATATTTTATTTGTACAATTTTTATTGGGTACCTCGAATTTGGATCTCCATTTTTATACATTTTTTATTCCCCCTTTTTTTTCATTAAATATTTTATTTAAATGTTATAATTTTTACCTCCTTTTTAATTAAAAATTGTTTTAATAATTTTATAAAATTAACTCATGTCTTTTTGTCCTTTACAGATATATTATGTCTCCCTTTTTTCCCCTCCTCTGTATATAGGTTCATGAATTGTATCATTTTTATTATATTTTTATATGAGATGATGTATTAGCAACTATTCCCCATTATAAGTATATTGACTTTTATGGGGATTACCCTCCTCATATTATAAAGATGTTGAAATATAATCTTTTCTTTGTTGTAAATATGTCCTTATCTATGTAATTTGATATATAAGATGTGTAATGAGTATTTTCACATAGATGTATAAATATTATGAAATACCTTTAGTCAAATATATGGTTGTTTTATTTATGTATATATATATGTGGTCAAATATATTGAAATAATAAGATTCAGTGTATAAATTAGACTGATCTTTTTAGATTTTTCTGTGTGTAGGGTTTTTCCCACTTTAAATATGGCGAACAACGCCAGGACTGTTGATACACATAGAGTTTGTGAAGTGATGATCGAAAACCCGGAAGTGACGTCACGACGTATGATCACGTGATCAGACGGGAGGTCATGTGACACGGAAACACGGCGAACCCGGAAATGAAGACGGACGCCGGCAAAACGGCGCCAAATTTAAAGATAGAAACACTATTTAAGAGAAAGAAGACCAGCATTCACCACACACTTTGATAAAGACCTGGAGGTCGAAACGCGTTAGTGCTGTGGACTTTTTATGTTATTTTAGCTTTTCCTGTATTTTAACCAGTAAAGTTACAATTTGTTCCTTACTACTGGATGTCCTGGAATTTATTGAAAAGCTGGGAAAGGAAGCAAACCTGTTTGGGAAGCTGAAAGCCAGAATAAGTTTATTATTCATCTGCCACTAAAGTTAGAGCCAGCTTCATGTGGCTCTACATACTGTGAGTGACCCAATACCTGTGACTGACCAATGTTTTTTATTTAACAGTATTACACTATGTATGTGTTTTTATTATAGGTCAATCAGGAGGTGTCCCACTTATACTAAGTATAAACATATTTTCTTTTAACTTGATGTGCCCCCCCCCCTTTATACCTTTCTTTCTATCACTTTATATCTGAGTGCCATTTAGTGATTTTGGGCACTGGGGGTAGTTGCGTATTTTCTGGTGCTCTAGCGCCAATCCACGATTTCTGTGCTGTTTTTTACATCCATAAAGCACAGTGCCACTGCTATGGAACAGTTTGAATGTCACTGGGAAAATTAGATGACTGCGTTTTTACATAAAACCTATGGTCTTTGCATGGCATGGGAGGCTACCAGACCCAGATGGGGCAGTTGGGGAGATCAGTGAATATTCCCAGCCCACTCAGAGAGTGCAAGGGAGCCTGTTGTCTGTACCTCCTTGGCAATCGAACGCCGCTCAGTGCAAAAATAAAATAAATAAAAAATGCTGTATGAGCATAAAATATGTTGATACTGTATTTCCCCATCCACAAGGCTTTATGAGCAAAGAATGCCTACTCCTTCACTGTATTGTTGGAAATTCGTCAGGATATTGCAAATTTAAGGCTAAAATAGCAGAAATAAAATCATAAATACTACAAAACAAAGAAAAAATGTTCGGTGTATTTTAGCTTAAAATGCAAATCACGATTAGCCCTGAACCATTTATAAGCATGGAGCCAAGTGGCACTAGTAGCCTGTGCAGAATCTATGCCAAACCCACCATTTTACCAATTTAGCGATCATGGGATGGCCATTAAAGGAATAGACTAAGCAACACAACCAATAAGCTCTGTGTAGGGATTATGTTGTTGTTGTGTGTGTCTGGACTCAGTTTTATGCCAAATCATTCAGGATTAGTTTGACAAAACCTCTACTCAGCACTGCCCTTGTCCTTAGACGCATTAGCAGTGTGGAATGCACAATCCCGCATTCACAATGTGAATTCAAGCTGAACTGCAAGTAATCCACTGACAATGCTGGGGTTTAGTTTAGTCTCAGCAATGTAGCAGAGAAGTGGGTGGTCTCAGGGTGAGCCTAAATTTTTTTGGCCAACCTATTCCAAAATGGTTTGCCAAATAAAACTAATGTTTACAGATATAAAATGGTGAAGCTAATCCTGCTAAAATAAGTTTAAAATATAGGAACAGGCAATACTAGATTTGTAACAAATTAAATAGTACGTCATTTTTTGAGAAGATATGGAAAACAGTAATTTTACTTACCGCAGATTCCTTTTTCCTTAGTATCGTGGCAGCACTGCACAAGTGGGATGTAACTCCTGCTGTGGACAAGAAGTTCCCCCTCAAATTTGAATATTTTAAGAGAGACCACGCCTGCTGCCTATATAAACCTTGTACCTCCAAGGAAACACTAGTTATAAAAAGAACTAAACTGAGACCGTAGACTGCATAATTAATTTAATCCATACAAAAAGAGGAGGGAACAGCAGTACTGCCACTATACTAAGGCAAAAGGAATTTACAGTAAGTAAAATTATTGTTTTTCCTCTCGTAAAGTGGCATTGCTGTACAAGTGGGATATACCAAGATCCTTGCAACAAAAAAAGGGTAGAAAATTAGAAGGTCACTGTCTGGGGCACCTCCTGCCCAAAAGCAGCTTCAGAGGATGAAAATATGTCCAGCCTATAATGCTTTATAAAAGGTGTGGAATGAAGACCAAGTAGCCACCTCACAGATGTCTTCTGGAGAAGCTGCAGATCTTTCTGCCCAGGCAGTTGCCATCGCACTCGTGGAATGGGCCTTCAATGAAAATCTGATGGGAACACCTCAGGTTTCATAGCCAGTTTAATGGCTTCCATTAGGCACCTGGTAATAGTAGGTCTGGAGGCTCCTCTACTTTTACAAGAGCCTTGAAAAGTGACGAAGAGATGATCTGAGATCCTAAAGCCTTGTGATTGCTGAAGATAGATTTCCAACACTCTTCTAACATCTAGGAGATGCCACTTTCTTTCAAGCCCCGAAGATTGAGACTGGCAGAAGGAAGGCAGAATAATAGGCTGGCTCATAGATTTCTTTGAAATAACCTTAGGTAAAAAGGAAGGTCTGGAATGCTAATCCACTTTGTCTTGGTGGAAGATGGTAAACTCAGAAGCTGAAGAAAGAGTCTGTAATTCTCTTATCATCCTTGCGGAGGTGATGGCCACCAAGAAGATAGTCTTCATTGTAAGCATCTTTAGAGAAACATGCTGCAAAGGTTCAAATGGAGGTTCACAAAGAGCCTGAAGGACTAAAGACAAATCCCAGGTAAGAAAACAGACAAGTCCTGCACAGCATTTATAGTTCAAACATTTTAAATTTAGCGCCAAAGAAAATTCCGTCTCGCGAATGTGCAGTAGCGCATTCGGAAGTTCAGTGGAACGCAACGCCTCTCGGGCGTCCGTTCCACGGCTGTGCACATGCGTAAGTGCTGTAAGGTGGGAGGTCCCAGGATGTGGCCACATAAGCCTGCTTCCAGTCACATTCCATAACGAAATGGAACGTAAGTCTCTGCTGCTCAGCTCCAACCTGGGGAGCTATCGGGCACTCACCTCCCCGGTCAGCAGCCGATCTCTGGCTGGTCATGTAGAGCTTGAAGGAGCCTTGTCCGTCCCGTTGCCGGGACAAGAAGAACTGGTGTTTTCTTGGAGGTACAGGGATTATATGGGCAGCAGGCGGGATCTCTTTTAAAATATTCAAATTTGAGAGGGAGCCTCTTGTGCACAGCAGGAGTTTTATCCCACTTGTACAGTACTGCCACTATACGAGAGGAAAATGTCAATTTCTAAGAAAACAAAACTAAACCCATAATCAAAAAGTTGCAAAACTTTCAAATGCCTTCTTAAAACACACTTGCATTCTCAAAATGAAAGTTTAAATCCAGTTATAAAACCATTATGCACTATGCACACTGCTTATTCAGAAATTGCAACACTACTGTAACTTCTGAATAAGCAGCATTTAGTAAAAATTAAGCCAGAGTGCCGTTTATTTCATTAAAAGTAGCTATTATATACAGATCCTATTCTATATATATTCTGCGGCTTGCCTGCCATTCACACATGGCAGTTCCCCTACACAACAAGCATCTACCTCTAAAGAGCAGACATTGGTTGGATGTTGAGGAGTTGATATGGAAGAAACACTGATTTAAATTTACTGGTGCTGCAATTTCCACGATTTCTTTGGCAAAGGGTATTTGAAATCACTGTGTACATACTTTAAACTCCTTAAGTTTAATTATTATCTACAGTTCTTCCTCAGGCTTGTTAATATATAATGATGCTCTTTTAATCTTGTAACACACAGTCTACACTACTGGTGCCATGCAAAATTAATCACACATGGATGAACTGAACTTGTATTGCAGATCTCTCATCTCTCCCCCACCTACAGATGCTATGATAGATAATTGATGCTCCCTTGATTCTTGTACACTCCTACCTACTGACAGATCACCTATTCCATGCCCTCCCCTCAGTGATCCTTGTAACCTATCTGACAGCTCCCATGATTCTATTCCCCCCTACCTCGCTCACTGATAGCTCTACTTATCCCTCTAACCTACCTACTGACAAGATCCCTTGATCCCTGTACTCCCTTCCCTCTGACAACTCACCTGATCCTTGTATCACATACATACATGTGAATGATGCAAGTTGCATTATGATATGTAATATTACACTTTATTTTCTGTATTCACGGATGCAGATAAGCAGTTTGTCACTATTGTTTCCCTACCTGCCAGCACCTTAGCTGTTCTGTTTGCAAATGAACATTCACATGAACAAGAACTAGAGAGTTCATGAGAAAGGCAGTAGGATGGGACATAGGCAGGGAATTGGGAGTGGAATAGGAGGGTAAGAGACAGGGTTAAGAATGCTAAAGAAAATCCGCTAGCTTAAAGGTGTGCCAGAAAAAGCAAACAGGCACGGTTTATAGTAAGTTTATAAACATTTATTACATCATTTTCAAACTTTTCTTGTTTTTTTTTAGTTTTTAGATATGTGTAAAAGTGTTTGCTAAAATTGTCAAGTGATGCATGTCCTTTTAAGGTTAACGGTTACATTGTGCAGTCACATAGTTGTTACCTGTAGACAGAGAGTCACAGCCATGATCAAAAAGCTCCCCCAAAGGGGTGCTGCTGTTGGTTCTTCTTGCTTGCTTCCCGTCAATGGCGTCCAATGACTGGTATATAAACAGGCCGATAGCACAACAGATATAAGTCCACACAGGGGCCTGAAATAGCAGTAAAATCACTTGAGATAACAAAATAAGAAATTAAATTATGAATAAAATGTACAAAAATAAATTCTCCCTGTATGAAGACACTTTACGTAGTTAGAGAACCTCTGCTGCTGATGGAGATATGTGATGGGCCTATTTAATGAGTCAGCAGATCACTACTTTAAAGGGACACTATAGGCACCCAGGCCACTTCTGCTCATTGAAGTAGTCTGGGACAGTGTCCCTATTGCCCTTAGTCCTGCAATGTAAAATTTTGCAGTTTTAGAGAAACTGCAATGCTTACATTGCAGTACTAAGACAGCTTCTAGTGGCTGTCTACCACACAGGCACTAGAGGCGCTCCTTGCTTGCTCAGCGACTTTTGGTCACCTGATGCGTTAAAGAAATCCCCACAGGAACGCACTAAAGCAATGCTTTCCTATGGGGAAGGCCAAATGCTCTCCGCGCATGTGCATTAGCTCTCCCTGTTGGATGACGCCAGAGGAGGCGGAGCGCCGAGGGAAAGCAAACCTGGATCAGGTGGGCTAATAGAGGGTTTTCGATGGAAACGGGAGGCAGAGGGAGCTATAGTGTTAAGAAAACAGGTTTTTATAGTATACCTTTAATAATAATATTGAATTAAACAAGTTCAAATGTGCAAAATAAATTGGCCAAAGGTAACCATTTGCATGCACGAGCTACTTTAATAGATTAAAATTTATTTTACAGCATTTACAGATGTATATTTTTCTTATAAAAAAACAAAAACAAAGTGCTGTATAGGCAAAAAACATGTTGATATTTTGCTTAGACTTTAAAAATTTCCATCCACAAGGCGTTTTGAGTACTTGAGTTCCACAATACATCCAACCAATGAATGTAACAGTGAGAGACTAGAAGTAAAAATGAGAAAAGGGAAGTGATATGGAGGAAGAGAAGGGAACGTGGACACAGAGGGGAAATGGTCATGAATGAGGAATGACAAAATCATATGGTTAGGGATTTTAACGAGATTTGGCCAGTGGAACGTGGTGCATTTGGTACTGTATATCTTCATTTAAATACCCACAATTCTCCCACCCTGTATTCGCACACTGAAAGCCCCCACAAACACACCCCAGCATTCATCTAGAGCAGCAGTTCCCAACCCAGTCCTCAAGTACCCCCTACCAGTTCAGGATTTAGGGAGTTCCCTGTTGTGTGCCAAGTGTTTTTTTTTTTTCTTTTCTAAAAACACCTTATTATTATTATCATTATTATTACTGGTATTTATATAGCACCAGCATATTCCCTAGTGCAGTGGTGGCGAACCTATGGCACGCGTGCCACAGGTGGCACGCCGCGCCCCCTCTGTGGGCACGCGGCCAAAGGTCGCCGTGCGCTCCGCCGGCGCATCCATAAGGCGGCACAAGTGGCCGCCTTAGGGCGCACCGGCCCGGCGGGCGCAAAGCCGGAGTGACCGGCAGGAGGTGAGTGCATTGCGCAGAGTGCTCCCTCCTGCCAGGCGCTCTGTGTAGCGTGGCCGAGCGCACCGCGGTACAGGAACTTATGTTTCCTGTACCCGGGCGGGCGGAAATTAAGTGCTCACAGAGAGAGCACTTCCTGTCCGCCGGGTACAGGAAACTGAGCTCCGCGGCGCTCGGCCACGCTACAAGGTAGGAGACTGAGGGAGAAGGAGATGGAGGGAGAAGGAGACTGAGGGAGAGATGGGGAGGGAGAAGGAGACTGAGGGAGAGATGGGGGAGGGAGAAGGAGACTGAGGGAGAGATGGGGGGAGAAAACTGAGTGTGGGATGGGAGAAAAAAAATGAGGGAGGGATGGGGGGAAAGAAAACGGGGGGGAGAGGGGGACAACATACACACAGCACCCCTGCCCTACACATATCACCCCACAAAAAGACACACACACACACATCACCCCACACACACACCACCACCCCCCACACACACACATCACCCCACCCACACACATCACCCCACCCACACACATCACCCCCCCACACACACATCACTCCACACACAAACACATACACTGTACCCCTCAATGCAGTGTGTGTACACTCAGCAGTCTGTCTGTGTGTGTACACTCAGCAGTCTGTGCGTGTGTGTACACTCAGCAGTCTGTCGTGTGTGTACACTCAGCAATCTGTCGTGTGTGTACACTCAGCAGTCTGTGCGTGTGTGTACACTCAGCAGTCTGTGCGTGTGTGTACACTCAGCAGTCTGTGCGTGTGTGTACACTCAGCAGTCTGTGCGTGTGTGTACACTCAGCAGTCTGTGCGTGTGTGTACACTCAGCAGTCTGTGCGTGTGTGTACACTCAGCAGTCTGTACACTCAGCAGTCTGTCTGTGTGTGTGTGTATTTAGCAGTCTGTGTGTGTGTGTGTGTATTTAGCAGTCTGTTTGCGTATTCAGCAGACTGTGTACTCAGCAGTCTGCTAAATACAGACAGACTGCTAAATACACATACAGACAGACTGCCGAGCACACACACACAAACTGCTTAATACACACACAGAGATGTTAATTAGTTCGGACAACTGTATGAGTTGTTTTTTCTAAACTTAAACCTCAGTATTCAGGTTTAAATGCCGTTTTGGCACTTTGAGGGGGAAAAATTGGCATGTATTACGGTTTGGGCACTCGGGCTCAAAGAGGTTCGCCATCACTGCCCTAGTGCTTTACAATATTATCAAAGTGGGAGATTTAACAATAAATTAGACAATTACAAAAAATTTACAAGAACAATAGGTTGAAGAGGTCCTGCTCAAAGAAGCTCACAGTCTATAGGAGGTGGGGCATAAAACAAAACGGGACAGGAAGTAGACTGGATAATTCCTAAATCCTGGACTGGTAGGGGATACTTGAGGACTTAGTTGGGAACCACTGATCTAGAGCACAGAATTAATAAAGACAGACACTTAAGCCTCAACTATCTATACCTGCATACAAATGCAGAGACACTCAGCGCTGTTAACATGGCACACGAGAACAAAATGCAGCTCTGGAGTGGAGTGGCAAATAAAGTGTAGACTTGGTTAGTAGCTTAGGTTTGCACAAAGTTATTGATGTAAACACTTCCTGTCAGGCTGCTTAAAACACTTTAAAAAAAGCCACCATTTCTCCTTTTTGCTCTCGATGTTCCACAGATCTAATGGACCATGAACTGAATATCCAGTTATATTTAACTTGTAACAAATATAGAATGTAAAGGGGATATACATTATAACTTTACAAAAATATATAAATAAGTAAAAACAATTGTATGGAATGTAAATCACCTAAAACACATGCTAATCACCTCAACTAAGTATGCTCTTTGCATGATTTAGGGCAAGGAGGACAGCTTTTTTAAAAATACATGTAAAGCAGATCTGTCACTTTTCAGTACTTCATAAAAAACACTCTTACCTTCGACGGCACCTGGGCCCCACATCAGAATTGTCACTTTCGGGGGCCTTTGCTAAATATGCAAAGAGCTCCGAAAGTGACAGCTCTGCTTTAAAGGACCACTCTAGGCACCCAGACCACTTCAGCTTAATGAAGTGGTCTGGGTGCCAGGTCCAGCTAGGGTTAACCCATATTTTAATAAACATAGCAGTTTCAGAGAAACTGCTATGTTTATTAATGGGTTAAGCCTTCCCCCTAATCCTCTAGTGGCTGTCTCATTGACAGCCACTGGAGGCGCTTGCGTGCTTCTCACTGTGAAAATCCCAGTGAGAGCACGCAAGCGTCCATAGGAAAGCATTCAGCCGACGGGGCGGAACGGAGGAGGAGAGGAGGAGGAGAGCTCCCCGCCCAGAGCTGGAAAAAGGTAAGTTTTAACCCCTTTCCCCTTTCCAGAGCCGGGCGGGAGGGGGTCCCTGAGTATGTTTTCTTGGCACTATAGTGGTCCTTTAAATAATTTGTAAAAAAAAAAAAAAAAAAAAGGCCACAGAATGAAAAATATTGGGCAACAGATGTATTTATGTCTTTTAATGAAGGAAACTGCTCTAGTCCAAAACAACATATCCTACAAGTGTATTTGGATAATTTTAATGCAAAATCTGCATTATGTACTAAATATATGGTCAACTGTAGCCAAATACCCCCTTAAGGACCAAACTTCTGGAATAAAGGGAATGATGACATGTCACACATGTCATGTGTCCTTAAGGGGTTAATATGGCACAGGGAAAATAAACAATTAAAAGAAAGAGAGAATAAGAATAATACAATTTTAAAAAAGGAGAACAAAAACCATCTTACCGTTTCTGTGGCCGTCGGACAGTAATAAACTAAGACTACTGTGGTAAGGATGTTGATTAAAAGTCCAACTATTGTAATGAGATTTGGTGCAATCCATGTTGGAACTCTGACAACCAACCATTCCCAAAATCCTTGCATTAATGGCTCTAGGAGGGATTTCCCACAACTATTATATCGATGCTCTTCTAATCTTTTTAACTGGTGGCGGGACAGTGGGGGAGATGGTAACTCTATGAACTTGCATAGTACACATGGTTTTTTGATGGGATGTCCACAATTTGAGGAAACGTCTGAGTTGAACTCCCCACATCTTCTCTTGGCTGATCTCGGTCCACTCATTGAGATTCGATTTCAACAACAACAACAACAACACCTGGAGGCACAAAATTAAGAAGGTTAATTTCGTGAAGTCACAATTTCAACCTTTACATTGTAACTAATCTACATCAAGGATATGAAAAAATAAAAGTGGTGTAAAATATCAAATATTTATAGTTTCAAGATACTGACAAAGAAGGAAACACAATAACTAGTTTTTGTATATCTACCTACTGCCCTTTACGTATACCTTTACTGTGCTATATGGAAAAACATTCAATTGATGTGTCAGGGAAAAAAAACAAAGACTTCAAAATGTATAGTCCACCTTTATCATGGTGCTGTTGCAGTAGGCCTGTACTTCATGGAATAGTTTTCTTACTGCATCATAACATGTAAGCCCTAGACAGTGTGTGAATACCAGCTCTTTACAAAATGCAGAAAAAAAAAAAAAATATATGTCTGATCACTATGCAAAGGTCATTGGTGTTTAGATAACTATGTGCCCTAGCTTGACAAATTTGTCTGGAATCTAGGAGCCAGCTAAAAAAAAGTTAGGAGCCAGTCATTTTCAACGAGAAAATGCAATTCTTAAAAGGGACACTATAGTCACCAGAACCACTACAGCTCGATGTAGTTGTTCTGGTGTCTATAGCCTGTCCCTGCAGGCGTTTCAGCGTAAACACTGCCTTTTCTACGAAAAGGTAGAGTTTACATTGCTGCTCAGTAACACCTATAGTGACAGTCATTCGGACAGCCACTAGAGTGTCCTGGGTCACTGCTGCACCACATGCAGCACCCAGGTTCAGTGTCTCCAAGCTCTGCATGGAGGTGCTGCATGTTCCTCACAGAGATTCATTAATTTAATGCACACATACAGTAACACACAGTCACTAACAGACATGCATACACACTAACAGACACACACATACTAACACATTCACTAAGAGACACCCACACTCACTAACAGACACACACAGGGGTGTATTTACCGCGAGGCTGACAAGGCATCTGCCTTGGGCGGCACAAAAAGCCGCCCCCCAATCGCCCTGGCAAATGCCTTTCCAGCCTCTTGTCCTGGGGGGCCCAGGAGCTGGCTGGCTGGCCACCTCAGGGTCCCCCTGAGGCTGGCAGCGGCAGCACTTTCCGGGTGGGCGGCGAGGGAGCACTGATCCTCCTGTTCAGCTCCCTCGCGTGCACTGCTGTGATGTTGGAATATGACACAGCGCAGGAGCTGAATAGGAGGATCAGTGCTCCTTTGCCGATTGCAGTGACTGGCCGCCCCGCAGCCCCACTAGATCCCAGGGAAAGCGAGAATCCGCCCCAGCACTCCCAAAGGTAGGGAGGATGGGGGGGGGATCTAATTTAAAAAACAAACAAACAAAAAAAAAACATGAATGTGCTTGTGTGTTAGTGACTGTGTGAGTATGTGGTCTGTTAGGGAGAGCATGTGTGTCTGTTAGGGAGAGCGTGTGTGTATCATGTCTGTCAGTGAGTGTGTGTCTGTTAGGGAGAGCGTGTGTGTATCATGTCTGTCAGTGAGTGTGTGTCTGTTAGGGAGAGCGGGTGTGTATCATGTCTGTCAGTGAGTGTGTATCATATCTGTTAGCTAGTGTATGCGTGTCTGTCAGTGAATGTGTGTGTCTGACACAGTGTATATGTGTCTGTCAGTGTGTATTTAGAAGGCGGGGGGCACAAGAGGCTGGCAATGCATTTGCCAGGGCGATTGGGGTGCGGCTTTTTTGCCGCTCCCCAGAAAGTGCCACCCAAGGCAAATGCATTGTCAGCCTTGTAGTAAATACACCCCTGCCTATGTAGACTTGCTGGGTTAAGCACCTACAGCTCTGTGGGTTTGGAACAGGATCCCAGCTCTCCCGATGTCAGCGGGACTGCCCCTATTCCAGGGTCCATTCCCGATGCCCCAAGTTTTTCCCTAGTGTCCTTCTTTTGGGGACACTAGGAAACAGTCTCCAGAAAGCATAGTATCGTTAGACATGCTCGCACAATGCTATGGGAACTAGAACATACAGAGACATTAACATAAGGCTGATGTTTGGAAGAGGAAGGGGGTATGGATATCTGTAGAGATATATGGTTGCTCGGTGTTCTAATTTAATTACAGAATACAAGTCCATATATAAAGTTCCACTTTAAACCAAATCATATAATCCCCCTGCAGTATAGCACAACCAGTGCACACAGACAACCATTTTCTACACACCGATTATTATTATTGTTTTGCTTCAATACATTAATAGGGATTATAACTTAGCTTTATAAAAGCAAGGTCACAAATAACACACCTCCAGCCTTTTCTCATTTTTAAGACTAAAAAGTCATCAATATTGTACTACTTTACCATTTGTAATTTTATTGCATTGCGATTCAGAAACAAACACAATAATATATAAATTACTATTACCAGGTCTCAAAATGTCCACTCTTCCTCCCATCATTGGAGAGTGGAAATTGAGCCCTGGTGTAGTGTAAGATTACCCACTTTACTGGAGATGTGAGTTCAGCTGTATTTTTTCTGCTAGTGAGCTACCGGTATCACCAGGGCTTGACAAATTTGCTTTGAATCTAGGAGCCAGCTAAAAAAAAAAGTTAGGGGCCAGATTTTTTTTTTTTTTTTTAAACTTACATAGCTTTATATTCAACGACAAAAATAAAATTCTGAAAGGGACACAATAGTGGTTCTGGTGTCTATAGCCTGTCCCTGCAGGCTTTTCAACGTAAACACTGCCTTTTCAGCATTTTACAGCCAATTCTATGGGAAAACATTAGATTTGCTGAGATCATCAAGCTTGGGGAGACCAGCACGGCGTAAAAAATCAAAAAAAAATCAAAAAAGGGCGTATATACACCATTCCCATGCAAACGAAACGGGTCTCGTAACCTAAACACACACACACCACACAACACAGACGCCGTGATAGAGAGCCCCATACACTCACACTATGACAGAATATTGCTTGTATTGATACTTGTGGGGTCCAGTGGGCAACCGGCTGGGGGATTGTGCAGACGGGCAGCATGCTGGGGAACATGCAGGCAAGCGACAAGTTGGGGTATTATGAAGGCGGGCGGCATGCTGAGCGTATTGCTGCCGGGCGGCGAGGGAGCTGTGATTTCCCTGCTCTGCTCCTTAGCGCGCTGCTTAGTGAAGCTGGGGCCGGATTATGACCCCCCAGCATACAGCTTCCACCTATACGACCCCCACCCCCACAGCATGCCACCTGCCTCCATAATTCTCCAGCAGGCCCCCGCGCTCGCTGGGCTCACAGATCCCAGACGCCAAGGCACAAAGTTTCTAGGCGCCATGGCGACCTGAGATTTGTCAAGCCCTGCTATATAGAACTGTAGGAATACGCAGTATATCACACCCCAGCTTTAGATGCCAGAGATAAGGCTACCACCTTTTCACAATATTAAGCAAACAAGAAGGAAAAGAGAGGCTATGTAGAAATTGAAGTAAAGGAAAAAGTGAGATGAAGGTATATTGACACATCCTTACCCATCTTCAACATCACAATTACAGTCATGTCACTATGTGGAGGGAGAGAGCAACTTCTTCAAACACACTCATCTTTCCCCCGCTGGCACCCCCATATTAAAGGAACACTATAGTCACTAAAATTACTTTAGATTAATGAAGCAGTTTTAGTGTATAGATCATGCCTCTGCAGTCTCACTGCTCAATTCTCTTCACTTTAGGAGTTAACTATCACTTTTGTTTCTGTATTTGCAGTCCTAGCCACACCCCACCCTGGTTGTTACTGCATGAAAACAAAATGGTTTCATTTTCTATCAGATGTAACTTACCTGTAAAATGAGCTTTAATGACACACAGGAGGCACCTGCAGAGTTACATAGTGACATAGCTGAAAAGAGACTTGCGTCCATCAAGTTCAGCCTTCCTCACATATGTTTTTGCTGTTGATCCAAAAGAAGGCAAAAAAAACCTAGTCTGAAGCGCTTCCAATTTTGCCACAAACTAGCAAAAAATTCCTTCTTGACCCAAAATAGCAGTCAGGTATCTCCTTGGATCAAGCAGCTATTACACCACTAATTAGAAATTATATCCCTGTATGTTATGTTTTTGTAAGTATTTATCCAATTGCAGTTTAAACATCTGTAATGACTCTGGCAAAACCACCTTATTGCTCTTACTGGGCACCCTCAGGGCATTATAGTGCCAGGAAAACGAGTATGTTTGTTCTACCCAAAAACAAGAATATTCATCTAGACCAATTTCTTTTAGTTTGAAGACTAACCTATTGTGAGGAACCAAATGCCTTGGCAAAATCCAAGTAGATCACATCCACTGCAACACCCTGATCTATACTTCTACTTACTTCTTCGTTGAATGCAATTAGGTTTGTTTGACATGACCTCTGTTTCATAAAACCATGCTGATTATTGCTAATAACAAAGTTCTTCCCAATTAATTCCTGAATATTATCCCTTAATAGCCCTTCAAATATTTTCCCAGTTACAGACGTTAAGCTCACAAGTCTATAATTTCCATGCAAGGATTTTTAACCCTTTCAAATATAGGAACAACATCTGCCTTCCTCTAATCCTGAAAGAATACCTGAAACAAAAGAGTCTAGCAAGCTGTTAACAGAGCAGGAAAGAACAAATTCTAAAACAGAATTTGCAATAAGGGAATTGTAAACATTAGATGACTCTTTACGGGAAGTGTTTAGAAAGGCTGTGTAACACGCAGGGAGGTGTGTCTAGGCCTGCATAAACAAAGTGATTCAACTTGTAAATGACAGAACTGAGCAGTAAGACTGCAGGGGCACAATCCATACACAAGCACGGCTTCATTAAGCTAAAGTGGTTCTGGTGACTTGAGTGTCAAAAGATACCAGCACAAAAAAAAACAACATGTACTCATGTACCAGACAGTCCATGCCGCAGACAAAAATTACATCAAAAACAAAATTAGGTTCACAGACATTTGAGGTTGTGAACATTTTTTAGGTCAGGACTATAGATCAGACTTTGAAATTCTGAGCTCAGTTTTTGCACATCTTTACCATCAAAATGACATTATTGACAACAAGGAGATAAACCTCTGGGCACGACAGACAAGGTGACAGGAAAAACGGCTGAAAGCATTTGTCACAATGTCCTGGGACATTTTCATTAGGCCAGCAATTCAATCAGCTATTTATATCTGCCTGTGCAACTGTAGTATACCAGTCTCCAAGCATGTGTCACTGTTGGTGGCTTAAATTGTTATATATGAGAGAAATCTTAAAGGAGCAATACAGTGTTAAGAATACAAAGCTATATTACTAACATTATAGGAACCCTCTGCCACCCTGCCTTTGACTCCAACTTCTCTTCCCTTTACCCTGTTTTTTTAACTTAATAAAAATAAAAAAATCTTTTTCACTTACTTGATTCTAGCGTCAATGTCCCTCAGCACTAGGTTTGGCATCGTTTTTGCCGACAGCCAGTGGGGAAACCTAATGCATATGCACGGAAAGCGCTGAGCGTGAATTAGGCCTTCTTCATAGGAAAGCATTTACGCAAAACTTTCCTATGCAATGCGTTAGGACATCCAACTTTGTTTCATGGATTCAACTCTGTGAAGAACAGGAAGAACCTCTAGTGGCTGTCTGGTAGACAGTCACTAGAGGAAGTCTTAACACTGCTATGTACAAATTGCAGTCTCTCTAAAATTGCAATGTTTTACATTGCAGTGTTAAGGGACCTGGGACACTGCACCCATACCACTACAATGAGATTAAGTGGTCTGGATCCCTATAGTGCAGGGCTTGACTAATTTATTTGGAATCTAGGAGCCAGCTAAAAATGTTAGGAGACCGTTTTGTTTTTTTCAAGGGACACTATAGTCACCAAAACCACTACAGATTAATGTAGTAGTTCGGGTGTCTATAGCCGGTCCCTGTAGTCTTTTCAATGTAAAAAACTGCATTTTCAGAGAAAAGGCAGTGTTTACATTGCTGCCTACTAAGACCTCTAGTAAAAGTCACTCAGACGGCCACTAGAGAGTCCTGCATGGAAACACTGAATGTTACCCATAGAGAACATGCGTAATATCCTCCCAATGCTTTACTTTAGGAAAGCATTGACTTAGCTGAGATCATTAAGATTGATGATCTCAGCTATAGAGGTGGGACAAGTCACGGTGAAACCAGCACGGCATGTGAAAAAAGGTGAGTAAAAACACAAATGTGATCAGATACACACTGCGAGGGAGCAGTAATCTACCCGCAGTTCCTCTCTGCTCCTTGTAGTGATACCGGGGCTGGAATGACGTCATATTCTGTCTCTCGTCATCATTAAAGTGCGAGGGAGCAGAGAGGAGCTGCAGGAAGATCACTGCTCCCTCGCACGCTGCATCAGCAGACCACTGTGATGCTCCCCAGGGCGGGCAGCCGGCCATCTACAACGTTCCCTGAGCTTGTCATCTTCATACAGCCCAGGGCAGGAGGCTACACCACTCGCTGAGTCGGCCGCCTCAATGCTCCCGCGGGTGGACAGTCGGCTGTTTGCCCAACCGGCAAAATTTCTAGTCGCCATGGCAACCTGGCATCTGGGATTTGTCGAGCCCTGCTATAGTGTCCTTTAACCCCTTAAGGACACATGACATGTGTGACATGTCATGATTCCCTTTTATTCCAGAAGTTTGGTCCTTAAGAAGTTAAAGGGATGTAAAGTATCTAAAAATGACACCCCAAAAAAAAAAACCATTACAGCTTAAATTCCCACACAGTCAAAAGATATACTAAGATAAAGTAACGGCTACTTTGTTTTATATTTTTCCTACACTTGACAAGAGGCAGAGTCTTTTTTTTTTTAGTCTAGCCATCAGCCTTCACTAGGGACTATCCTTCACAGACCTCAGTGTTTTACTCTTGCGCAAGCGTGCATCGATGACGTTGGCTCCTGGCAGCTGAAGCAGACCAGATGGAAGAAGATGGTGGCTGCCATGAGGGACAGGATCAGATAAGTGTAAATCACCTTCCCTTGCTCCCTTCTGGTACAACACTGCCAGAGAAGAAGGCTGTTTTGGAGGTCTTTGCAAATTAAGCAAAGTCCCCAGATGGTGACAGAGCTGCTTTAAAACTCAGCTATAACTTGTGTTAACCTTTTTTCATGTGGTGATCGGTTTTCTTTTAAATTATATTGATGATTAAGCAAACAATGTCACAATCCAGTTCATTCCAGCCATGTATTAAAAGTGTCTGTTCTGAAACATGTAGCAAAAGTGGATTTCCTAGGTGACTGCCCCACTTTTAGTACTTTAGTTTACTTTCTAGAACATGACAGACATTTATGCATAACCCTCATTGTTTTATTCCTCCTCTTCCCAGTATGCTCTCTCTATGCTGTTTGCCAGCTGCAAAGAATAGAGTTGATAACAATGACTGACAGTGAGCACCCAGGTACAGGATAAAGAATATTGAATAATATTTTGCAAACCTAGTAAGCAATAGTTATTTCTTTAAGGTTTCTACTTGTGTAGCATTAAAGCAACGCTACGGCCGCCATAACCACTTTATGAAAATGTTATGGTTCCCTGAGGCCCCCGGTGCTTTGTTACATGAAGGGGTTAAACTATTCTTGAATGGTTTAAACCGAAAGGTTCCTCTCCTGCACCAGATCTCCCTTTCCCCAGTGGCATCCGGCTTCATTAATTAAGTTTCAGGATGCGCTAAGTGCAAATAAGCAGGTGTGCCGCAGATTGGCTAGAGCGGTCAGCTGACAATCTACGGTGAGACTCTGCACTTCTTGAAGCTCAATTGAAGAAGCTGGATGCAGCTGATGAAAGGTAGACCTGGTGCTGGAGAGTATCCTTTTGGGTTAAACTATCTGTGAGCGGTTTAACCCAGTCAGGTAAGAAAGTGTCAGGGATGTCTGGGCACCATAACTTCATTTTGATTCCACAGAAGAAGAGATGCTGGAATAACAAACTTTTGGAAAGTTTTGTCAAACTTTGCACCACATCAGGTTTGCACGAGTTAGGCAAGTATTTTGAAGCCCATAGAGATCATCATCATCATATGCCGAGGCAGTGCAGACATGATATATGTGAAAGTTACCAATTACAAGGAATTATTATTCCAGAGCAGGTCAGAGCTTGACTGGACCAAAATGTGCACTGCATAGGGCTATGCAAAATTTGAACTAGCGCAAGACACAGTTCGTTGTACTTTCTCACATATATCTAGGTAACTACAGTGACATCACTACATCTGCCACTTTCTCACACAAACGCCTATATTCATAAACTGAGAGACACACGTACGCAATACATTCATACATTACTATTATTATTATTTATAAGGCTCCAACAAATTCCGCAGTGCTGTACAATGGGTGGACGAACAGACTCATATCTGTAACCAGACGAGTTGGATACACAGGAACAGCGGGATTGAGGAACCTGCTCAATGAACTTACATGCTAGAGGGAGTGGGGTATATTGAAACAAAAAGTGTAGAAAAGTATGTTGCTAGGATAGTATTCACTGAGCTCAGGATCTAGTTTTGATGATAGTTGCAGGAGAGGAATCTAGGTGTGGGGAGGCTGTTGGTAGTTTGATCGATATGCTTTCCTGAAGAAGAAAGTTTTTCAAAGATTTTTTTTTAAAGGATTGGAAACTGGGTGAAAGTTTATTAGAGAGGGTAAGGGCGTTCCATAGCAATGGTGCAGCCCTAGAGCAGTCTTTAAGGTGAGCATCAGAGGTAGGAATACAAACAAACAGAGGTTAGACGTAGGTATTCGGCAGAGTGCAGGGGCCTCGACAGGTCAGATTTGTGCATTAGAGAGGAAAGGCAGGTCGGAGCAGCATTGTGTAGAGGTTAGTAAGCAAGTACCAGGATCTTAAATTGAGCCCTTTATCTTACGGGAAGCCAATGCAGGAACTGGCACAGGGGGAGGAGTGGGATGCCATTTTGTTTATTTTCCCACCTCACTCCCCTGCTACTCAAACTTTGTTATGAGGTAGGTGGGAGAGGAAATAGTAGGACAGAAACATTATCTCTAGAGTCAGCAAGGTGCTCATGAGCAGTCTCTGCATGATATGTTACAGAGGTTGCCTAGTTCCTGTCACACTTCCGAGCCCTCTATTCAGCAATTGCTCTAGGAGCATGGTATGTTATAGCTTTTTCCAAGCACTGTGAGTCAGGATGCAGTAAAGGAGTGCAAGAAGAAGCAGTGAAAGCTGTCTCTACCACAATGATCTTCTGCTTTGTCCTGACATTGGTTTCAAAGATTTTGTATGAGAAATACTCCATTGGAAGATTCTGACAATTGGAAAGGCATTTGCCGTAGGTCCCCAGAAGCAATGGATTGGCCTGAGATCATCAGTATTGATCAGAACATTGGCATAGAGACAATCTCTTCTTTTGATTAGAGGGGAGTTTTAGTAAATATATATTGTTTTATGTTAGAATGTTCCTTCAAAAGGTAGATGCAAAAAAAACATCCAGATACACTTTCAACACACATAACATCCATTCATACATAGTGTCCAAATTCACAGTCAACCTGCTAGAAGCACGTAGCTGTTCTTCAAAGCTAAGGGCTCAATCTGTGGTAAAATTGGTTGAAGTATATGTTTATAAAAAAAAAAAAAAATGAGTTAACCTTAGCTGGACCTGGCACCCAGACCACTTCATTGAGCTGAAGTGGTCTGGGTGCCTAGAGTGGTCCTTTAATTCCATTTCTATCCTGAGAGATCACCCTAATTAAGACTGTCTGAAGTTGACTATTACTTCTATGTCTCTGTTTTGCTATTAAACCATGGTTCAACAAATCCCAAGCGCCAGGTCACCATGGCGACTAGGGATTTTGTCCTGGCACCTGAGATTTGGTAGCCCATTCCCTCAGAGGTGGGTGGGCAGCCAGCTGTGCGTAGTCTAGGCGGGCGGCTGTGATCTTCTTGCTCTGCTCCTTTATGTGCCATTTGGTGATGCTGGGGCCAGAATATGACGTCACTCTGGTCCCGGCATCACTAAGCAGCGTGTGAGAGAGCAAGAAGATCACAGCTCCCTCTCTGCCCTCCTACAGTAAGCGCAGCCGGCTAGCTTCTGCTCTCCTCCACAGTCAGACCCCAGGGAAAACCGATCCACTCTAGCTCTCCTAAAATGTAGGGCGGCTGGGTTGACTTACATTAAATTAAAGAATATATGTGTCTGTGCCTGTGTGTCGTGTATGTATAAATACATCTCTATAGGAGAATGTTCAGTGACTCCATGCAGTGGGTTGAGACACTGAATGTAGCTGCTGTTCACTGTGCAGCACTGAGATAGGAAGCAGTTTAGTGGCTATATGAGTGAATGCAACTAGAGTGAATGTAGCAATGTAAACACGTGTTTGGAGTAAAAAGCCTGCAAGAACATTAAGCTGTAGTGATCCTGGTGACTATAGTGTCCCTTTAAGAATTGTATTTTTGTCATTAGAAACTGGGGGGGTTTTGTGTTTTAAACTGACTCCTAACTTTTTTAGCTGGCTCCTAGATTCTAAGGAAATTTGTATTAAACGACATTCATGTTGGGCTTCCAGAATCTGTACCTACAGGCATGACAGATATCAACAGGGAGGGACAGTGGAATCATCAGAAATCATGCCATACTCTTATACACAACTTAGAGATAAAACAATTAGAATCTTGAGCATACCAGTAGACACAACAGGAAGTGGTGAGAAATATCCTTCCTCTTGAGGTCAATAAACAAATAAATAAAAATTTATATTTATATATATATATATATATATATATATATATATATATATATATATATATATATATATATATATATATATATATATATATATAAATAAATAAATAAATAATCTATCCATGGTGCTAGTGAAACTCACAGGAAACCTATAGATTCAATTATATAGTGCAGTGAAACTGCAAAAGCACCTATGATTTTCTACGTTTCCCAATTCTTAGCAATTACTTTTGTTTTTTGTTTTTTTGTTTTTTTAAGATTATTAGAGTAATTCATAGAAGGAAACTAAGTAACAATGTAATCATTCAGTCCTCAAAAAGTGAAAGTTATTGTCCCAAAAAAAATAAAAAAAATAAAAAATAAAAAAAATCAACAATCATCCATAAAACTGGAAAAAAGCATAGTCTATATTGGCAAAACTGCCTGCTTAATGCAAGCTCCACTGTCTTTCAACTGTCTCCACCCAGATCACTTCTGCCCATTGGAGTGGTCTGAGCGCCAACTCCCACCACCCTTAAAGAATCACTACAGTGTCAGGAAAAAAAACTAGTTTTCCTGACACTATATAACCCTTAGGTCCCCCGCACCCTCAGAGCCCCCCTCCCGCAGGGCTGAAGGGGTTAAAACCCCTTCGGCTACTTACTTTAATCCAGTGCCGGGCTCCCTCGGCGCTGGTGATCTCTCCTCCCACTCCGACGTCAGCTCCCGAGTGGAGCGGAATGCGCGGCCAGAACCACGCGCGCATTAGAAAACGCCCATAGGAAAGCATTTCTCAATGCTTTCCTATGGAAGTTCTGCAATTTTCGAATTCAGTGTTACAGAAGCGCCTCTAGCGGCTGTCAGGAAGACAGCCACTAGAGGCTGGATTAACCATGCAATGTAAACAAAGCAGTTTCTCTAAAACTGCTATGTTTACACCGGAAGGGTTAAAACCTGGGGGACCTGCCACCCAGACCCCTTCATTGAGCTGAACTGGTCTGGGTGACTATAGTGGTCCTTTGACTCCGCAAGTGTAATTATTGCAGTTTTTATAAACTGCAATAATTACTTTGCAGGGTTAAGTCCCGCTCTAGTGGCTGTCTATCAGACAGCCCCTAGAGGGACTTCCGTGTTCTTAGAACACGAAAAGTGTTTTTAATGACGCCGGACGTCCTCACGCTATGCATGAGGACCTCCAGCGTCGCCGGAAGCCCCATAGGAAAGCATTGAACAAGAAGTTAAACTGCATTGAAGCAAAACAAAGAATATGAGAGCTTGGAGAACGGACAAAAGCTTAGAAAAACTCAGTAGCTTGCCCTTCGGTAAATCCCTGCTCAAGTCTCAAAATAATTTTTGCACACTTGTGCCATTACAAAGAAAACATATCGGATGCATATCAGACTGGTCTCTCCCTTAACGACAGTCCAGAACCGAAGTGCCAATAAATTCCCTCTGCATGAAAGATACAGCAACCCCAGATGATTGTTTTGGCCACTACGACCATTACAACATAGAAACATAGAATGTGACGGCAGATAAGAACCATTCGGCCCATCTAGTCTGCCCAATTTTCTAAAAACTTTCATTAGTCCCTAGCCTTATCTTATAGTTAGGATAGCCTTATGCCTATCCATGCATGCTTAAACTCCTTTACTGTGTTAACCTCTACCACTTCAGCTGGAAGGCTATTCCATGCATCCACTACCCTCTCAGTAAAGTAATACTTCCTGATATTATTTTTAAACCTTTGTCCCTCTAATTTAAGACTATGTCCTCTTGTTGTGGTAGTTTTTCTTCTTTTAAATATAGTCTCCTCCTTTACTGTGTTGATTCCCTTTATATATTTTAAATGTTTCTATCATATCCCCCCTGTCTCGTCTTTCCTCCAAGCTATACATGTTAAGATCCTTTAACCTTTCCTGGTAAGTTTTATCCCGCAATCCATGAACCAGTTTAGTAGCCCTTCTCTGAACCCTTTCTAAGGTATCAATATCCTTCTGAAGATATGGTCTCCAGTACTGTGTACAATACTCCAAGTGAGGTCTCACCAGTGTTCTGTACAATGGCATTAGCACTTCCCTCTTTCTACTGCTAATGCCTCTCCCTATACAACCAAGCATTCTGCTAGCATTTCCTGCTGCTCTATTACATTGTCTGCCTACCTTTAAGTCATCAGAAATAATCACCCCTAAATCCCTTTCCTCAATTGTTGAGGTTAGGACTCTATCAAATATTCTGTACTCTGCCCTTGGGTTTTTTCGTCCAAGATGCATTATCTTGCACTTATCCACATTAAATGTCAGTTGCCACAATTCTGACCATTTTTCTAGTTTACCTAAATCATTTGTCATTTGGCTTATCCCTCCTGGAACATCAGCCCTGTTACATATCTTAGTATCATCAGCAAAAAGACATACCTTACCATCAAGACCTTCTGCAATATCACTAATAAAAATATTAAAGAGAATGGGTCCAAGTACAGATCCCTTAGGTACCCCACTGGTGACAAGTCCAAGCTTCGAATATATTCCATTAACTACAACCCTCTGTTGCCTGTCACTCAGCCACTGCCTTACCCATTCAACAATATTTGAATCCAAACTTAAAGATTGCAGTTTATTGATAAGCCTTCTATGTGCAACAGTGTCAAAAGCCTTACTGAAATCTAGGTAAGCAATGTCTACTGCACCACCCTGATCTATAATTTTAGTTACCCAATCAAAAAAATCAATAAGATTAGTTTGGCATGATCTCCCTGAAGTAAACCCATGTTGTCTCTGATCTTGAAATCCATGTGTTTTTAGATGTTCATCAATCCTATCCTTTAACATGGTTTCCATCACTTTCCCCACTACTGAAGTAAGGCTTACTGGCCTATAGTTGCCCGACTCCTCCCTATTACCTTTCTTGTAAATGGGCACAACATTCGCTAACTTCCAATCTTCTGGGACTACGCCTGTTAACAATGATTGGTTAAATAAATCTGTTAATGGTTTTGCTAGTACACCACTAAGCTCTTTTAATAGCTTTGGGTGTATTCCATCAGGTCCCATTGACTTATTTGTCTTTACTTTTGACAGTTGAAATAGAACCTCTTCCTCTGTAAACTCACGTGTAATAAATGACTATTTATCCTTTTTTCTCAACTGAGGTCCTTTTCCTTCATTTTCATCTGTAAATACAGAACAAAAATATTCATTGAGGCAGTCAGCTAGACCTTTATCTTCTTCTACATACCTTCCTTCTTTTGTTTTTAATCTAACTAATCCTTGTTTTACTTTTCTTTTCTCATTTATGTATCTAAAAATGTTTTATCCCCCTTTTTTACTGACTCTGCTATTTTCTCTTCTGTGTGTGATTTGGAAGCTCTTATAACTTGCTTAGCCTCTTTCTGCCTAATCTTATAGATCATTCTGTCTTCCTCACTCTGTTTTTTTTATAATTACTAAATGCTAACTTTTAGTTTTTTACTATTTTGGCCACATCTGCGGAGTACCACAGTAGTTTCTTGAATTTTTTGCTTTTACTGACAAGCCTAATGCAATTTTCTGTTGCCTTCAATAGTGCAACTTTTAAATAATCCCATTTTCTTGGACTCCATTTAAATTGCTCCAGTCTGATAATGACTCCTCTACCCATATTCTAATTTTAGAAAAGTCTGTTTTTCTAAAGTCTAAAACTTTTGTTTTTGTGTGGTGTGACTCAGTCACTGTTCTTATATTGAACCACACTGACTGATGATCACTGGATCCTAAACTTTCACCTGCAGTAATATCTGATACCAAATCTCCATTTGTTAACACTAAATCTAGTATGGCCTCTTTACGAGTTGGCTCCTCAACAACTTGTTTTAGAGAATCTCAGTAGGGAGTTTAGAATATGTGTGCTCCTGGCACAAGCAGCTGTTTTTGTTTTCCAATTCACATCAGGAAGATTAAAGTCACCCATGATGATAACTTCCCCCTTCATTGTCATTTTAGCTATTTCCTCAACTGGTAGATTATCTAACTCTTCCAATTTGTCCGCAGGGGCCTATAAATCACTACCGTTACATTAGTGATTACCAAATTCGCGTAGCCCAAGCGGACTCTAACTACTTTTATTAGGCCTAAGATTTTATGCTATCCTTCACATACAAGACCACCCCTCCCCTTTCTTGCCTTCCCTATCTTTCCTATATAAAGAGTACCTGGTATTGCTGTCCCAGTCATTTCTCATTGTACCATGTCTCAGTAACAGCGACTAAATCTACACTATCAGTTGCCATTATTGCCACAAGTTCATGGATCTTATTCCCTAATGAGAGCATTTGGAGCCTTGACTCTAAGCTTATCATTTTTAACACACTTGCTACAGGCACCTTCTGTCCTTGTTTTGGGGGGCAATAGGATTGATGTTTTATCACCATTTGCCCCCCTCCTAGTTTAAATACATCCTAGCAAAACCTCTGAACTGCTCACTGAGAACATTTGTTCCCTTTTGAGAAAGATACAAACCATCTTTTTTGTACAGTTTATTTCCATTCCAAACAGAGCTACCATGAGAAATAAAGCCAAATCCTTGCTCCCGACACCATTCACCAAGCCACAAATTAAAGTCCCTAATACGCATCCGCCTGTCGTTCTGAGTGTTGTGCACAGGCAGAACTTCAGAGAATGACAGT
>OW240912.1:142030037-142053428 GCA_933207985.1 Pelobates cultripes
TCTTACATACATTAGACTGTTGGAAAAAAAGAGCATTAAAGAAATACCGTATTTACTCTAATCTAATGCGCACCTTTTTTGGAAAATAAAGTTTCCAAAATGTGAATGCACATTAGATTCGATGGCACATTACAGGGAGTGCAGAATTATTAGGCAAGTTGTATTTTTGAGGATTAATTTTATTATTGAACAACAACCATGTTCTCAATGAACCCAAAAAACTCATTAATATCAAAGCTGAATATTTTTGGAAGTAGTTTTTAGTTTGTTTTTAGTTATAGCTATGTTAGGGGGATATCTGTGTGTGCAGGTGACTATTACTGTGCATAATTATTAGGCAACTTAACAAAAAACAAATATATACCCATTTCAATTATTTATTATTACCAGTGAAACCAATATAACATCTCAACATTCACAAATATACATTTCTGACATTCAAAAACAAAACAAAAACAAATCAGTGACCAATATAGCCACCTTTCTTTGCAAGGACACTCAAAACATAGAAACATAGAATGTGACGGCAGATAAGAACCATTCGGCCCATCTAGTCTGCCCAATTTTCTAAAAACTTTCATTAGTCCCTGGCCTTAACTTATAGTTAGGATAGCCTCATGCCTATCCCACGCATGCTTAAACTCCTTTACTGTGTTAACCTCTTCCACTTCAGCTGGAAGGCTATTCCATGCATCCACTACCCTCTCAGTAAAGTAATACTTCCTGATATTATTTTTAAACCTTTGTCCCTCTAATTTAAGACTATGTCCTCTTGTTGTGGTAGTTTTTCTTCTTTTAAATATAGTCTCCTCCTTTACTGTGTTGATTCCCTTTATATATTTAAATGTTTCTATCATATCCCCCCTGTCTCGTCTTTCCTCCAAGCTATACATGTTAAGATCCTTTAACCTTTCCTGGTAAGTTTTATCCTGCAATCCATGAACCAGTTTAGTAGCCCTTCTCTGAACCCTCTCTAAGGAATCAATATCCTTCTGAAGATACGGTCTCCAGTACTGTGTACAATACTCCAAGTGAGGTCTCACCAGTGTTCTGTACAATGGCATGAGCACTTCCCTCTTTCTACTGCTAATACCTCTCCCTATACAACCAAGCATTCTGCTAGCATTTCCTGCTGCTCTATTACATTGTCTGCCTACCTTTAAGTCATCAGAAATAATCACCCCTAAATCCCTTTCCTCATATGTTGAGGTTAGGACTCTATCAAATATTCTGTACTCTGCCCTTGGGTTTTTACGTCCAAGATGCATTATCTTGCACTTATCCACATTAAATGTCAGTTGCCACAATTCTGACCATTTTTCTAGTTTACCTAAATCATTTGTCATTTGGCTTATCCCTCCTGGAACATCAACCCTGTTACATATCTTAGTATCATCAGCAAAAAGACATACCTTACCATCAAGACCTTCTGCAATATCACTAATAAAAATATTAAAGAGAATGGGTCCAAGTACAGATCCCTGAGGTACCCCACTGGTGACAAGTCCAAGCTTCGAATATATTCCATTAACTACAACCCTCTGTTGCCTGTCACTCAGCCACTGCCTTACCATTCAACAATATTTGAATCCAAACTTAAAGATTGCAGTTTATTGATAAGCCTTCTATGTGCAACAGTGTCAAAAGCCTTACTGAAATCTAGGTAAGCAATGTCTGCTGCACCACCCTGATCTATTATTTTAGTTACCCAATCAAAAAAATCAATAAGATTAGTTTGGCATGATCTCCCTGAAGTAAACCCATGTTGTCTCTGATCTTGAAATCCATGTGTTTTTAGATGTTCAATCAATCCTATCCTTTAACATGGTTTCCATCACTTTCCCCACTACTGAAGTAAGGCTTACTGGCCTATAGTTGCCCGATTCCTCCCTATTACCTTTCTTGTAAATGGGCACAACATTCGCTAACTTCCAATCTTCTGGGACTACTCCTGTTAACAATGATTGGTTAAATAAATCTGTTAATGGTTTTGCTAGTACACCACTAAGCTCTTTTAATAGCTTTGGGTGTATTCCATCAGGTCCCATTGACTTATTTGTCTTTACTTTTGACAGTTGAAATAGAACCTCTTCCTCTGTAAACTCACGTGTAATAAATGACTCATTTATCCTTTTTCTCAACTGAGGTCCCTTTCCTTCATTTTCATCTGTAAATACAGAACAAAAATATTAATTGAGGCAGTCAGCTAGACTTTTATCCTCTTCTACATACCTTCCTTCTTTTGTTTTTAATCTAACTAATCCTTGTTTTACTTTTCTTTTCTCATTTATGTATCTAAAAAATGTTTTATCCCCTTTTTTACTGACTGTGCTATTTTCTCTTCTGTGTGTGATTTGGAAGCTCTTATAACTTGCGTAGCCTCTTTCTGCCTAATCTTATAGATCATTTTGTCTTCCTCACTCTGGGTTTTATAATTCTAAATGCTAACTTTGCTATTTTGGCCACATCTACTTGAGGAGTACCACAGTGGTTTCTTGAATTTTTTGCTTTTACTGACAAGCCTAATGCAATTTTCTGTTGCCTTCAATAGTGCAACTTTTAAATAATCCCATTTTTCTTGGACTCCATTTAAATTGCTCCAGTCTGATAATGGCTCCTCTACCCATATTCTAATTTTAGAAAAGTCTGTTTTTCTAAAGTCTAAAACTTTTGTTTTTGTGTGGTGTGACTCAGTCGCTGTTCTTATATTAAACCACACTGACTGATGATCACTGGATCCTAAACTTTCACCTACAGTAACATCTGATACCAAATCTCCATTTGTTAACACTAAATCTAGTATGGCCTCTTTGCGAGTTGGCTCCTCAACAACTTGTTTTAGAGACAATCCCAGTAGGGAGTTTAGAATATATGTG
Source organism: Pelobates cultripes (assembly GCA_933207985.1). Taxonomy (NCBI): domain Eukaryota; kingdom Metazoa; phylum Chordata; class Amphibia; order Anura; family Pelobatidae; genus Pelobates; species Pelobates cultripes. Next base: position 142,032,914 of record OW240912.1, read on the forward strand.
CTCCTGGCACAAGTAGCTAATTTTGTTTTCCAATTTACATCCAGGGAAGATTAAAGTCACCCCATGATGGTAGCACACCCCCTTCATTGTCATTTTAGCTATTTCCTCAACCTAGTAGATTATCTAACTCTTCAATTTTGTCCTGGGGCCTATAAATCCCGCACCTACGGTTGCTGTGCTTGGGTGCCAAATTCTAACGTGGCAAGCGGTTTCTATGTTTTGCCTCACTAACTTTTATTAGGCTAGATTTTATGCTATCCTTCACATACAAGGCCACCCCTCCCCCTTTCTTGCCTTCCCTATCTTTCCTATATAAGAGTACCCTGGTATTGCTATGTCCCAGTCATTTTTCTCATTGTACCATGTCTCAGTAACAGCGACTAAATCTACACTATCAGTTGCCATTATTGCCACAAGTTCATGGATCTTATTCCCTAAACTGCGAGCATTTGTAGGCATGACTCTAAGCTTATCGTTTTATACACTTGCTACAGGCACCTTCATGCTTGTTTTGGGGACAAAATTGGATTGATGTTTTATCACCTTTTGCCCCCCCCCTCCTGGTTAAATACATCCTAGCAAAACCTCTGAACTGCTCACTGAGAACATTTGTTCCCTTTTGAAAAGATACAAACCATCTTTTTTGTACAGCTTATCTTTCCATTCAAACAGAGCTACCATGATAAATAAAGCGGAAATCCTTGCTCCTGACACCATTCACCCAAACCACAAATTAAAGTCCCTAATACGCATCCGCCTGTCGTTCTGAGTGTTATGCACAGGCAGAACTTCAGAGAATGACAGTGTGGAAACAACCTACCGTATATCATTGGCAAAAACACTAAAAACTTCCTTAACCTCTGAAACCTCATTGCAAGCCAAGTCATTTGTCCCTAGATGAACAAGTACATCCAATTCCCTTTCCTGCTTTGCTTGCTTAACAATATTACAGATACGTCTCCTGTCTCTGTGAGCAGTAGCTCCAGGAAGACACCTCACAAGACCACCATTGTCCATCTCCACACCTCTTATGATGGAATCCCCCAACAACAACTGCTTTCTATTAGGCCTCACCATAGTCTCTAAAGCCGGTCTCCACAACACCACTAGCCTCAGTGCCTCTCTCCACAACACCACTAGCCTCAGTGCGTCTCTCTACAACACCACTAGCCTCAGTGCGTCTCTCCCACAACACCACTAGCCTCAGTGCCTCTCTCCCACAACACCACTAGCCTCAGTTGCCTCTCTCCATAACACCACTACACTCTGAAAGTGCAGAAAATAAATTATGTAGAGCAACAAACTATGCAATATGCCTTTTATCCACAACTCTAAGTCTACCAGATCCTACAGTAATCCATCTGCCATTCCTAGTACGTCTCTGCGGCAGTGGCTTTGCAGCAGTTCCAGCCTGAGTTTGTTTACCAGATAATTTACAAATCTCAGACTTCAAAATACAATCTCCTGCCGCAATATAGAGAACTGTCTACAGATTGGGCAACAATAACCTCCAAAAAGTGGAACGTGAAACAAATGCATAGCAATTGTTACACTGAACTAAGCCTGCCATTCCAATTATGAGAATAATTTAAATCTTAACAAATCTTAACTTTTTTCTTTATCCTCCTGAATACCTCAGATTGCCTCCAGTTTCTCTCCAGAATATCTCCAACTAGACACTTAGAAACAGCACTTAGAAGTAGCACCAAGCTATATTAGACAAGCTAATGAGACCAAGCCTTATATAACTCCTTAAATCACCGCCCACTAGGAATGTTTAACACCTGGGTAGGCCTCTGCTTATTTGCAAACAATAGCTAATTAACCAGCAATCAACAGCAAGTAACTAGCTTAACCCCTTAAGGACTGGACTGTTTTTGCGATGTTGTACATTTGCGACCAGGAATATTTTTACACTTTTCTGGTGTTTGTGTTTGGCTGTAATTTTCCGCTCTCTCGTTTACTTTCCCATACAGGACAAAAGGGGCTTTCTTTACATACCATTATTTATATAATCTCATGTATTTTAATTTAAAAAAAATACAAAAAATCTGATGAAAAATTGAAAAAAATACATGTTTTTTGACTTTTACTTGAAAAATCTTTTACTCATCTACAAAAGCGAATGAAAAAACTGCTAAATAGATTCAAAATTTTGTCCTGAGTTTAAAAATACCCAGTGTTTACGTGCTTTTTTGCTTTTTTTTGCATGTTATAGGGCTATAGGTACAAGTAGGATATTGCGGTTTCAAAACATGCATTTTAAAAATTTATCAATAGTGACATTGTAACACTATTATCTGTCATAAATCTCTGAATAACACCCACATGTACATATTTTTTTTAAAGTAGACAACCCAGGGTATTCAATATGGGGTATGTCCAGTCTTTTTTAGTAGCCACTTAGTCGAAAACACTGGCCAATGTAAGCATTCATATTTGTTTGTGTGTGAAAAAAGTAAAAAAACTAAATTGAACGCTAATTTTGGCCAGTGTTTGTGACCAAGTGGTTACTAAAAAAGACTGGACATACCCCATTTGCAATACCTTGGGTTGTCTTCTTTTGCAAATGGTATGCCATCATGGGGGTAATTCTCATTCCTGGGCTACCATACGCTCTCAAAGGCAACGTAACCAACCTGGCCATTTTCAATGTAAAAATATTTGACCCATGTATTTGACCTTGTAACTTTCAAAATGCTATAAAACCTGTACATGGGGGGTACTGTTTTACTCGGGAGACATCGCTGAACACAAATATTAGTGTTTAAAAACTGGAAAACGTATCACAACAATTATATCATCAGTAAAAGTGCTGTTTGTGTGTGAAAAATGCAAAAAAAGTAACTTTCACTGACAATATCATCACTGTGATATGTTTTACTGTTTTGAATCACTAATATTTGTGTTCAGCGAAGTCTCCCGAGTAAAACAGTACCCCCCATGTACAGGTTTTAGGGTGTCGTAGAACGTTACAGGGTAAAATACAGTGCTAGCAAATTAAATTCTCTGGAATTTCGGCCTGGGTTGGCAGGCAGGTCCCTCAAATAAATATTACATAAATACGCACGTAGAATTTAAATATATATGCATATTTATATATTTGAAGTCTACGTGTATATTTATATAATTATTTATGTAATTTTGTATATGGACGTATGTATATTTCTTATTATTTTTATTTATTTTTATATACATAGATATATATACAAATTCATTCTAAGTGTATTTTGATATAAATATATATATATTAATTTTAAAATACAGTTAGAATAAAATTTCATATAGCTATATAATTTTTTTAAAATTTTTTATTATTTTAAAAAAAATTTATTTAATTTAAATTTATTATTTATATTTTATAATAATATATATATACAATCTATATAGTTATTATATATATTATATATATACGTGTGTAATTTAATTATAAGTGTATTTTTATATTAATATAAGTACATATTAATATAAAAATACACTTAGTATGGCATTATATATATGATATATAGACATATATTATATAGATATAATATATGTCTATATATCATATATACACACATATAATTATTATAATTTTTTTTATTAACATTAACTTTATTTTTTTTTTAGATTTTACACTAGCAGGGAGACTGCCTGTCAGTACAGACAGTCCCCCTGCAGGCAGCACTATGGACACCCATTGTGACCATGTGATCGCTGTGTTAAGCGATCACATGGCCACAGGGGTCCTAAATCAGTGTGGGGAGACTGTCTGGGCTGCAGGCAGTCTCCCCACACCGGGAGCAACACTGATCGCCGCCGGGGGAACGACGGCGATCAGGTAAGTAACGGAAACCGTTAGGACGGTTCAGGACCGTCATCGGTCCGCAATGGGAAAATCCCGATGACGGTCCTGAACCGTCCTCGGTCGGGAAGGGGTTAATCAAATCAAATGCCTTATAATTACCAACAGGAATTCAAACCTTGGGCAAGTTGTAATGGTTATGGTGCTAGGCTACTTCTCAGCCAGATAAAAGTGAATTTTTCATCAAAAAAATGTTAATATACATCATTAAAAATATCATAAACTTTAAAAAAAAAAAAGAAACTAAAATTTGATGACTGTTGTACTTTAACTATATGTCCATAGACAGCCTCCTTGAGACCTTAACACTACTGTCGTCTTTGTTACAGCCATAAAATATCGGCACAAGTAATGAACTGAGATATATACATAAGGGCATTAAAAAGATTTCTACTTCTGCATTACCAATGCTGATTTAAATTTAAAGTTGGATGGCTTTGATAGCCTAAATGTGTCCTATTAATACCTTCCAAGTATGGATGAACTTCCACATTAGCAATAGTCAAACAAGAGGCAAGGCTGCTCAAAAATGACTTACAAACACTTAACTCACAAAAAGCTGTTTATAATCAATTTTCTTTGGGATGTAGAGGAAACTCAAAGTACTATAACTGCTACAGTTTATTTTAAGGGACCAGGGACACTGCATCCAGAACACTTCAATCAGCTGAAGTGGTCTGGGTGCCTATAGTGTCCCTTTAATGTAGCTGTTCTAGTGTCTATTGCCTGTCCCTGTGTAGGCTTTTCAATGTAAATACTGCTTTTTCAGAGAAAACACCTCTAATGGCAGTCACTCAGATGGGCACTAGAGAGACTTCTTCGGTCAGTGCTGCACAACAAGGTGTTGAACTTTTCCCATATAGATTCACTGCTCTGCTAATTGGTGCAGAGCAGTGTTTTGCTGCACATGCGCGATAGCCTCCTAATGCTTTCCTACAGGAAAGCATTGGATTAGCTGAGAACATTAAGTTTGATGATCTCTAGTGCACATGCATGGTAAAACATTGTCCTAGTGACAGTGACTAGAAGCATTTAAACCCTGCAATTTAAACATTGCTGTTCTGCAGGACAGCAATGTTTTACACTGCAGAGTTAAAACTAAAAGGAACAAGGCACCTAGACCATCTTATTAAGATTAAGTGCTCTGGGTGCCTACCTATAGTTTCCCTTTAAGAAAGAAAATAAGGAATTTAGCGCACCCAAAGACAACCCCTCCAAATTGCAATTCACTTGCTTTCAAGTGCTTGTACATGTGTGAGCGTGCACTAGTGTGCATAGGAAGATTTGGGTGTGCCAAGTCAACACAGGGAGCATACAAAAACTTATATGTGCTGAAAGGGTGTGGCAATTTGGCACAGTCAACTTTACCTTATATCTCAATGTAGTGTAAGAAATACCTCAATAACAAGCCGTTTACTAAGCCATTGGCCAACCAAAAGAAGAGGGTATTAAAGCTAAATTTACCAATGCAAAGTGGAACAACAAAAATAACTGCAAATAACTGAACATGAAACCTAATAGGAGAAATCCCTCAAGGCAAAAAAAAAACAGAGCCTACAGGATACTAGATAGTCTGTCATACTAGCTATAGTAGGTATAGGACACACACACAAAAAAAAAAAAAAGGACAAGTGCTCTCTGTAACGTCATGCTTTAATAAAATACATGGAACCAATTACATATCCAAGATGTATATACAGGCATTTCAGGAGTATAACTCTAATCCGGTAACAAAAATACCTTTCCTGAACCTAAAGCCCACTTCCTCAAAGCAATGGCATAATGAGGCCAGATCACTTCCTCATTTTCTGATGATCTACCTTTCGGCCACCTTTGTTCTAGCATTATAAGCAACACAGTACGTGAACGGAGTTGCCCTCTAATATCTACAGCTCAACTGTTTCAAGTGATACAGCACAGATAGTGAAAGACACTACACACTAATTTACATAACTTAAAGGGAAACTATAGTGCCAGGAAAACAACTTATAGGATCCTATAGTGCCCCCTCCGAGGGGTTAAAAACCCCTTCTGCCACTTACTTTGTTCCAGTGCCGAGCTTGCATTAATATTTCACCCTTAGGAAAGCACGTATGATGCTTTGCTATGGGGGTTTGGGGTGCCGCTGGACGTCCAGCATCAGTTAGGTGACCAAAAGTCGCTAACGACCCTGAAGTCCGTCTAGTAAACAGCCACTAGAGGTGGAATTAACCCTCAAAAGGTCATTATTGCGGTTTATTAATAACTGCAATAAATATCTTTGCAGAGTTAAAGGACCTTAGACTATGCACCTAGACTAATTCAATGAGCTGAAGTGGTCTGGGTGCCTACAGCATTAATTTAAAGGCATTCTATAGGGTAAGAAATACAAATCTATATCCCTTATACTATAGCTGCCTCTGGCTCCCCCCTCCCTCACACCACCCCCATCCAATAAAACCCTTACTGTACTTAGCTGATTCAAGCGCTGATCTCCAATGGCGCTGTGTCGGTACTCCGACTCCTCCGATGTCACCTTCCCCATACAGCACGCACAGCGTGAGGACGTCCAGCATCGGTTAGGCAACCAAAAGTCGCCTAGCAAGCAGGACATGGGAGGTTGCGCATGGCACCATAACATAACCTATAAAGTGATTAGGATGCTTGGATGGCAACTTAAAAGAGGAAACAGTATTTACCATAATAGAAGTATAATATATTTACTCCTCAAATAAGAAGCCCTCGGAATTATATTGTTTGTTTAATAAATACCAAATTAAAGCAAACTAAATTGCACATTTTCACATCTTCACTATTGTGTGCAATGATTTACAAAAGCCCTTGCAAATTCACCCCATGTGCACAGTAAGAGTGCATGCAAATGTGCATTACTGGGTGTGTTACAATAAGATGAGACTACTGATATGGTACAAAAAAAAAAAAAAAAAGAATATACAAAATCATATATCACACATATATGTTGCATATCTAAAAATCCAGTAGCTAATTTTACTCTGTCTGTACTTTTATGGTATTACATGAAGCAAAAAAATGACCACATTTAACTGAAGGCTCAAGTATTGCTGTCATGCAGATGAACAGAGGATGTATAATAATCGAGGCTTTATGGAATATAAACCGCTATGAGCTTTCACTTTCTATCAGATGGGTTATTTTTCAGTTCATTTAAGGCAAGGATCAATGATTATCTTACTCCCCATGACTATTGTTACTATGATAAAAAAAACAAAAAACAACTGGTCCCATTCCCATACACACGATATGACCACCCCATGGACAATGCAAGTGCATGACATGCAATGCAGCCAACTTTAAAATCACTTCCCAAACATTACAAGGCGTGTCTTCGCTCGTTTATACTTGCCAATTGTCCCGATTTTTTTGTCAAAATTTTTTTTTGTTTTAATTTTCTTTGAAGTGCTGTCCCCGTTGCTCCGTGTCCCGATTTGTAGGGGGGTTTTACATGGTGACACATGCGCAGATGGCATGGGGTACCAGTCGCATGCGCCGGCTTCGGCGTACTCGCACAGGCGCCCTAAACCAAACGAGGCGACACGAACTAGGCGACAGAGCATGCGTGCTGTGTGCGGAGCTGAGTGCGCATGCGCAAACTTTGCAAGCCCGTCCTGGCTCGTCATTTGTTACACGTCAGTAGAATGATGAAAAAGAACGCTCATGCGCCGAAAGCATTGGACCTGCTAGAATGTACATATATATATATATATAGAATAGATTTGGTTTAATTTGTATATTGATTTCATAGCTGATATTTGTACACGTTTTTTTAATAGTATGTATGTAGCGGGGTAGCTCCAGTGTGCATTTCTCACAGTTTAATAATTAGCAATAAACCACGTGTTAAAAAATGGTCTATGAAAGGACAGTTAAAATAAGATCCCTCCGAGAGAGCCAGCTTTATGGGTTTTTTCTGTGTTTGCACCACCTTCTATTGCCTTGATGTCTTGCATGTACTGCCTGGGAAATCCATGACATGCGCATAGTCGACTTTTTAGGCACAGATTGCTAACCCGCCCCCCCATTTCTCTTTACAGTAAAACGCAGACACAGATTTCGTTGGCACTACACACCTTTTAATAAAAGATAATCCAATTAAAAAATAAAGTCATTGTTAAATATCTCATAGCCAACACTTAAAACTGCTATCCCCCATTTTATAAAGTACCAGTGACAATTATGGCCCCACAAGATACATAATTGAATAGCAATCATATGTATTACTGTTACTATTGGCATTAATATAGCGCCAACAGAATACAATATTACTATATATATAATGTCTACTGGACTAATACAGCTAATCCAATCTACATTCTATATATATAAAACCATAACCTAATTGGATTTTGCTTCCCAAGCACTACCAAGCCTCAATAAGCAAACCAGTAACCAACCTCATGCTGATGAGTTGCAATAACAACGAAACAGCTGTCCATGAGTGGTTCACTGGTTTTGCATCTTTTCATAAATTGTGTTCCAAGCATTTGTATACTGCAAACACAGATTAAAAGGAATCCATGTTTAAAATGGAATGAGGCAAAAATGTGATTCTTTGTTAAACTAATTTGCATATGCCCACCCAGAATCCTTTGCGGTTGTAACATCACTGCAGATTTGGGATTTCTGTGGGAAAATGGCTTGACTGGTGTGCAGATTTTTGTTTAACATTGTTTTATATATATATATATATATATATATATATATATATATATATATATATATATATGACACTTATAATGTTCCACACATTGTGCACATTTAATTCACTTGTTCTCATTCATTCACAAGGTGACGGTTTGTTTCTGTGGGTCACCTAGGAAACGGAGATATGGCACCCGGATGTGACGTCAGTAGGGGTGGAGCTTAACCGCGCATGCGCATTGGTGATGGCTGCACGCCGACACAGGTGATCGGTGGCACGGCACCCGGAAGTGACGTTAGTAGGGGTGGAGATTTAATCGCGCATGTGCATTGGTGATGGCTACACGCCGGCACACAGGTGATTGAGGTCTGGGTGAGTGAGTTTTTCCTTAAATATGGTCAATATTGTTAACATTAGTTATTTATGTCCTGAAGAAAGTTCTATTGGAACTGAAACGTTGACTGTTGGAATAAAACCTGAGAAGTTTTTATTTACAAGACCCAGAGTGCTGGCTTTTTTCATCTATCTATACATTGTGCAGTCGAGATTTTCTTATACCCTGCTATGTTAATAGCTTGCGAGACCCCGCAAGAGCCTCCTGTATGTGATTAAAGTTCAATTTACAGAGAAAGAGATACAATTGTTTTAGGTAAATTACATCTGATTGAAAGTGAAACCAGTTTTTTTCATGCAGAGTGTGGCAAGGGCTGCTTAAACAGAAATAAAACGATTTAACTCCTAAATGGCAAAGAATTGAGCAGTGAAGCCCGAGAAGCATTATCTATGCACTAAAATTGCTTCATTAAGCTAAAGTTGTTTAGGTGACTACAGTGTTCCTTTAAGGAAAAAAACCTAAAAGTTAAATTAGAGAACCATTCAATATAGGTATATAGGTATTACTGTATCATAAACGCTCGCGGATACAAATGTGGTTGCTAGGAAACCCACAAAGACAAATGTAGATATGAAACAGTGTCCGTGGAAGTAAAGCGATAGACTTAAAAACAAACAGGGAAGAGAAAAGAGGATCTGGTATCTGTAAAAAGATAAGGCACAGATGTGTTAAAAGGTGATAAAGTGAGAGCAATAATCACTAAAATGGGTAGACATGCTGTGATAAACAGTGAGGTGGGAAAATATATATAGTCTGTGCCAAATCAATCTCAAGTTTGTGTATATATATATATATATATATATATATATATCCAGCATCATAGAATATATACTGTTAAAGGGACACTATAGTCACCACAACAGCTTTAGCTTAATGAAGCCATTTTGATGTACAAATCATGTCCCTGCAGTCTCACTGCTCAGTTCTCTTTCATTTAGGAGTTATCACTTTATGATACCTAGTCACACCTCCCTGCATGTGACTTGCACAGCCTTCCTAATCACTTTCTGTAAAGAGTCATCTAAAGTTTATCCTTCTTTTATGGCAAGTTCTGTTTAATTTAGATTTTCTTATACCCTGCTATGTTAATAGCTTGCTAGACCCTGCAAGAGCCTCCTGTATGTGATTAAAGTTCAATTTACAGAGAAAGAGATACAATTGTTTTAGGTAAATTACATCTGATTGAAAGTGAAACCAGTTTTTTTCATGCAGAGTGTGGCAAGGGCTGCTTAAACAGAAATAAAACGATTTAACTCCTAAATGGCAAAGAATTGAGCAGTGAAGCCCGAGAAGCATTATCTATGCACTAAAATTGCTTCATTAAGCTAAAGTTGTTTAGGTGACTACAGTGTTCCTTTAAGGAAAAAAACCTAAAAGTTAAATTAGAGAACCATTCAATATAGGTATATAGGTATTACTGTATCATAAACGCTCGCGGATACAAATGTGGTTGCTAGGAAACCCACAAAGACAAATGTAGATATGAAACAGTGTCCGTGGAAGTAAAGCGATAGACTTAAAAACAAACAGGGAAGAGAAAAGAGGATCTGGTATCTGTAAAAAGATAAGGCACAGATGTGTTAAAAGGTGATAAAGTGAGAGCAATAATCACTAAAATGGGTAGACATGCTGTGATAAACAGTGAGGTGGGAAAATATATATAGTCTGTGCCAAATCAATCTCAAGTTTGTGTATATATATATATATATATATATATATATATCCAGCATCATAGAATATATACTGTTAAAGGGACACTATAGTCACCACAACAGCTTTAGCTTAATGAAGCCATTTTGATGTACAAATCATGTCCCTGCAGTCTCACTGCTCAGTTCTCTTTCATTTAGGAGTTATCACTTTATGATACCTAGTCACACCTCCCTGCATGTGACTTGCACAGCCTTCCTAATCACTTTCTGTAAAGAGTCATCTAAAGTTTATCCTTCTTTTATGGCAAGTTCTGTTTAATTTAGATTTTCTTATACCCTGCTATGTTAATAGCTTGCTAGACCCTGCAAGAGCCTCCTGTATGTGATTAAAGTTCAATTTACAGAGAAAGAGATACAATTGTTTTAGGTAAATTACATCTGATTGAAAGTGAAACCAGTTTTTTTAATGCAGAGTGTGGCAAGGGCTGCTTAAACAGAAATAAAACGATTTAACTCCTAAATGACAAAGAATTGAGCAGTGAAGCCCGAGAAGCATTATCTATGCACTAAAATTGCTTCATTAAGCTAAAGTTGTTTAGGTGACTACAGTGTTCCTTTAAGGAAAAAAACCTAAAAGTTAAATTAGAGAACCATTGAATATAGGTATATAGGTATTACTGTATCATAAACGAATATTATTATAAAGAGCAGTTCTAATAAACAGAATCCTATCAAAAATACTAAGATCTAGGATAGGCAGTGGGAATCAAATATTTTGTAAATGTAATCCTTCACTATACATGTGGGCATTAAACTGTAATGCATCTATTCAATGTAGGAAGCACTATATAATCTATCAAAATGTATCTTAAAGGAACATAGAATAAACAATATTTTCATTAAGTCCCTTTGTGGTTACAATATTCAAGTGGTGGATCCAGAATGCTTCTCGCTGTAGTAGTCGTCTGGATCTATCACCACCTCGTGTGAGCGGAGGAACGTGGTCTATGGCTATGAATCGCAGAGTGGGTAGATGGTGTTGAGCGGAAAGAAAATGTTTGGCAACAGGTTTTTTTATTTTTTTGATCCCAGTATGCAGTCATAATCCCAGAGTGATGGCCCCTAATCCGATCTCGAAGTGTTAAATCAGTTTTTCCCACGTATGATAGTCCACATGGGCATGTAATCATGTAGATGACGTGGTCTGTGGTACATGTGATATAATGCTGTATTGTAATTCGTTTGCCACTATGGGGGTGTGCAAATGTGAAGCTACTTATCATGTGGCTACATGTAACCAAACCATGCATTTAAAGTAGCCTTTCTTCACTATAGTTGGAGATTTAGTGTAACAATGTGTTGGGTCAATACGTACCAACAGATCACGCAAGTTCTGGTTTCTTTTATAACTGACAATTAGGTATTCATGAAATATCGAAGGTAAATATTTGTCAGATTGTAAAATATCCCAATGTTTCAAAATGGTTTTCCTTATCAGAGGAGTGCCTGTATTGAACGTGAGAGGTAGGTACATTTGTTTATGTTTGATTGTCTCTGGTAGGGTAGTTGGTATCTCCCTTGAACGTTGCTCTATTGCTTTGGATTTAGCAATCATTAGTGTTTGAGGTGGATATCCACGTCTCAGGAATCTCTCCCACATCAATATAATAGTGAAGACAAAGCTAAAGATGAACAGCTTCGACAGATGTGGAAGAGATGTGGATACGAAGGCTCTCTAATACAAAGGCTTTATTGAGTAAGATAAAATATGCAAATGCACAAAGTGTGCTAAGAGACTTAATGGATAAAAAGTAAAAGTCCAAATACGTCCAATAGTATAACAGCCCAATGGCTTGTAAATCTGATACGCGTTTTGCCCTATAGTGGGGGCTACCTCAGTCGGTATACTTCGAGGGCTTCCTTGGCGTCTTTTTGAAGCATGTATTCCCAGTTCTTCCGGGTCTGACTGTCCGCACTTGGAACGCATCATGCGTTCCAATTTGAACATCATGCATACCACTTCTGGGTTGCATGAACTGCGCCGTTTGAAACGCAATGTTGGCGTCACTGGAACGCATGACGTGTACATTCCACTGTGATTTTCTACTAATCCGCGAGAATCGCGGTGTTCGTCTTTCTTAACTACATACACAAAGTATAAATGGGATTCATACATTCAATAAGCAGAGGTTTTCTACCAATATTTGTACTTTGACTAGTTAATATGATTGTTATGGTTACCCCCAGGCTAGCTGGAAGCTGGACCGCTTGGACGATCTGGATCCCGTTGTGGAGAGAGAGAGAAGCCGCTTTGAATAGACGACCAAAAGGATTCTGTAAATGTAGAACAATCCCACTAGCTATAGTACAGCTAGGATACTCTTTTCCCCACAAAACGAGTCGAGGCTGCGATTTGAAGGTCAAACAAGAACTGCTTTTAATGGCACACAGGGATCGGTATTTATGCAAAATCTCAGGTCCAGGGACAGCCCCCACTGGACCTGATGGGATACAGGAATAATACAAGGGATCAACCAATAAGAATGAAATGCATCGTTTGAATTTGTTACTGCCCAGCTTGGAGATAATGAACCCAACGGCTATGCCAATACAATTATCTCCAAGCGTCCAAAATACCACGTTTTTATTACACATAAAAAACAGGTTAAACATATATAACTTCAACATTTTCAGCTATACTTCGGGTTTCTTCGTTGCAAAGTCCGTTCGCATATTTGGTCCCGAGCTTGAGATGGCGGCTATGTTTTTGAGTGAGTCAATAGGCAGCGGGACCTCGGCATCAAACTTGTGGAACGATTAACAGCCAGAGTTGTGCACGAATCTCCGCACTCTGGCTGGATATTTCAGCTGTTCGGGAGACGAACGTAGACCACCATGAAGGGGGTACTTAACCTGCGGTTAACCGCAACACTCAACATTCTAATTGAAGCCACACGCCAGGCTGTAGGTGGTCCCCGTTCGTGACCCGTTCGGTAGTCAGACCATCGGGAGATAAGGCACGAACGAGAATGCCCGGAGGCCGTAAACCTGCGGTTAACTGCAGACCGCAACTCTCTGGGCGATCAAGTGGTAACACACTCCCCTTGCAGGGTGGTCAGTTGTTCGGTTGTTTGAAAGGTGACCGGGGTTAAGTGGCGGCACACGCCAGGGACCGGGTGGTCCGTTATTCGTTTAACGAGTTGATGTAAGTAATCCGTTCATGAGTTGGGTACAGAATTCAAGTACCGAAGCAATCTTATAACAACGAAACAACATAATGCTTGTCTGTAATGTGTTTGTAACAATAATATTTATAATAAGTGATATCTCTTGAACTTTTTTATTAAATAAACATATATAAAAATGTGAATAAAAGATAAAATTATCTACTTATAGGTAATATAGAAATGATAACAAATCAGAATGTAATGTGCCGGTAAAAGTTTCGATCTCAAATCATAATTAAAAGAAGTGACAGACCTCAAAATCTGAGTTCAAGCCATTTGGAATAAGGGTATTAAAATTGTAAATAAATTTCATTTCTTCCATTCCTGTTTTGCGATGATAATCTCCCCTCTCCAATGTTTTTTAACTAACATTAGAGGGCAGAAGAAAAGACTCTCTGGATTCTGGTTATGATGGATCTTGAAGTGATTGGAGACACTGTGGGTCTCCAATCCTTTTTTGATGTTTCTTATATTTTTGATGTTTCTTATATTCTAATGTTTACACATCTGATGTTCCTCCCAATATGGAATACATTACAGGAGCATTTCAATATATATTATTCCTTTCGAGTAGCATGTGAGTTGATCCCTGATGGTATACTCTGTATTTATATATTCTTTAATGTTTGTTAGGTGTCTTTTCTTATTATTCGTTCTCATCCTGCTAAGTGTGACCACAGCCAAAAAAGCCACTATTTTGATTTTATAAATGTCTTGTTATCTGAGGGCCATGACTACTGTGAACTAGAGATCTCTTAAGAATAGCTGCACCTCTATAAATCATTTTTGGTTATGAAGGCAAAAGATTTTTGAGAATAGGGTTGTAAGATATGCAAATATTTCCTGATTGCTTTGTTAACTTTTTTGTTGTTACCATTAAAGTTACATATGAAAGGTGCTTCATTTGTGTTCATTTTCCTGGTTTCTTATTGTTTGTAGATCAGTAGTTGTTCCCTTGGAATGTGAAAATGATTGGGGCATTATTCTTACTACCACACACAGTCAAACCGACATTAATTTTTTAGATCTTCAAATTTTTACACAAGACAAACAAATTGTGATGAACTCCTTTCCTGGACGTTCACCATGGGTTCCTAGAGGAGTGTGGAGGCTAACCTCCTGCCCACTGACTATGGGCCATAGAAAAGACTGGTAAAAAGACTTGGTTCGTGGGATTTATTTGTACTGTTCGGGAACCAAACAAACTCACAAACTAGGACCACCTCTGGGCTTAACCCCTGGTAACCTCTCCTCACACTTCATTTATCATGTGTTCTAATTGTGCGGCTAGGTGGCCACCATTCATATGCACGAATACTTGGGAACTGTGTTGGTGGCCATCTTGTTCGCAGGAATGCCGGCAGCGGTGTTTGGGCGTTGATCACATGGAACTAAAATCGGACACAGAAACTCCCGAACACCGCTGAACTTTGACGAACGCCTGCTTCCTTTCCACACGTCAGGAGAGTGCGGTTCGGCTACTAAATAGCCAGAGTGTGCGTTCAGTATTTCGAAGTTGACCAGCAAAGGCACAAAACGCCCTGGAACTGTTTTGGGCATAGGACCATGTGTGTGGTCTACAATCAGAACTTTACCCCGGTGGCGTTTCTGCTGTGTTTGTGGGATCTGAGCGCTTCTCTGATATGTTGGGTGTGTCACGTATTCATCCGCTTACAAAAATGTGGTTAATGACATTTACTGTCCACACAGGAAAAGTTGTGCCGAGCAACAACCAAATCCACAGAAGGGTTAATGCTGAGCAGTAATTATGCAAATGAGATCTGGTCAAAGGCCGGTTACAGCCTATCAGACCTAGAGGAGGGGTATTTAGGCCCAGTTCTCATCCTGCTCAGTGCCCTGTCGTGGTTTCCCTTGTGGTTGTCCGAGAGCGCGTTCCTGTTTATAGTTTTCTACCTGTTTTTTGACTTTGGCTTTGTTTATTGACTTCTCTATATTCTGGTATCCTGACTCCTGGCTTTCCTCATCGCTGTGTCCCTTTCTGTGTTCCCTGACCTCGGGTAGTATTTTTGACTATTCTTTGTACGTTAAACCCAGCCATTCTAAGGACCGGTAATACGTTACTTATTTGTCATCCGTGCTGTACAGTTCTACGTGCTGGATCAAACAGTAATCCTGACAGTAACCTTCTTCACCTCTTGAACCTTCTCTACAGCCTGCCGGAGTAAGAGGAGGTTATCCTGTGGCAATCTACATTTGCCTTTACTTGAATCAAGCTCCAAGTCCAAAAAACTGAGACAAGTGGTGGATTTCATCATTTTGTCTCCACCAGTGGGACCCCAACAAACGGGCCACCCATTCCCACATATACAGCAACAAACAGCAAGCATTGGAACCTGATAGACTGATGCAGAGAAAATCATCAATGATACAATATTGTTGGCCATCTCTTCCTTAACCCCCCACACCAAATACGTTCTTGTTTTTTTTAATTTTTATTACGTACTTGAGATGGAGCATTTCAACATCTGACCTGGCCAACAGTGCCATCAGGACTTCCCACCAACTCAATTGCTTGGTCGAATGATGCACCATAGACAGAGTACAGGTTTGCATCGATGCAGCCATTCATTGACGATCTCTTGGGATATAACAGATGATGAATTAGCTAGTACTTACCGGCTGTCAGGACGAACCAGTGGCCCAACACACATAACTAAGTCAAACATGGACAAAATAACAAGTAGTAACAATGTATTACCAGGCCTTACAATGGCCAGATTTAATGTATAATAATAACCAGTAGCTAGCTGAGGTCGCCAAAGAGTCAGGGTGTCGGGATCCCGCGGGCGGCTGCGAGGGGAGGCTGCACTCCACTCGCGGTACTCACCCTCCAGCCGTCCGCGGTCCCCTCCTACTCGTGGGTCCGGCGTTTCCTCCACGTCCCCCAGCGGCAGCATACATGACGCTGCACGCTGGGAGACCGCCCAAGTTTGTACACGCCGGGGTCAGTCACCTGACCCAGCATTAAAGGCACAGTGCCACAATCACAGTTGGAGGTCTAGATATCTCCCACGTGTGATTGTTAATTCTGATTGGAAATTATCCAATCAGAATTAACCTTATGGTTTAAATACTTACCTTTCCTGTTCCTCCCTGCCCTGTTGTGGTCTTTGCTTTCTAGTATTGCTACTTACCTTGTACTTCTGGTTACGTACTCTCTGGCATGTTTATCTGACTCTGTGACTTTCTCCTACCCTTTGACCTCGGCTCGTTTCACGTTATTGTGTCTTCTGGTTCCCCTTACTCGGCTTGTCTCCTGACTATTCTGTGTGTGCTTAGCCCGGCCACTCTAAGGTCCGGTACGGCACCTTTTGTGTGTGTGTGTGCCAGCGTGTTGGGTTCCCCGAATCGTGACATTACAACAGGGCCATAATGGAACCTGCTGACATACCACAGCTCCTAGTTAATCAAGAGGCTAGAATGGATGGCTTGGACCACCGTATGGATAAGTTTGCTCAGGCTTTACAAACCATACTGGCTCGTACTGCACACTTGCAACCTGCCGTTCAGGAGGCTGCTGCTGCTGTGCCCGAACCCATTCCCACTCCAGTACCTGTTCCCGCTCATGTAGTTCACATGACGCCGCCACAGCGCTACAGCGGTGACCCAGCATTGTGTCATGGTTTCCTCAACCAAATCGACATCCATTTGGTGATGAATCCACGTTCCTATCCCACTGACAGATCTAAAATTGCCTTTTTGATAAACCACTTGTCCGGGAGAGCTTTAGCATGGGCCAACCCCATTTGGGAAAATACGTCTCCTATGTCCTTTGCAGATTTTCTGACAGCTTTCAGACTCACATTTGATCAACCCGGTAGGGTTGCTTCTGTTGGCAAGGCTCTGACTCTAGCAGCTGAAGTGGTTTGGAATAATGACGCCCTCGTAACAGCCTTTCAGGAGGGTCTGGCCGCTTATATACTGGATGAAATAGCATCCAGGGAATTGCCTGCTCTTCTAGATGATGTTATAGACTATGTGATTCTTATCGATAACCGTATTAGAGAGAGGTGTAGTCAAAGACGGTTGGATCCACGGGTGTTACCTGCTCTACCCAGTACTTCACTGCTAGTGTTACCCGCTCAGGGCCGGCCTTAGGCAATTAGGCGCCCTGTGCAAAAAGTCTTCACGGCGCCCCCCCCACCTCCCACCAAGTTGCCTGAATACAGTAACACACACAGGCACCGGGGACGTGTGTATCACGAGGCAAACAAGGCATCTGCCTTGGGCGCCACTTTGCAGGGGGCGGCAAAAAAAAAGCATCCCTCCAAGCCCCCAGGCAGATCCCTTGCTTGCCTCGCATCCTGGGGGGCTCAAGAGCTGACCGGCTGGCCACTTTTGAGCCCCCCCAAGGCTGGCAGCGAAGGAGCATACTCACCTGAGCTCTTCCTGCTCAGCTTCCTCTGCGCCGCTTAATGAAGCCGGGAGCCAGAATATGACGTCAGTCCGGCTCCCGGCATCACTAAGCGCTGCTTACTCAGCCTGTGCGCCCCCTGCCTGCCTGCCTGCCCAGCAGCCACACTGGACTGCTGGTAAGAAATCCACTCCAGCTTTCCCAGGGAGGCTGGGTGGGTTTAAAATAAATGTAAAAAATATTAGTTTGTGAGTGTTAGTGGAAATGTCTGTGTGTGTGTGTCTGTGAGTGTTTATTTTGAAGTGAATGTGTGTGTGTGTGTGTGTGTGTGTCTGTAAGTGTGTAATTGTGTGTGTCTGTAAGTGAATGTGTGTGTGTCTGTGAGTGAATGTGTGTTGGTCAGTGAGTGTATATGTGTCAGTCAGTGAGTGTATATGTGTCAGTCAGTGAGTGTGTATGTGTCAGTCAGTGAGTGTGTATGTGTCGTCAGTGAGTGTGTATGTGTCGTCAGTGAGTGTGTGTCGGTCAGTGAGTGTGTAGGTCAGTGAGTGTGTATGTGTCGTCAGTGAGTGTGTGTCGGTCAGTGAGTGTGTGTCAGTCAGTGTGTATGTGTCGGTCAGTGGAGTCGTGCATCTTTCAGTGAGTGCTTGCGTCTGTCAGTGAGAGTGTGCATCTGTCAGTGTGTGTCCAAGTAATAGTGTATGTGTGTATGTCATTGGTTGTCAGTGTATATGAGAGTGTGTGTCTGTCAGTGAGTGTGCGTCTGTCAGTGAGTGAGCGTCTGTCAGTCAAAGTGCGGCCTTGACAGGAAGGGGTGGGGGAAATTTAAACTCGGTTACAGGCATGTACACACACACTCAGTTAAGGGCAGTCACACATACAGGCACAGGCACAAACAATGGCACAGCTACAGCGACACACACAGACAGACAGTCACATAGGCAGTCACACACACAGACAGACAGTCACATAGGCAGTCACACACACAGACAGACACACAGTAACACACACATAGACAGTTATACACACACAGGCAGGCAGTCACACAGATAGAAAGTCACACATACAGGCAGGCAGTCACACACAGACAGATAGTTACAGACAGACACAGGCAGGCAGGCAGTCACATACAGGCAGTCACACACACAGGCAGTCACACACACAGACAGACAGTCACACACACAGACAGTCACACAGACAGACAGTCTCACACACACAGGCAGTCACACACACGGGCAGTCACACAGACAGACAGTCACACAGACAGACAGTCACACACACAGGCAGTCACATACATGGGCAGTCACATACATGGGCAGTCACACAGACAGTCACACACACAGACAGTCACACACAGGCAGGCAGTCACACACAGAGACAGTCACACACACACACACACACAAGGACAGGCAGTCACACAGACAGTCACACACACACACAGACAGTCACACGCACACAGGCAGGCAGTCACACAGACAGACAGTCACACACACACACAGACAGACAGTCACACAAACAGGCAAACAGTCACACACACACTTACCTCTTTCCAGTGGATGCAGTTGGCTGATGGGGAAGCATCTTTCCCTCTTCCTGTACAGCAGGGGCTTCGGGAGGTATTAGCCCGTCTCCGCCTCTCGATAAGCCCCGCCTCCGCCGCTCGGTAAACCCCGCCCCCTCTGCCGCGATTTTTTTTTTTTTAAATAGACCTGGGTGGAGAACAATTAATCCTCCAGCCAGGTACCTCTTTTAGCTCCCCTGCACTCCGGCCATGAGTGAGCTGTGTCGGCCACAGGGCGCCCCCTGTTCCATGGCGCCCTGTGCGGTCGCACAGCTCGCACACCCCTAAGGCCGGCCCTGCATACCAGTTACTTTCATAATTCAGCATCACATTTATAGGGAATAATCCAGCACGGGGGATAGGGGGTATGACTAAGGCAGGCATATCATGGAATTAAACAATTGTCACCAATTAAAACAGCTATTACTGGTTAAATCTTGTACCTCCCTCTCTCCCATGGTTCTCAGTAATATGACCTCTAAGAATTTAATTTGAATAGTATAATATAAGTATAACATGTCTACAGCAGGCCTCTTAAAGGAACAGTATAGAAAAAGAACACTGTATTTTTTATTTTCTGGCTAGCACATTAAGCTCTGTGTGAACAGTCACATTTATGCTCAAAACAGAAGTGTCTGGGATTCCTTGCATTTCTGTAGCAGTTGAAAACCTGTGCTGTGCTTCCTAACTTTGTGCACGGCTGATTTCATGAACACTGAGTTTAGCGGGAGGGACAGAAAGGTTGCAGTGTGTAGGTACACGAACGCTGTGGGTGTAGCGAGAGGGCCAGAAAGAACGCTGT
>OW240912.1:142053776-142234718 GCA_933207985.1 Pelobates cultripes
CCAGTCTAGTAGGAATTCCAACTCCCCTGTTGGTGTTTCTCAATCACACTAAAACCTCTCTATCTAGTCTAATCTTAATTCAAGATAAAACACGTAAACATATAAGTGGGACACAATAGCCACAGGGTATGTATGTGTGTATGTGGGTGAAGAGATGATGTGTGATATGAAGTGTGTGAGGGGTGCACTGCAGGGCCGGACTGGGAAAAAAATTCGGCCCGGTCATTTTTTTATTACAGCGGCCCACTAAGAAGGGGACGGGGCAGAGAGGGTGTGTTTTGTCATCACTCATGACAAACACGCCCCCTCTCAAAGTGAGCATGTTGGTTCAATGCTCTTCCAGGGCAGACCATGCACAGAGCTCTGCTGAAGAGCTCTAGCATGAGAAAAAAGCCCTGTATTTGTTCTACGCAGTGCAAGCAAATTTAATAACATGCTTGCACTGTGTTTCCTTGCAACTTGTCTCTGGTGTCTCTATAAATGGATACCAGGAGACAAAAGGGCCAGGAAAGAGTATTATGCATGTGTTTGGAGCCTGCTTAGGGTATTGCATGTGTGCAGAGTGAGCTGGTCGTGGTGTGGTATTGTGTAATAAGGTCGGTTTTAGTCGTGTTGTGTTTGTGGTGTAATGTAATGCAAATGTGGCTAGGGGCTTTAGAGAATGTGTGTTTAGGGGATGTAGCAAGTGTGTGTATACAGGCTATAGTGTGTGTGGTATTCAATATGGGGTCTTCACTGGTAAGACCCCATATTGAATATGCTGTGCAATTTTGGGCACCTGTTCTAAAGAAGGATATTATGGCACTAGAAAAAGTGCAGAGGCGGGCTACAAAATTAATAAAAGGAATGGAACATATCAGCTATGAAGAAAGGTTAACAAATTTAAACCTATTTAGTTTAGAAAAACGTCGCCTGAGAGAGGATATGATAACATTATACAAATATATTCGGGGCCAATACAAACCATTGTGTGGAAATCTATTCACAAACCGGACTTTACATAGGACACGAGGCCATGCGTTTAGACTGGAAGAAAGAAGATTTTGCCTAAGGCAAAGGAAAGGTTTTTTTACTGTAAGAACAATCAGGATGTGGAATTCTCTGCCTGAGGAAGTGGTTTTATCAGAGTCCATACAGATGTTCAAGCGGCTACTAGATGCATACTTGCAAGAACAGAATATTCAAGGATATAATCTTTCAATGTAGGGTAATAACTGCTTGATCCAAGGATAAATCTGACTGCCATTCTGGGGTCAAGAAGGAATTTTTTTCCTAGCTTGTTGCAAAATTGTGCTTCAAACTGTTTTTTTTTGCCTTCTTTGGATCAACAGCAAAAAACAAATGTGAGGAAGGCTGAACTTGATGGACGCAAGTCTCTTTTCAGCTATGTAACTATGTAACTATGTAACTATGTGTGTGTGTGTGTGTGTGTGTATAGGTGATGTAGTGTTTGTAGTGAGTGTGTGTTCAGGGAATGTAGTATGTGTTTGCTTTCAAGGAATCTAGTGTGCGTATAGGGGATCCAGAGTGTGTGTGTGTGTTTGAAGGACCCAGAATATGTATAGGAGATCTAGTGAGCATGCGTATATAATGGATTCAGAGTGTATATAGGGATGTGTGTGTTGTGTGAGAGTGCTGAGTGTGATGTGTGTGAGAGTGCAGAGTGTGATGTGTGTGAGAGTGCTGTGTATGATGTGTGAGAGTGCAGTGTGATGTGTGTGAGAGTGTTGTGTATGATGTGTGTGAGAGTGCAATGTGTGTGAGAGTGCTGTGTGTAGTGTGTGTGTGTGAGGTTACGGCATGTGATGTGTGTGTGAGGAGGTCTGTGTATGATGTGTGTGATGCAGAGTGTGATGTGTGTGAGTGCTGTGTATGATGTGTGTGAGTGCAGAGTGTGAGAGTGCTGGAGTGTGATGTGTGTGTGAGAGTGCTGTGTATGATGTGTGTGTGAGGAGTGCAGGTGTGATGTGTGTGAGGTGCTGTGTATGATGTGTGTGAGGTGCAATGTGTGTGTGAGGTGCAATGTGTGTGAGAGTGCTGTGTGTGATGTGTGTGGGTGCTGTGTATGATGTGTGTGAGAGTGTTGTGAGTGCTGAGTGTGAGTGCTGAGTGTTATGTGTTTGAGAGTGATGTGTGAGAGTGCTGAGTGCTGTGTGTCAGAGTGTTGTGTGTGATAGTGCTGTGTATGTGTGTGTGAGTGCAGAGTGTGATGTGTGTGAGAGTGCAGAGTGTGATGTGTGTGAGAGTGATGTGTATGATGTGTGTGAGAGTGCAGAGTGTGATGTGTGTGAGAGTGCTGTGTATGATGTGTGTGAGAGTGCAGAGTGTGATGTGTGTGAGCGTGCTGTGTATGATGTGTGTGAGAGTGCAGAGTGTGATGTGTGTGAGAGTGCTGTGTATGATGTGTGTGAGAGTGCAGAGTGTGATGTGTGAGAGTGCTGTGCATGATGTGTGTGAGAGTGCAGAGTTTGATGTGTGAGAGTGCTGTGTATGATGTGTGTGAGAGTGCAGAGTGTGATGTGTGAGAGTGCTGTGTATGATGTGTGTTGGGGGGTAAATAAAGAAATTAAAAAAAAACTAAGTAGGCATTAAATCCCCCCCTCCCTCTTACCTTTAGCCTGGGAGGGGGGGACAGGCACGTGGTAGCTGGGAGGAGGGGGACCGGCACACTCACATCATCCCTGGTGGTCCAGTGGTGAGTGAACTCTAGCCTAAGGGCTAGAGTTCACTCTCGCGAGATCGGGGCGATCGGGGCTCCGCCGGGTCCTCTCCCTCCCTCCCCAGCCGCAGGTCTATTTAAATGGGCCAGTGAGGGAGATATTTGATCTCCCCACCGGCCCTTCATCGAACACAGCGGGGCCGGCGCTCGGATAGTGCCGGCCCTGCACAGACCGGCAGGGGAGATCCTGGGACCTCCCCTGCCGGCCTCGGCCCATGGACATCGCGGCCCACCGGGCATTTGCCCGGTGTAACCGATGGCTAGTCCGGGCCTGGTGCACTGTGTGTGTATGCAAAGGTGTACTCTGTGTGGGTGGTAGTGTACTGTATGTGGGGAGTTCACTGTCTGTGATGGTATACTGTGTTCAGGGGGGTGTAGAGAGTGGGGTAGGGAAGGGCTTTATAATTTTTACTTTAATAATTGTATAGGTGAGGTCACAAGATGAGAGGTATCTCTCTTGGAGCTCAAGCACTTACACAGACTGACCGATACATACACAGACTGACCCATACAAGCCCACAGACTGCCCCATACACAAATTATTATTATTATTATTATTATTATTATTATTATGATATTTATAGAGCACCGTCAAATTCCACAGAACTTTACAATGGGTGGACGAACAGACATGTAGTTGTAACCAGACAAGTTGGACACACAGGAACAGAGGGGTTGAGGGCCCTGCTCAATGAGCTTACATGCTAGGGGGAGTGGGGTAAAATGACACAAAAAGGTAAGGATAGTATTAGACTAGTGACAGTTGCAGAAGAGGAATCAGTCAGGAGCTATTAACAGTTTAATTGATACGCTTTTATGAAGAAGTGGGTTTTTAACGATTTTTTGAAGGAGTGGAGATTGGGTGAGCATCTAACGGAGGAGGGAAGCGAGTTCCACAGGAGCGGTGCAGCCCGCGAGAAATCTTGAAGGCGAGCATCAGAGGTGGGAGTACGGACAGAAGATAGACGTAAGTCTTCAGCAGATCGTAAGGGCCTAGAGGGGACATACTTGTGTATAAGGGAGGATAGATAGGTGGGAGCAGCATTATGTAGAGATTTGAAAGCGAGAACCAGAATTTTAAATTGAGCTCTATATTTTAGAGGAAGCCAATGTAGGGACTGACAGAATGGTGAGGCATGGGAGGTGAGGGCGGAGAGAAGGATGAGCCTCGCCGCCGCATTCATTATGGACTGTAACGGCGCAAGTTGGGAGCACGTAAGACCACTGAGAAGCGGATTACAGTAGTCAAGGCGAGAAAGGACAGTGGAATGGACCAACACCTTATTCGCATCTGGCGTAAAGTAGGGACAGATGCGCGCAATGTTTTTGAGATGGAAATGACAGGATTTGGCAATAGATTGAACATGAGGCTTGAAGGAGAGGTCGGAGTCAAAGGGGGGTGTAGAGAGTGGGGTAGGGAAGGGCTTTATAATTTTTACTTTAATAATTGTACAGGTGAGGTCACAAGATGAGAGGTATCTCTCTTGGAGCTCAAGCACTTACACAGACTGATCCATACATACACAGACTGACCCATACACACACAGACTGACCCATACACACACACAAAAACAGACAGACTGACCCATACACACACACAGACTGCCCCCCCACACACAAACTGACCCATGCACACACACAGACTGCTCAGGTTATGGGGTGACAGTAGGGGAGGCAGGTTATGGGGGTGTCAGTGGGCGATAGTACCTTTTCGTAGTGCTACTTCACCTGGTGGTCCAGTAGGCTGGCTCTCTGATAATCCGCGGCAGCGCTCTGGGAGCTTGTGAGTCTTCCATTACATGGTCAGCAGCTCACACCCAGTGGTGCTGCAGACCGGAGTCTCTCTCCTGCAGGGAATGCACAGGGAATGCCGCCAGGGCCCTCTCCTGGTGTCGGTTTCTCATTGAGGACCCGACATTTCAGTCTGCCCAAAGGCGATTTAGGTGGCCTGATTAAAGAGCCGCCTCGTTGCATATTTGCCGCCCCTGTTAAAGTGCCGCCTGGAGCCATTGCCCCAGCCCTGACCAGCTACAACCAGAATATTACCCAGACTCAGCACCATCATCTAGGCTGAAATCTGAGAACTCTGACTCTACATTTCTCCTACATAAACATGCCCCCAGTCTACACACATTCGGGCTCCCAGTCTGTCTCATGAACTACTTGTTTCATTCCCTGCTATGAACTAAGCTAGTGTTTGTTTTATTTGTATTTTATTTGTATTCTTAATAAAAATATTACTGGTTCTAGATAATTTGCTTAAAATGCATTTTTTACCTAATTGTGCAATGACCACCTTATGATATTTTGTTAGCATTCCAACATTTTAAATACATTAAAATTTCAATCTGATTAAAAAAATTAAAAGAAATCTTACCTTTTGCATTTTCTAAGAAATAAATTTGATTTTGATGTCTTGACTGAAAATGAGCGGTCTTCTGTAATGTGTTTCTCCAAATGAGAACAAGTGTTTTCTTGGTAGCTATTATAAGTAGGTTGGCAGGGCACTGAGGGACACCATGTAGAATTCATGAGAGCGTTACACTGTCAATTTACTTTTAAAATCCCCCTGGTTTTACAATTGGAAACTTTGGAAATCATGTTTATTCTACTGAGGAAAAGTGTATGTAGATACATTAGTTATACATGAACTTTTCAAACACTGTATAAAGAAAAAAGGATAATTTAATTACCCTACAGACACTCCAGCGCCTTACAATTATATTCCCAAAACATGATGTTCCCCATTAGTAACATTGACAGGTTGTATTTCCTTAGACAGGGATAGCTTGAAGGAATAAACTCTCGGACCAGAGGTATACAGCCCAAGTAACCACTGAGTACACTTCTAGCAGTATGCGGTTAGCCTCCAAACCAGCACAGAGTTCCAATCTGTCGTCGAGTAACTGCTGGTCTTTTGCTTTTTGGAAGGGGGAAACCCTGCATCTCATCTACCTTTCCTCCAAATACCAGTCACTCGGGTATTTCTGCAGTGCGCTGTGGAACTTGTACCAACTAGCTGCCTCTGGCTGAGCAAAAGCTCCAGACGGTCATCATGTATCGCCTGGTGGTGATCAATGCCCCCTCCTTGTTACTTTTTAGTCATAGGTGTGGTACAATTCTACGTGCTGGATCAATCAGTAATCCTGACATTACGACATGGCCATAGATCCTGTAGAATTGTTTCAGCACATAGCTGCTTGCGAGAGAAAGCAAGAGGAGAATGATCACTGTATGGATGAATTTGCCCAGCCCTTCAGTACGCTTCTTACTCGAACGGCACATCTGCAGCCTGCGGCTTCTCCGACTGCGTCACCTCCGTCTAGTGTACCTCCTCCTATAGTAAATAAGGCACCTACTATCTCCATATTTCCTCCCCTGCATTTTGGTGGTAATATTCAAGAATGCCGTGGATTCCTAAATTAAATTGAGTATCATTTTGACGCCTCACCAGGATCTTTTCCACGGATAAAGCTAAAATAGGTTACCTGATGAACCAACTTAAAGGTAAAGCCTTAGCTTGGGCCAATCTGTTGTGGGAGAGTAATAGGAGCATTGCACACAATTACCAGGAATTCCTTGCGGAATTTAAATTGATGTTTTAACTATTAGGCAGGGAGGATGACACCTCCACTGCCCTAATGCATATCAAACCAGGGAACCGGTCTATCTCAGATTATACCATAATCACACCTTGGCTTCTGAGGTAGACTGGACAAACAGCAGATTAATCTCTGCATTTAAGAAAGGATTATCTGAGACAATTTTAGATGAGATTGCTGCCAAAGAACTACCCAAAAAACTAAATGGCTTTATGCAAATTGATAATAGATTGAGAACCAGAGAAACTACCAGAAATAAGACCAGACGTATGGCTATGCCTTTAGCACCCCGTAACTCCAGACCTATTTTTCCTGACCTCCCGGTACAGTCTGAACTCAAATCCATGCAGTTGGGGGTCACTAGACTGTCAGAGGCAGAAAGGAGAAATATATAGGAGAAAAAATGGTCTATGCCTATACTGCAGTGGAAAAGGACATATGAAGAGTTCTTGTCCCATATGTCCAGAAAACTTCTGCACCTAAGAACCCTAAGGGGTCAGGTCTTAGGTGTGATGGATATGTCCTCTGGGAATAACAAAAATAGATTCCTCCTTGAGATTATGGCCAAATGTGATAGGAAGGACTTTTCATGCAAAGCCCTGATAGATAGGAGCGGTAGGAAACTTCATCGATATACATTTTGTCAAAAAATATTCCATACCTATCAAATAGAGATTATCACCTCTGGCTGTTGAAGCTATTTACGGGAGACCCCTCTCTCAACCCTTAATTACCCACGAAACCTTGCCCATTAACATTTCCATTGGTGCTCTACACAAGGAAGACATAACCTTCCAAATAATTGCTTCTCCGTCTTGTTCCATTATATTAGGATTCCCTTGGCTTATTGAGCATAATCCGCATATCGACTGGGCAAAAGGGGAGATATTGGAATGGGGCAAGGACTGTATTGAGAGATGTATGTTACACATTACTAAAAGAGTGGGCATATTACCACTGCTACGCCTCAGAAACCAGAGGTTCTCATACAATATTGGGAGGTTAAGGAGGTATTCAGTAAAAATCAGTCTAATATTCTACCTCCTCACAGGTCATACGACTGTTCCATAAATCTATTACCCGGCACTATGCCACCCAAGGGAGCAGTGTATGCCTTATCACCACAGGAGAGTAGAATAGTGGAAGATTACATCAAAGATTTCCTAAGTAAGGGCCACATACGCAAATCATCCTCGCCTGCTAGTGCAGGCTTCTTTTTTCTAGAAATAAAAGATGGAGAGTTACATCCATGCACTGACTATAGGGCACTAAACAAGATCACAATTAACAATTCCTATCCAATTCCACTCATTTACAAATTGTTTGACAGACTCCAGGGTGTGAAAATCTTTACTAAACTTGACCTCAGGAGTGCATACAATTTGGTAAGGATTGAAGAAAATCACAAGTGGAAAATGGCATTTGACACTGGAAGTGGGCACAATGAATACCTTGTTATGCCCTTTTGGGTTATACAATGCGCTGGCTGTATTCCAGGACTTGATTAATGATGTACTCAGGGACTATATATATTCATTTGTCCTGGTATGCCTGGATGATATCCTTATTTATTCTCATGACCTTCAGACTCACCACAAACAGGTCAACAAGTATTGCAAACTTTACTTGGCAATCAACTTTATTGCAAACTGGAAAAATGCATTTTTGATCACACTGAAGTACAATTTCTGGGGTACAACATTTCCGTTTCTGGTTTTCAGATGGACCCTCAGAAACTAGAAGCTGTTCTGCATTGGCCATTGCCCAATAGAGTAAAAGCCATTCAAAGGTTCATTGGGTTTGCCAATTACTACAGAAGATTTATTAAAGGGTTCTCTTCTGTGATAGCCCAATCACCAATATCACACGCAAGGGGCTAATAGTACGATATGGTCTAAGGATGCTAAAGAGGCTTTCGAACTTCTCAAAGAAAGGTATATTGATATATATTGATTCATCCTAACACTAGCAAACCCTTCATACAGGAGGTTGATGCCTCCGAAACTGGGTAGGGGCTGTTCTCCCTCAGAGTGGAAGTCAGGACACACCTTTGCATCCATGTGGGTACTTCTCTAGAAAATTGTCCCCCGCTGATCGTAATTATGATATTGGAAATAGAGAGTTGTTGGCCATTATATTAGCGCTTAAAGGGGGGCAACATCTTTTGGAGGGTTCCAAGGATCCCCTTTTGATCATTACTGACCATATGAATTTGGCATATATAGGGGACACTAAGCGACTGACTTCTAGACAGGTTAGATGGTCTTTGTTCCTATCTCGCTTCAACTTTCTTATAACTTACAGACCCAGTCCCTAAAACGTGAAGGACGCCTTGTCTAGACAGTTTGATAATGAATCAGTGCAGGAACAAGAAATGTCCCCTATTGTTCCACCTGAATGTATCATTGCTTCCATTGTCATTTCATTATCTTCACCTCTGCTTGACGCCATCATGGAAGCTCAGTCTCAGACGCCATGCAATAAACCGCTAGATAAATTGTTTGTTCCATTGTGTGAAAGAGAGCATGTCATAAGGGTGTTCCACAATACCGTAACTGCTGGCCACCCAGGCATTAATAAATCCATTTCCATTATCATGAGATCATTTTGGTGGGATACTCTTGTTAAAGACGTTAAAGATTATGTGCAGGCTTGTTCTATTTGTAAAGTTTCTCATAAGCTTCCTTGTGGGTTGTTGCAACCACTTCCTGTGCCTAATGTTCCATGGTCCCATTTGTCCATGGATTTTATTGTTGAACTTCCTTATTCTAATGGCTATACCACTATCCTTACGGTGATTGACCGTTTTTCTAAGATGGCTCATTTTGTTCCGCTCACAAAATTGCCATCCTCACAAGACCTGGTACTTATCTTTATACGTGAGATTGTCCAACTGCATTGCATTGCTCACAATATTGTATTTGAAAGAGGTTCTCAGTTTGTTTCTCGGTTTTGGAGGGCTTTCAATAAACAGTTGGGCATTGAATTGGCGTTATTTTGTTAATAGCACTCAGGATAATTGATCCGAATTACTACCCTGGGCCAAGTTTTCTAGGAACAATGCTGACCATGACCTTTCTGGACATAGCACATTCTTTATTAATAACGGTTCTACAGGCCGTCTTTTCTGATACAGCTTTCCCTGCTGTGGATGACCACCTTGCTTCCATTTGTGATACTTGGTTCAAAGTTCACTCCGCTCTAGAAACTGCGGCTGACCATTTCGAACTTTATGCTGATAAACGGCGGGGTGCCAACCCTGTTTACCAAGTGGGTGAGAGGGTTTGGTTATCATCGCGCAACATCAAGCTTTAGGTTCCGAGCATGAAGTTTGCTCCTAGATTCCTTGGTCCATTTCGTATCCTTCATAGGATTAATCCTGTCTCGTAATCTCTGGCTCTCCTTGCGGATTCCTAATACTTTTCATGTCTGTTTGCTCAAGCCACTTGTTTGCAATAGATATACTATATCAAGTGTTCCCCCTTCTCCATTGGTTGTTTCTGGACAGGAGGAGTATGAGGTCTCCTCCATAATTGAATCCAGATTTTCTCGTGGCACCTTACAGTATTTTGGTTCATTGGAGGGGGTATGGGCTTTCTGAGCGTTCTTGGGTTCCGGCCTCTGACATTCTGTCCTCTGAAATCCATGCTGGCCGCAAAATTTGTTCTTTCCATGCCAAATTTCCTCTCAAGCCTGTCCAGCCCGCCCGGTGGGCGGTCTTCAGGTGGAGGGTAATGTAACATATTCCTCCTCACCTTGCGGTGTTTACACCCAGTAGCCGTGTGTCTGTATAGCTGACTCTTGCAACATGTTGATGGACGCCGGCTGCTGCGGATCCACGCCAAATTATACAACCACATCCGCCCACGGTAATAACGACAATGGCATTTGCATGACGTCATGAAAGAGACGCGCGCACACATTTTGGGGTCAAAGGGTGTTTTCAGCCAATCAAAACTGTAGAGCACTTATTTAAACTCAAATTTACTTTTCCTCATTGCTCTGTCGTGGTTTCTCTATGGTTGTCCGAGAGTGTGTTCCTTAATGTTTATTTCTGGTTTTTGACTTTGGCTTGTTTGACTTCCCTGTATCCCTGACTTCTGACTTTCCCTTATCGTTGTGTCCCATTCTGTGCCCCCTGACCTCAGCAAGTATCCTGACTATTCTTTGGTACGTTAAGTCCGGACATTCTAAGGCCCGGTAAGATGTTATCTTTTAGTCCTAGGTGTGATACAATTCTATGTGCTGGATCAATCAGTAATCTTAACAGAATATAGTGAAGTGAAGACAAGGATTTGAAGTAGCTCTTTTGGGAAGGTAGTTTGCATAGAGTCATGTACAATTCCTCCATACAGAATCTCGCCAAATCCTTCAAATTTCGTGGTTGACTCTTCAGTTCACCCACAAGTTTTCTTTGGATGTCAGGTCAGTGGGCTGGGTTGGCCATGGCAGCACCTTGATTTTTGTGGTTAATTATTCATTTTTGTGTTGATTTTGATGTATGTTTTGGATCATTTCCTGCTGGAAGATCATACCACAGCCTATTTTAAGCTTTCTAGCAGAGGATCAGATGTTCTGTTGATATTTGACAGAGTCTGTTGTGATGGTGCTCCTGTACCTCCACCAAGTACCTCCTACCTCCTTGCTGACTTGGAGGTCTCTGGATCTCTTCAGACTCAGTCACCAAAGCTTTAGGAACTCTTCCGCCAAGTTGCAGCTCTCTTCTCAGGCAGGTATCATCCCCTCTGTCTTTGCCTCTTCACCTTCTTTCCTAGGCCCAATGTGATTAGTTCCTGCCTTTACAAAGGCCTAACTCTCTTTTTGAATGGTAGAGGGCAACAGGGACCTGAATACTCTGTTACTGGGATCCCTGAAGAAACCCACACAGGACACACAGTTTCTTTGAAACTGCTATGTTTATACAAAAAAGGGTTAACCCTAGCTGGACCAGGCACCCAGACCACTTCATTAAGCTGAAGTGGTCTGGGTGCCTATAGTGGTCCTTTAAGTGTTAAATCAGCTTCCAAGGATACTGCTCTTGGTCAAGATGGGCGAGCGTTCTGATACAGTACATGGGAGGGAGGGAGGTGGAGGAGAGCCATAGAAGTGATTTTAGCCTTTTAGTGAAGTAGTATAATGGACTCCTACACCAGTAACCCAGGAAGTATGCCACAACTAGCACAGCATGAAGCTGTGATCCTGGGAAATCATAAAATCTCACTTTGATTTGTGTATAACTTTGAAACCTGCAACCCTTCTGCCTGAAATAGAATAAGTACAGCAGGACTGTGAAGAATTATTAACAGTCCATGGGTGAATCATATGAGGACTGTGAAGTCATCTGATGCAAGGAAAGAGGAGATCAGGATATGCTGTAGTGTCATCATATGAAAGCTTTGAAGCACAGTCAATCTCCCAACCTGTCAGAGTTGGTTGCACTAACACAAGAATAACATCTTGGAGAAAGACAAAGGATAAATATTTACAAAGACTCAAAATATCTATTTAGAGTTCTGCATGTTTTTGGGGGGCATCATAGAAAAGAAAGAAGATTGCAACAGAAGTTAAAAATTCATAATGGACCCCAAGTAAAATAATTGCTACCCAAAAAAGCACAGGACATCAAAGTGGGGACTTAGAATTAGCAGCTGCAATGTCTAAAACCTGGGAAAGTGAAAAGCTTCTTCACAATGCACTGCATCTGCGTTCTGCCCTTTTGGGTGGAATCAGTATGAGATGCTTGGCCTGGTTCTTTCTGTAATGGCACAAGATGAGCTAAAACTAGCTTGAGATCTGAGCGGGGACCCACCGAAGGGCAGGGTAATTGAGCTGTTGTCCATTCTCAGCACTCACTTGCAACTTGTTTTTTGCTCTCCTTGAGTTTAAAGGGTAATCCAGACACAGTGCCTAGAGAGATATTGGCTACACCTCACTGATGATGCCTAACAAGGTTGAAATGATCATCTGGGGTTGCTGTATCTCTCGTGCAGAGAGAGGCAGCCTATATTTTGGATCTGTTCTGCCCTTTGGGGTGGAATCAGTCTGAGATGCTTGGCCTGGTTCTCTCTGTAATGGCACAAGATGAGCTAAAACCAGCTTGAAATCTGAGCGGGGATCCACCGAAGGGCAGGCTAATTGAGCTGTTGTCCGTTCTCAGCACTCTATTGCGACTTGTTTTTTGTTCTTATTTTTAGGGGGTGTTTCAGCTCATAACATGTTAACTACCTGTCTAGTGGAAATTCCAACTCCTCTGTTGGTATTTCTCAATCACACTCAAACCTCTCTATCTAGTCAAATCTTATTATCTCTAGTTTCAGTATACTGTAATCACCTGGCACACAAACTGGGTACCTCCGTTGAAGGATGCTTCTAGCTCTTCCTGAGGGCTCCAAGCACTCCACTAGACACCATAACCACCGCAGACCCCACGAACCGCCGCAGCTTGGTTGGGGTCTCGCCGTCTCCTACCCATCCTGGACCCACGGCAAGGCTCCAGGTTCCAGTGGGTGAACCTCTCTTTCCCCAGAGAGTGAAGAAGGAACAAGCTCTTAAAAGAGCTTAGTGATTATCCAAGTGAGTATGAAGAGCATACTGTAGCTGTTTCCCCCAGGACTCTAAATTGAAAGTGAAGTAGAACTGTTTTAAACAGGACTCTAAATTGAAAGTGAAGTAGAACTGTTTTAATGAGCACACAGGACTATCTTATATACACATTTTCCCACAAGGTTACCACCCACATGGACCTTGTGGTACACAGGACACAAAGTTACAACAGCCAATCAACACAGTACAGTTCAGTCAGACACTCCCAGCTAAGGCACACAAACCCTCCCCTCTGCCTGTGATACAATTACTGAACACAATGGGCTAACTTAATTATCACAGGCAGAAAATATACAGTTTTTACACAAAACACAGAAACACTCCAAAACAGTAAAATATCACCATGATTCTTACATCGATGGATAGCCCTGATCTGGGTGAACAACATATCCAAGAATCACCCAGATCAGAGCAGGGGTTCAAAAGTTTTAGCAAAGTCTCTTTTGACCGACCACAAGCATGGCTTTCATGCCCAAAACAGTTCCACAGATTTAGGCTGTATGGCCGATCTATATTGTCCTCTATCCTGGAGATAATTGGCTTAAGTGGCTGTGGTAAGCCAGTTATCTCTAAGTCCAAAAAAAGTTACAATAACTACATAAAAATACATAACTCATATAATACAATGTTTAAGCTATATGTCCAACATATCACCAGATAGCTTGGATCTGAGTGCTCAATATGTCCAAAAAGCGCTCAGATCCCACGAATACAGTTGGATCGCCATGGGGTTAAACAGTAGCAAGTGCTGATGAGATATTGAGGAGGCCAGTTTCAACTGGTCTGGCAGTGCCCCTGCTGGAGAACAATAGGACAGGAAAAAGGGGGAGGAGAAGAGTCACATTTTCCCATGGAATAAAGGGGCAGAAAAAGTGTTTTAAAAATCCAATAAGCCCAAATAGACTTTTTAAATAGCAATGCACCCCAGGGGCCATAGTCACAGGGCAAAAGGCTGGCAAGCAGGACTCTCCAAAAGTCAGTGGCGAAGTGTAGTTTGTCACATATACATATAAGTGGGGCACAATAGCCAAAAGGTGGGGGGGTGAATATGACCTTCTTCAGAATTGCACATCTGAAACATTCCTCTGTATGTGTTACTTTTATAAAATTTACCCAATCCTGTTATTATCTTTCAAATCAACCCAGTCTGATGTGCAAGTAAGGTAGTGACGTATTTGAATGCACACATCCTTGTGCCTTAAGAGTGTTTTTTTATTATGTAGTTTAGTTGCTTGTTCCTACTTACTTATGAATAGCATTGGTGGTCCAATAGGACGTGTATCTATGCTTTTACCACCTAAACTTATAAAGACCATACATCTAAGAATAAGGAGGGTGACCATGATACTCACCCCAGATTGTGATTCTAATGTGCGTCTTTTATCCAGAACAGAAATCCTGTTCTTAGGCTTCTCCTTGTTGGGAGTCCCAACGAGTACATATAATGGTAACAACATTGGTAAGATAGCATGTGCAATGGCCAAGTCCCTAAACTTCACCTCTGAAACTCTGGGGATATTGAATAAGAAACCAAGTGAGTTATATACAGCGACTTTGGAAAACCTTTTAAATATAAAAAAAAGTGCAGTTTATTGTGACACAATGCTTGCCTCTCTTATCCATATGATTGTGGACAAGGTTACATTTCTGTGCATTATTGCATTTGTCTGTACTCTTCTGCACTACAAAAATAAAGAATTGAAAAAACAAAAACAAACATGCTATATTTTATATTAATTTGACCATTATTAATGTATTTCTGAAATTGCATATATACTAATAAATAGAAATAAAACATCAAATATATAATAGTTTACAGGATAATTGAGTATGTTTTTATTTTCTATATTTGTTAATAAATAAATGACATATTTCGGGTTATTTACTAAACTACAAATGATTTGAAATTATTCAAATACACTGATTTAGAGAAATTACCTCATTGGCTCTAGTCAAATAGCCCAAATGGAAATATCTCTGTTTTCAGTATTCCAAATTGTAGGGAAATGAAAACACAAATAGATGTTCTGGGCTTGATGGAGAGTATCTTAAAATGTTAACATAAATAGCCAGTGGAAACCGTGGCAATTTACGAGTTATTTTAAGAATCTGAGCGTGGTCTCAGTAACTAATTTAAAGTACTAATAAATAGACATTCAAAGTACCGAAACATAGAGAACTCTGTGCCCATGTTCAGGTCGAAGATTGAAGTAGAACTGCAGCGATTTGTAAAAATAAGAGAAATATTAACTAGAACGGTATTGGTGGATTGGCTTATTTTGATTATACTAATTCTCCTACATAGACATTCTCTCAGTTTGCATGCACTCAGGTCCCCAGTCTGTCCATATGTCACATTAACTACATAAAGAATAATTAATTTATTTCTTCAAACTGTCACATAATATCACTCTTCTGACAGTTAAAATTAAGAAACCTCGATTTGGGATCTTTTCATTTTCTACTATTTTAAAGAGCATTTCATAGAGTTCTATGTATTCATTTGTTCGAGACACTTTTCATTATTTGTGTGAAACATTTATTGATGTTAAGATTTTCAAATAATCAATGATTGCAGCTTCCACTTTGTGTTCTTTATTGCAGTTATTTTTCATTATGTTTTCTTTACAATCATTTTTTTAACTAGAACATATTTTTAGTAATGCCTCCAGCTTCCTTCTTGTTTCATTCTCTGCTATTCTCTAAGCTAGTGTTTATTTTATTTATATTGTATTTAGTATAGTGCAGTGAACACCTTATGATATCGAGTGGTGAAATATTTTTTTAGTACTTCAAAACTTTAAATACATTAAAGTTTCATTCTAAAAAAAAAAAGATTTCTTACCTTTTTTTTTTTTGTATCTTCTAAGAAATAAATTTGATTTTGATGTCTTGATTGAAAATGAGCGGTCTTCTTTAATATGTTACCCCGATTCAGAACAAGTGTTTTCTTGGTAACTATTATAAAGAGGTTGACAGGGCACTGAGGGACACCATGTAGAATTCGTGAGAGAGTTACATCGTCGAGTTACTTTTAGAATTCCCTGGTTTACAACAATTGGAAACTTTAAAAATCAAGTTTATTATACAGAAGAAAAAGTTTATATCGATTCATTAGTTATAGAACTAATACGACTTAGTCCTAGTGATATAAACATTTCAAGCACTAGCAGGGGAATTGTCCAGATAAACAATAAGTATAGGATTCAGCAAGAGTAAAATATCTTAAACAATAACCTTAATTAATTTGATTTAAAAGAAAACATACAGTGCCCTCCACTAAAATTGGCAACCTTAGTAAATATTAGCAAAGAAGGCCATGAACATGAGTCTTTATTGTTTAACCTTGTGATCTTTTTTCACAAAATACACAAAAATACTCTGATCTCCATTCCTGTGATGTAGCTCCTGTACTTTGACGAGTACCTCCACCAATGTTTCCCCAGCAATGGAAAAGAATCACCAAAGCCATTCCCTACACATCAGTAAAGACTGATTGATGGGGCAAAACAACAACGATTATTGAAACAAATTGTAGATTATGCTAGCGTAGTGTACAGATAATCTTAATTTTAATAATGACAGGAGGCGAGTATTTTGCATAAACTTTCTTTACTTTATGCCTCCAGCAGCACAAGTCAATCAATCAGAAAAGAAAAAGTTTATCCAATCAGAGTCCAGCACCTCTTGTATATAAGTCCCTGACAGGCTTCCCATTTCCTCTTTCTTTGTTGTGATCATGCCGGAAAGCGACAACTCTTTCGTAAATGCAGAAAACTTGAACGGAATAACTTGTCAACTTGTCAACTTGTGGAAACTTGTGGAAACGTAGGGAATGTCTAGGGTCCGACTTCTGTCTCATGAAGTGAGGTTAAGCTGAAAGACATAGAAAAAAGGTGAAAGGCGTGGGAAAACGACTGTCGTCCGCATATCAACCTTTAAGTCTAGTCTTAACACTAGCAAGAAACTCATGTTAGTTTCTAAATTCTAAAATTAACACCTCAACGTTAGCATCTCTAACAGCCATATAAACCTATGTACACAGAGAGGTTATAGTCTGATCTGATAACTGAACTAATTAGTAAATGACATCTGGTTTAAGCGTCCCTTGTCCCAGTTTTTACCCATAGCTAACTGAAATAGTATGTGAATCCTCAGAGTATAGGGAGGGAATGACAAAAAAGGGGGGGAAAATACTCGCCTCCTGTCATTATTAAAATTAAGATTATCTGTACACTACGCTAGCATAATCTACAATTTTATTACATGACAGGAGGCTTCCTATTTTGTATTTTTAACGCTGGGGTAAAAACGCTAAGGACGCGTGTGATGATTGGCGAAAGTAGAACACCCTGAAGGTATTCTCTCTGGTCCAATCCGCCGTACGTAGAATGTCCGCAAGGGAGGCACCCGCCGAGAAGGCCTTAGAAGCCGCCGCCCCTCGAACCGAATGGGCCCCGAAACTAGCATCTATCCCGGCTAGTGACAGTAGCCATCGTATCCATCTAGCTAACGTAGTAGTGGTCACTGGTTTGTATGGTCTGGTATACGAGATTAACAGTTGTCCCGTTCCGGTAGCCCGAAGAGGCGCCGTAACCTCCACGTAACGGAGTAAGGTGGAGACGACACAAAGACGAGGAACCGCCGGAAAAAACGGGTAGGACACGGATTTGGAGTCCGTCTTAGTCCTTCGGGATATCAAAAACGTAACACCGACGGGCGTTATAGTAAATCCGTCCATGTCGAAGGCCCGAACATCCGATACCCGTCGGAAAGAGACTAAGCATAATAACAAGGTAAGTTTGGCTGCTAATTGTCTGAGTGATAGGGCAGTGTTATCCGGCCAGTTCTGAATGAAACGAATGACCACGTCCACATCCCACAGTTGGCGATACCTTGGTGTCGGTGGTCTAGCCAATTTGATCCCTCGTAATAGTCGACATATTAAGGCTTCCTGACCCACTGGATTCCCGTTAACTGGTACATGAGCCGCCGATATAGCGGATCGTGTAACGTTAATGGATCGGTATGATTTCCCGTTGGAAAACAAAGTGGAAAGGAAATTCAGTATGGCTGATACAGGTGCTGTAAAGGGATCGAGGCTCCTTCCCAAACACCAGCGGTCCCATACATTCCATGCTGCCATGTAGTTACGTCTAGTCCCTGGTGCCCAAGAGTCCCAAAGGAGGTCCTTAGCCGTTTGCAATAAGCCTGGGATTGCCCAAGATCCCCTGAAAGCGTCCAGGCTACCAACTCTAGACGTTCTTGAAGTATGAGAGGATGAGGTTCCGCATCCGGATTCGTAAGGAGCGTGGGGAACGTCGGTAAGACCAGCGGGTGGTCGTGAGATAGTGCGAGCAAGTCGGGGAACCATGCCTGGCTTCTCCACAAGGGTGTGATCAGGACCAGCGATGTCTGGGATGTGCGTAGTTTGTGAAGCACTCTTGCTAACATCGAGAAAGGTGGGAAGGCATACGCTCCCATCGAAGGCCAGTGTTGTAGAAAGGCATCCACTGCTTCGCTCTGGGGATCCGGCAACCAGCTATAGTACCTCGGTAGTTGCGTATTCGTGCGTGAGGCAAAAAGGTCTATGTGGAGTGGTCCCCTGATCGATCTCACCGTATTGAAGATCTCCGTGTCCAGATGCCAATCGCTGGAGTCCCACCAATGACGAGAGAACCAATCCGCCGTGAGGTTGTTGAGGCCTGGTAAGTATTCCGCTCTGAGGGTTATGTTGCGAGGGAGACAAAACTGGTAGATGTCCTTGGTAGCCTCCGTCAATGTCCGTGATCTGGCTCCTCCCAGTCTGTTCACGTATTGGACTGCCGATATGTTGTCCATGCGTAGCAGTATGCAACAATTGGACACATGCTTGGCCAGGCTGCGGATGGCGAATGAGCCGGCTATCAACTCCAGGCAATTGATGTGTAGTGACTTTTCTTCCTCCGACCAGGGACCCCCCGTGGATGCGTGTGCGCAGTGGGCTCCCCAGCCCCACAGGCTGGCATCCGATTCCAGGATGAAATCCGGGTTCGAACCGAATATGGCTCTGCCGTTCCAAGCCTCCATGTGGAGCAGCCACCAACGGAGTTCCGTCTGAACTTCCGCGGTTATCCTGATCGCTTGATCGTATGAGTGACCTTGTCTCAGATGGTGAGCTTTCAGCCTTTGCATGGCTCGGTAGTGGAGGGGTCCCGGGAAAATTGCTTGAATGGAGGATGAAAGTAGGCCGACAATCCTGGCCAGTAATCTCAGAGGGACCATGTCTTTCCGAAGAAAACGCCGTATCTCCTTCCGAATATTCGCAATCTTCGTCTTGGGAAGGCGAAGTGTGCATGTTACTGAATCTATCTCGAATCCGAGGAACTGCACCACTTTCAATGGGGAAAGAGC
The DNA here is from genome assembly GCA_933207985.1 of Pelobates cultripes. Lineage (NCBI taxonomy): Eukaryota > Metazoa > Chordata > Amphibia > Anura > Pelobatidae > Pelobates > Pelobates cultripes. Next base: position 142,073,094 of record OW240912.1, read on the forward strand.
TGACTTTTCCATGTTCACGATGAACCCCAAGGATTCCAGAAAGTGCACTATGAATTTCGTCTGAGAACGCAGTTTGGAGTCGTTGTTGCAGAAAATAAGTATATCGTCTAGATAGATTAGGCATCGGATCCCTCTTGTCCGTAAATGCGCCATGGCTGGCTTCAGAAGCTTTGTGAAGCACCAAGGGGCGGAGCTGAGACCAAATGGGAGGCACGTGAACTGGCATGTGCGTCCTTTCCAGTGAAATCGAAGGAAAGGTCGACTGGACTGTGCCATCGGAACTGACAGATAGGCATCCTTCAAATCCAGACGTGTGAACCAATCGTGCTCCAGTAGTAGATCTCTGAGGAGATGTATGCCCTCCATTTTGAAATGTCTGTAGGCTACGAATGAATTCAGTTCACGTAGGTTGATGACAGGTCGGTAATCTCCTGTCTTTTTTTGAACCAGAAATATGTTGCTGATGAAACCCGTGTCGTCGGGGGCAAATTCGACTGCCCCTTTGAGGAATAGTGCTCGGACCTCGTCGTCTATGAGCTTGGTGAGTTCCACCGACGTTCGTATCGGTTGTGGTCGACGTGATTGGGTCGGTGTGTGCGCGAAATCGATCTCGTAGCCCCTGATCGTTTGAAGGATCCAGGCATCGGAGGATATCTTTTCCCAGTTCTGTGAAAAAAGAGACAGTCTGCCAGCAGTAACAGGGGAGAGGCACAATGGTACTTGAGGGGTGCTCACCTGTATTGAAGCGCCCGCGTCCGCGGGTACGAGCTCCTCTGGGTCGGAAGGTTCCTCTCGAGAAGGGTGGTCTCGATGGGAAGAATGACTGAGAAGCTTGATTCCTGGGGCCTGTAGGCCAGAAACGGCTGGTGGCTCGGCCCCGATGGCGACCAGCCCTGCCGAAAACCCCTCTGGTTGGAGTAGGGTTACGAAAAACTTGTTTAATGGAAGTCTGGGCCTTGCTCAATGTCGTAAATAAGTTCACATGTTTCTTTAGCTCGCCAGTGCTTCTCCGAATAGTTGGCCATTGGCCCGTGGCCCCAATTCTTTCTTGCCGAGTTCCAGGAGCTTGGAGTCCATCTTGAGAAGCGCGGCTTTACGTCGCTCCGCACAGAGTGCGGCGTTGGTGTTGCCCAATAAGCAGATTGCGCGTTGCGCCCATTCTCTCACATCGTGGGCGTCCAAGGCACTCCCTTGGGTAAGCGCTCCGTCTGCGAGGTACAGGATCTTAGCGAGTGGGCCAAGCATATCTAGTAACTTATCTTGCGAAGCTTTGAGGCCTTTCTCGATGCCCTTACGCGGGTCACGTCCCGTCCGTGACATGAATACGACTACCGTGGTGTCGAATTCAGGCGTGTGGGCAATCTTGTCCGGTAGGCTAGGTCTTGGACACTCGGACTTCATGAATTGGGCCAAATGGTCCGGTAGGCCCCATTCCAATGATCTCGGGTGACGTATCGTACGTGGATCAAACATCGGAGTGCCTTGGGGGTCCATGAAGGTGCCGTCCTCCAGGTCGTCCGTCTGTGTATCGGCCTTCCAGTGCCCATGACGGGTGTCCTGCTCCTCGACCAACTCCGAACCCGTGTGGCCGCGGGGTATGTCGAGCCAGTCCTCCTCCTCAGATGGGGAGTCCCCCGCTCTCCACTCGTCCATAACTTCCAGCGGGGTTGGAGAGTTACCTCCCTCGTCATCGGAGGATGTCAGCGGGGGTGTTGACGGACCTAGGCGGTCTGATTGGCGGCTCCTCTTGAGTGGGGCCTTGCCCTTTGCCGTCCGTGGGGCTGGGCCATTGCCCTTCCAATGTCTCTTAGGGGGAGCACTATCCCCTGAAGACTTCTCATGGCCTTTGGTATCCGGGTCCCCATGTGGGGTTTGGACCAATAGTTTCGCTATGGCCTTTTCCATTGAGGCCGCCACCGCTGAATTAATTAGTGCTTGAAAATCGGGTGGAGTTTGCTGTGAAGGTTCACCCATGTTCATGGTTGCAATCACTGTCTGTAAAGACAGGATAGAGTCAGGTACCGAAGTACGTGAATAGTACAAGGCAGTAATAAGGAGGTACGGCGTTCATCCTACGACTGGGGGTCGTCTAGTGTGGCCAATGGGCCCAGATCAAACAACCTGTCTCAAGGTATTAACACTGCCTGTAATCCTGGGCTAGCGAGGGGGTCACCCTCCGGCTGACCGGAATGAGCGGTCTGAGATATAGAAATCTCGGCTAGGTCGTAGTGCCTAGATATTGTACGGGTCGTGCCCTTAATTCAAAGCCCAGTGGGGAAGTAGTATGATAGATTTTTCCCAGTGGAAAAGGCATGAGCAGGACACCCCAGTCGTAGTATGAAGGGTGCCGACCACACATATCAGCATAAATAGTAGGGGGGTCACCCCGCTCTTCGGATAGTACGGCACACGCCTGGGGGTCACCCAGCGCAGGGGGGTCACCCCTTGATAACAATAATAGTGTGCCAGTGGGGGGTCACCCCACTCAGAGGGGTCACCTCTGGAAGAGCTTATTATTTTTTTTATTTTATTTTTTCAATATTTATTTCCAAAATATATATATTCCTTTTTTTTTTTTTTTTTTTTTTTTTTTTTTTTTTTTTTTTTTTTTTTTTTTTTTTTTTTTTTGTGTATATTTATTTTATTCCTTTTATTTATTTATTTATTTTGTTCCTGGTGTAGTACCCCAAAACGGCAGGTAGGGGGGGACAATACTGTATATATGGAGATATTCACCTAGAACAGGATCACCACAGAGAAGGGGGTAAGCATGCACAACTCAAGCACCCTCTCCCTCCCAGGTCCCCTGCCTCTTTAGAGGGGCCTGGCAGACAGAGGGTGATAGGAGTGGGGATGATAACGGGGGACCGTGTGAATCACGGTTTCCCACCTAAGATGGCCGACTTGGATCTCGCGAGTAGCGAGATCCAAGATGGCCGTTCGCGCCAAAACTATGCGTGGCCCGTGATCGCGTTGATCGCGGCCCACTTAGGTGATAACAGACCCCGGCCCCCACCCGCCCGCCCTGAGCTGCCCGAGCCGCCGGAGAAGCCGGCCGCGCTAATCAGCCGCGACCACGGCAATTTAAAGCCGCGGTCGCGGTAAAACCGCGAGAAAAAGCTAGGGGCAGAAATGAGGAGGGGGGGGGAAATGGCAGGGGGAGAGGCGCAAAGAAAGGGGGGCTAACCCTTAAAATAACAATAAAGATCTCTACTAGGCAAAAGATAACAATATAAACAAAATTATTTAAAAGCAATATATGTACTGTAAGAGTTATAGGTAAAATCACTCTGACCTGTGTCCTGGCTGGAAGCAGCAAAGAAAGAGGAAATGGGAAGCCTGTCAGGGACTTATATACAAGAAGTGCTGGACTCTGATTGGTTAAACTTTTTCTTTTCTGATTGATTGACTTGTGCTGCTGGAGGCATAAAGTAAAGAAAGTTTATGCAAAATAGGAAGCCTCCTGTCATGTAATAAAATTTAAAAATGTGCAACTTATGCAAATGCCATAACCATGTACATCTTCTTATCTCTCTGTTTGATGCAGCTGTTGTGGCGCACCAAGCAACGTTATCTCTTTGCACGCAATAAATAAAGAATTTAAAAAAAAAAACCTGTACATAGGGGGTACTGTTTTACACGTGAGACTTTGCTGAATACAAATATGTGTATTTTATTGCAGTAAAAGCAAACCGTATTATGACATTGACAGTTAAAATGTCATGTAGAACTAAAAAATATAAAAAAAAAATCTTATTTTCTCCCATTTTTTTCATATTAAATTATGTTTCATAGCTAAATATTTGATATTAAATGAAAGCCCTGTTTCCCCTGAATAAAATTATATATAATAAAGGTGGGTGCATTTAATATGAAAGAGGTGAATTACGGTTGGACATGTAGCGCAAATGCCAGGTTTTGTTCACATTTTGTTTCGTTCACAACGTGTACATTTGGCTCCGTCCTTAAGGGGTTAAATTTAAAAAAAAACAGCTCGTACAGTTTTTCGAACTAATTAACAACTTTTATTTTAAAAGACGAACACAACAGAGAGTTCAATGATACAAAATTTAAATAAGGATATAAATAGATCAATCTAAGCTTATATTTATTAGTATCTCCAACAAATGCAATACATACACACACAGACTGCTGAATACACATACAGACAGACTGCTGAATACACAGACAGACTGCTGAATACACATACAGACAGACTGCTGAATACACACACACAGACTGCTGAGTACACACACACAGTCCGCTGAGTACATACACAGTCTGCTGAATACACATACACTGCTGAACACACATACACTGCTGAACACACACACACACAGACTGCTGTACACACACACACAGACTGCTGTACACACACAGACTGCTGAATACACACACACACACTGCATTGAGTGATGCAGTGTATGTGTTTGTGTGTGTGTGGTGTTGTGTGTTTGTGAGGGGTGTTGTGTGTGTGTGTGTGAGGGGTGTTGTGTGTGTGTGTGTGTGAGGGGTGTTGTGTGTGTGTGTGAGGGGTGCTGTGTGTGAGGGGTGTTGTGTGTGATGGGTGTGTGTGTGTGTGTGTGTGAGGGGTGCTGGGCGGGGATAAGGGGTAGGTGTGTGCGTTGAGGGGTAGGGGCGCTGTGTGTGTTGTGGGGGTAGGGGTGCTATGTGTTGGGGTGCTGTGTGTGTGTTGTGGGTAGGGGTGCTGTGTGTGTGTTGGAGGTAGGGGTGCTGTGTGTGTGTGGGAGGGGTGCTCTGTGTGGGTAGGGAGGCTGTGTGTGTGTTGGGGGTAGGGGAGCTGTGTGTGTGTTGGGGTAGGGGTGCTGTGTGTGTGGGAGGGGTGCTCTGTGGGGGTGGGGCTGTGTGTGTTGGGGGTAGGGGTGCTGTGTGTGTGTGGGAGGGGTGCTCTGTGTGGGTAGGGGTACTCTGTGGGGGGTAGGGTGGCTGTGTGTGTTGGGGCTAGGGGTGCTGTGTGTGTGTTGGGGGTAGGGGTGCTGTGTGTGTGGGGAGGGAGGGGTGGTTAAAAAAAAAGTTATACTAAACCTGTATCCCCCCTCCCTCCTGCTTACATACACAGCAGTGTATGTGTATTCAGCGGACTGTGTATGTACTCAGCGGACTGTGTGTGTGTACTCAGCAGTCTGTGTGTGTGTATTCAGCAGTCTGTCTGTATGTGTATTCAGCAGTCTGTCTGTGTATTCAGCAGTCTGTCTGGTGGTCCGGTGGTTGTAAGTACTGCCTCCGGGTCGGAAGGCAGGGGGAGGGATCTGTGAAGCAGCTCCCCTGTCCTCCCTCGCGATGCTGTGTGGATGCTCCAAACAGCATCGTGCGGGAGGACAGGGGAGCTGCTTCACAGATCCCTCCCCCTGCCTCCCGACCTGGAAGCAGAGTAGGCCTAATCTGCATTGATGGCGAACCTATGGCCGCGTGCCCACAGAAAGGGTCTGGCGTGCCACCTTTGGCACGCGTGCCATAGGTTCGCCATCATTGTTATAGAGTGTACCAGCAAGGGATGCAGAGTGTTTTCTGCCAGTATTTCCCTGCGTTAGCTGCTCTGAACATGCAGGGAATCAGAATGATACTCTTCTGATAGCCACCTCATTAGAAACACTTGCTGCCCACACTGTGTAATTGGATCCTGAGCCTGCAGCTGCCACACTGCCTGGCCCTGGTTCTGTAGGAATGGAGCTGCTTGGAGCCTGGCTGAGACAGAGCAGCCACCACATGGTGAGAGACAGCCCCTGCTGTGCCTGCATGGTGAGCAAATACATTATATTGCACTTGTAAATTCACCCTGTGACACCACCCTCCTCATAGCCATATAACACCCAACCTGCCATATACCCCCCAACTTGTCATAATACCCACCATGACATATACCACCACATTGTCATAACACTTACCCTGCCATATTAGTATTATTATTATTTATAAAGCGCCAACAAGTTCCATAGCGCTGTACAATGGGTGGACTAACAGACAAGTATTTGTAACCAGACAACTTGGACACACAGGAACATGGATCGAGGGCCCTGCTTACATGCTAGAGGGAGTGGGATAATGTGACACAAAAGGTAAGGGTATGGTAGATAGGTTGCTAGGATAGTGTTCATTGAAGGCTTAGTGTTCTGTTTTAATAACAGTTTCAGGAGAGGAATCAGGGTGCAGAGGAGGGAAAGCTGTTCACAGTTTAATTGATATGCTTTTCTAAAGAAGTAACTTTTTAAAGATTTTTTGAAGAAGTGGAGATTGGGTGAAAGTCTAACAGAGAGGGAAAGGGGGTTCCAACAGTGCAGCCCTAGAGAAGTTTTCAAGGTGACCATCAGAGGTAGGAGTACGAACATATACTCCCACCTTGACATAATATTCACCCTGCTATATACCCCCACCTTGACAAAATACAATTTGTGAGATATAACACAAACCAAGTCCCATCATACCCACACCTGACATATAATGCCCACCCCCTCGCATAAAAGATCTATCCCCACAACATTGCCTGCAGTCACCTAATTCAATTCACTGTGTGCTATGGTACACATTGTCATGCTATCCACAGCACTGCCTCCCTGCCATATACCCTTCTCCTGCTAGTAATAATCAATCACTTACCATCATATACCTCTACATCGTCACATTCACCCATGCAACATTACACACTAAGTCCCAGACCCCGATCTACTCCGACACACCCAGTTATATGTAACTGTTCGCCCACTGTCACATGCACACATTACCCACAGGCTCACATTCACAGATTACATCTGCAGTCACGCACATTACACACACATATGGTGTCAAAACACACCCTTTCACCAAGAGACAAGGACAGAGGTAAATGGCTACTAAAAACCACTGAACATACCACAGTTTGAATACCCTAAGTTGTCTACTTTTTCAAATGGTATGCCATGATGGAGGTAATTCTCATTCCCAACATTCTTTGACGTTGTTCACGTTCAGCGTCACAATGATGCCAAGCTTAGTTAAATCCACCCCAGAGATGCATTTTAAGTCTTATCTTCCTGCTGAATCTTATCGTTAAGGAATGATAGAAAGTGAAAGAATGGGTGGCAATTTAAACAGAATTTAATCCTTTTAAGCCATGACCCCTATAGTGATGAAGCTGGCCCAACAAACCACATTGCAGGTGGACGACTCAGGATCTCTAAGGGAGCTAATGAATTCCAACCTCAACAATACGATATTACTTATGAAAGATGTCTTCACACCTCAGTTGTCTTGGTCTCCAGGGTACTCATGCAATGGTTGACAGAGCTAGAGAATGACATCAAGGACAGAGTTAGTCATTCTCATCTGTTGGATTCCCTAGCCAATTTTCATCTGGTTACATAATTCTGCATTAAAGCAGCAGTGGATTTTACCTGCTCCACTTTTAGATGTATGGCCCAATTAGTCGCAGTTAGAAGGGCCCTATGGCAGAAGTCATGTGAAGTAACCACATCAAAGAGTCATGATTTCGCTTTCCAGGGAGACATTTATTCAGTAAACATATGGATGTGTGCACATACAGATCTGCTGGCAGTAACAGCCTTGCTGGTAATGATAAACATCGTGGAAGAGCATTTGGCTCACAATGTGATCAGATTTCCTTTCAAGACAATAGACAGTATCAATCAGCAAAACTAGCATATAGATTTAAACCTTCGAAAGGTGGACAATCTTCTGCAAGTTGCAGAAGATCTTGCAACATAAGAAGTTATGGGCTTCTTAAATTCTCCAGGGTTTGGAGCCAGCAGGTTTTGTCCAAAACGTGACTTGGTCCCAGTTAATCAACCAGTAAAAATTGGTCATTTGAAAACTAGAGTAATGGAAAACTGAAATTGGCACATCTGTAATTTTACTCTATACCTTGTCAAAAATCTGACAAAGATCTACATGGCGGTATTGCTGTACTCAGCAGCAGTAAGAGAACACAAATGTAGAGTCTTTACAGTAGTGGGACATACACGGTCTGTGAAATACAGCCCAAAAATGAAACATGTTTATAGACATCCCAAGTCTCCCGGTAGGTCTGGGAGACTCCCTCATTTTGCATGTGGCTCCCTGACACCCTCATATCATGAATAATATCCCGGAAATCATACACACAATCTGACGTACAATGTATAACAGATTGCGTGTGTTGGTTTCCAGCTTATTATACATGATTTGTGCCCCCTTCCTAATACTCACTAAACAGGGCCCAGTGGGGTACCCGCCCTTTAAGAGCCGACTATCAGCAGGCAGGGAGGAAGTGATGACAGCCCAACACTTCCTCCCTGCTTCACAGAAAGCCGCACAGGAGGACTGGAGGGAGGAGGCAGCATTGAGTCTGTAGAGCCACACAGCGGCATGGAGGAAGAAGAGAGGCTTGAGTGAGCTGCCACTGCATGCTCACTCCCATTAGCCTCAGCCAGGACCAGAGCATCAAGCAAGCCACCCTCCAGGAGACAAAGGTAAGCTAACAGGAGTGTAACGGAGTGTTTGTGTTAGTGTATCTGAGTGTTTGTGTCAGTGTGTGTGTGTGTGTCTGTATGTCAGTGTGTTTTTCTGAGTGTATATGTCAGTGTGTGCATATCGGTGTGTCAGTGTGTATTAGAGTGTGTGTGTCAGTGTGTATCTGTGTGTGTATGTGCCAGTGTGTATCTGTGTGTGTGTGTGTATGTGCCAGTGTGTATCTGAGTGTACGTGTCAGTGTGTATCTGAGTGTGTCAGTGTGTATGTGTGTATCTGTGTGCCAGTGTATGTATCTGTATATGCACCTGAGTCTACAAATATAAACTTTTTTATAGCAATTTTAAATTCTGTGACTTCTATTAAAGTTAAAATCTCAGCATGTAAAAGTTGGCAAAAGTTTTGTTTTAAAATTATAATTTACTCCTTGCCATGCACAAAATACAGTTTTAAATGTTGAAAAGAACTTAACCTATTTTGGCAATTAAATATGGGGTTTTAGTCACACAATATGGCCACACCATGTTTAAGCCAACCATTGTTTCACAGTACCCAAATATTCGTTGATTCTACACTAATTTTAACACGGGGGAAAAAACAGGCGAACTGCAATGCTTACTACTTAAACTGCTTCAAGAGGCTGTCCTAAAATGTATACTTTCGATCCTGTGGTCACATCCAAAGGGGCGCTTGGAGTGAAATCTGAAAAAGCAATCTGGATATGACTCCAAATATACACCAAAAAACAAAACCAGATGAACACCCAGATCCTGCGTTTCCTAAAGTGGTGCTGCTGCAAATAACTAAATATAGTTAAAATTAGGGATCGAATGATATTGATTTTTGAGAGCCGATAATCTGTGAATTTTCAGTCCGAAAGCCGATAACGATATTCTGTACATTTAACCCCCCCCAACCCTTAGTGTTTTTCTCCCTCCCAGTCCTTTAGTGTCCCCTCTTCCCACCGTGGTGTACCTCATTACCTCTCTTGTAGCATGGCCGAGCGGAGCAGACCACAGTACAGGAGCTTCAGTTTCCTGTACCCAGCCAGACTGACAGGAAGTGCTCTCAAAGTGAGCAGTTCCTGTCAGTCCAGCCGGGTACAGGAAACTGAAGCTCCTGTACCATGGTCCACTCTGCTCCCCTTGGCCACGCTACACTGAGTGACTGGTAGGGGGTGGGGCCTTATGGAGGCTGGGTGGATTTAAATTAAAATTTAAATAAATAATAATTTGTTAGTGTTGGGGGAAGTGTCTGTGAGTAAATGTGTGTGTGTGTTTGTCTGTGAGTGTCTGTAAGAGTGTGTGTGTCTGTGAGGCAGTGTGTCTGTCAGTGAGTGTGTGCATCTGTCAGTGAGTGTGCGCCTGTCAGTGAGTGTCTGAGTAATAGTGTGTGTGTATGTCATTGTTTGTCAGTGTATATGAGTGTGTATCTGTCAGTGAGTGTGTGTGTGTGTGTGTGTGTGTCTGTCAGTGAAAATGTGTGTTGGTTAAACAGTATGTGTGCCAATGATTGTATCTTTTAGTGAGTGTATTTCAGTGAATGCATCAGTAAGAAAGTGTCTGTCAGTTAAAGTGTGACCTTGACAGGAAGGGGTGGGGAAAAATGTAAATATTGGGGGGTCCCCGAGCACCGTCCTACCGGGGGGGTGGGGGTCCCTGAGCATCGTCCTACCTAGGGCAGCACAAATCCAAAATACACCACTGCTGCTCTCTGGACTCCTGTAAAAACCGTAACAAGTACACTTCATTATGTAGGCGACATTTTAATCCTGGCCTGATAGTCATTTCTCCATAGAAAATTGGAACCATATCTACAGATTTCTCTAAACAGCATGATTCACTTATGAACCACAAAAAGAGCCAGTCTGTTTTATCACAATAGACAATTGTTTTTGGATCCATATCCATATTAAACAACAGAAAAGGTACTGTACAGCTTTCTGCTGAAAGAGTAGTGAAACTGAGGAAGATGTTCAGACCTATTTGTTTCATTCTGAATCTAATTGTGTCCAAATTTGGAAGCTTCTGAATTTTCTAATTCTGTACAAACACAAAATGAACCAAACAAATTTGGGATGAGCTGAAATTAACAATCTCCATTTCTTAAATTTTCTTTTTTAGTTGCTTAGTAGATACGTCTCTAATCTGATACCCCAAATATGGCATTCCCACTTAATAAGGATAAGGATACCAAAGTGGGGAGTGATCTAGCTGAAAGTATAAAATTATGGATAAAGCTCTTTCTTAATTTAGTTTTTTTCAGACAGCTGTGTTTAGTAGAGAGCTTCCTAATTTGGTAACGTTATGTGGGATTACTATTTTTATGTATCTCAAATAAGGGAGTTATCTGCTAAACTGTGCCCTAAATCTGTATCCTCTGAAATAATGGGAATATTAACGTCCGAATTTCATTTCATTCCAAATCGATAAATTCTGGATTTCAGAGGACTTGAAATTAAAAAAATTAACAAATAAAATTTAACTAAATTTTTAGCTTGTACACCTCTCTACATTATACCTCATAATATGAACTATTATTTTTTTATTTACTTTTCCACTGTTTTTTCCATGCTTTGTTTCATACAATACTTCTCATCTCATACTAAACTGCTCACAAAGCAAAATATTTTAGCACAAAATATGGATTTTATCAAAAAGTCACTATAAACACCAAAACCACTTCAGCTGGATGATGTAGTTAATGTGCAAAGATCCTGTCCTTGCTGTCATAGATTTCTTTTTTTTTAAATTTATAAATCTTTATTAACTATTTAGAAATATATCATGCATGTTTCACAAGTGATACAACTAATTGAATTTTGTATATATCATATATTTCAATGACACATAAATCACAACCAGTCATAACATATTCATACAAAGGGAATATAACATAACATTTGTTTTCAAGGAGGTCACATTTTTTTATTTTTTTTGTTATTACTCCTTGAGACATAAATCTTTGTTCCAATTTATATTGGCATGTTATTTGATTACAAACTGTTGTCCAATTAATTTCATCAGAAGATTTCTAGTTGCAAGCTATAACGATCTTGACTGCCATTAAGCTATGGACTATTAAAGGGACACTATAGTCACCAGGACAACTACAGCTTAATGTATTTGTTCTGGCAAGTAAAGTCAGTCCTTGTAGGCTTTTTTGCAGTAAACAGAGTGCCCCTGACATTACAGCCTAGGGACACCTCCAGAAGCCACTCCACAGAGGTACTTCCTGGGGCAGTCAGTGTCTCCACCCTCTGCATAGAGACACCGTGATTCAATGCATCTCTATAAGGAGATGCTGATTGGCTAGGGGGAAGTTTGGTTTCCGCCCCCACCCCAACTGCTTGGCTGAGATTATCAGAATTGACAACCTCAGCCAATCCAATGCTTTCCTGTGGGAAAGCATTGTGATAGGCTTAGATCATCACTTCTGATGATGTCAGCCAAGGAGGCAGATCAGGGGCAGAGCCAGCATCAGCAGACTGGAATAAAGATATGATTTTACTATATTTAGAAGAGCCGGGGGGGAACTAAAAGCAGCCCTGGAAAAAATTCTATACCCGCCCAATACGTCGCACCAGCATAGTGTGCTGATATAGAGGTGGAAAAGATAACTTAAAATTGAGAACTATTACTCTAACGAAAGAAAGCATATAGGGCTTCAAAATAAACAAAAGAGCACCTTTGCATTTAATCAATGTTTCAGTCCAACTATCTTGACATATTAAAGAACTTTTAGTAATGGGACTGAAATGGTGAATGTATGTGGTTGCACAGCTGTAAAAAAGTTATCTTGTTTATTTTGAAGTCCTATGGGTGTGCTCTTCACTTTGAATATGTTATTGTGCTGGAGTATGCAACTAGCAACAAAACTGGGCAAATACGTGCTCATTCCATATATGTTATATATTAATGACATTTGTGTGTATTATGCATATATAAATGTATATTAACATTTGTGTAAATATTATAGGCATAATTATATATGTTACTAATACACACATTAATATATATATATATATATATATATATATATATATAGTAACAAACCACCTCTTTTACAGGTAGGATTGTCACAGATCTTGCAGTAACCACAGCCTTCTAGGGTATACAAAGTCCAGGACACATTCAGCTCAGTTTTCCTTTTTATTTGATAAAAAGCAGGTGCTTTAAATAATAACAAACAAACAAAATCCATTGCTCTTACTTGAGCTCTTACTAGACAGGAATTACTATCTGTAATTGGGTGGCTTTCCCACTTACCAATTTTCCAAAAAAAAAAAAAAATAGCTTTGCAATAAACACAAGTGTTGTTCGCTCTCCTAGCTGGCTTTTTCTCCCTCACTCTGCAGCAGGCTGCTCTCTTCTTTTAAAAGCCTGTCTACTAATTGACTAGCTACAGGTGAGTGCCAGTTAGTAAACCCTTAAGTCAGATCCAAATTGTGGTGTGTTACACAGCAACTAGTGCTGTTGGAGCATTGGCCCACCCTGCTCTCCAAATACTCCGCCCCAGGGACCCATACCATGTTTTGTAGAGCATCAGCAATGTATATTGCAAACTTTAAAATCTCTCCCTGGGGCATTTAACTGAAAATTCTCTGGTTGCTGTTTAGCAAATCAGGCGTGATGTATCTTCCGTCAACCACTATTCCACTTTTACGCTCACATATCCTCCCCCCCCAGCTCATACCCATGGGTTTGAGCGACCATGGAAATCAGAGAGTGAACCCTGGAAAGCCCATCAGCATTAACTTGTTGCAGACCAACCCTGTGTTCAACAGTGAAATTAAAAGATTGTAAACTCAAAAACCATCTGGTTACTCTGGAGTTATTTTCCTTGTTCTGATACATCCATGTCAGAGGTGCATGGTCCGTTATCAATCAGAACTTTCTGTCCAGCAGGTAGTATTTAAGAGAGTCTAACACCCACTTAGACAAGACACTCTTTTTTCAACCATAGAGTAGTACTTCTCATGTGGATTTAATTTCCTGCTCAAAAAGAAAACAGGGTGTTCTTCACCCTGGTATTCCTGTGAAAGAACAGCCCCCAAGCCCACATCAGAAGCATCTGTCTGAACTATAAAGTCCCTGGAAAAATCTGGGGTCACCAAGGCAGGATGGCTACAGATAGCTTCCTTCAGACTCTTAAAAGCCTTTTCTGCCTCAGGGCACCATTTAACTATAACCAGGGATTTTGCTTTAATAAGGTCTGTTAGAGGTGCAGCAATGTAGCAAAATCTGGGATGAACCGCCTATAGTATCCAATTAAACCCAAAAATGCCTTTACTTGTTTTTTTGTAAGGGGCTGTGGCCATTTTTGTATGGCTTCCACTTTGGCTTCCTGTGGTTTAACCAAACCCCTCCCAATAGAATAACCTAAGTACTTTGCTTCCTCTAAACCAATAGTACACTTGGAAGGATTGGCAGTTAAGCCAGCTGAGCGGATAGCATCAAGCACCGCTTGAACTTTGGGGAGGTGGGATTCCCAGTCTGAACTGTGGATGACAACATCATCCAAGTATGCTGCAGCATAACGAACATGAGGTTTAAGAATTCTGTCCATCATTCGTTGGAATGTGGCAGGTGCCCCATGTAACCCAAATGGCAATACAGTGTACTGAAACAGGCCACTGGGTGTTGAAAAGGCTGTCTTTTCTTTGGCTCTTTCAGTGAGAGGGACCTGCCAGTAACCCTTTGTTAAATCCAAGGTTGTTAGATAACGAGCTTTACCTAGTCTTTCTATTAACTCATCAACTCTGGGCATTGGGTAAGCATCAAATTTTGAGATGGCATTTAACTTGCGGTAGTTATTACAGAACCTCCATGTGCCATCAGGTTTTGGCACCAATACAATAGGACTACTCCAGTTACTATGGGATTCTTCAATGACTCCAAATTTTAACATGTTCTCAACCTAAGTTTATAACCTCCCTCCGGGCCTCAGGAATTCTATAGGGTTTGAGGTTAACTCTTTTCCCTGGTTCGGTTATTATGTCATGTTTAATCACCTTAATGTTTCCTGGAACTACCGAGAAAACATCCCTATTTCTTCTGATTAAATCTCTGACCTCTTGCTTTTGATGTACAGACAGAGTCTCAGATACGTTTACCTCCGGCTCTACTATAGGAGGTTCTGAAGGTTTTAAAGCAACCAGGACCTCCCTGTCTTTCCATGGCTTTAACAGATTTATATGAAACAATTGTTCAGGCTTTCTTCATCCTGGTTGTCTGACTTTATAATTGATATCACTCACCTTTTCTATTATTTCATAGGGTCCATGCCAAGTCACAAGGAACTTGTTCTCCACAGTAGGGACCAGAACCAAGACCTTGTCTCCAGGTTGGAACACTCTGACTCTAGCATTACGGTTATAGCTGTTTTTCTCAGCCTGCTGGGCTCCAGCATGTGTTCCCTGACAACAGGCATGATGGTGGCCATTCTATCCTGCATTTGAGCTATATGCTCAATTACACTCCTGTGAGGAGTAATCTCCTGTTCCCAGGTCTCCTTAGCAATATCCAATATTCCCTTGGGATGTCTTCCATATAACAATTCAAAAGGAGAGAAGCCCAATTTCTTCCATCTGCATCAATTACCTTACGTAGCATACTCTTAAGGGTTTTGTTGAACCTCTCTACTAAACCATCAGTCTGTGGGTGATATACTGAGGTCTTAAGATGTTTAACCCGCAAGAGCCTGCACAACTCTTTTGTGACTCTGGACATGAACGGGGTCCCCTGATCTGTCAGGATTTCTTTAGGGATACTCACCCTACTGAACATCAACATCAGTTCCTTAGCTATTAACTTTACAGAGGTATTACGCAAGGGAATGGCCTCAGGGTAGCGAGTTGCATAGTCCAAGATGACTAATATATATTGGTGTCCCCTAGCTGACTTTACCAGTGGCCCCACTAAGTCCATAGCGATCCTTTCAAAAGGTACATCAATTATGGGTAAGGGTACAAGTGGACTACAAAAAGTCTTGAAAGGAGCCCTGTACTGGCACTCAGGACATGAGGAGCAATAGTTTGTAATAGCAGCAAACACTCCAGGCCAGTAAAACCTTCTAAGGACTCGCTCTCTAGTTTTTTCGACTCCCAAGTGTCCCCCTAATTTGTGGCTGTGAGCCCACTTTAGCACTATATTTTGGTAAGTCTGAGGAACCAACAGCTGCTTAATGATGTCTGAATCCTTTTTTTTCTACACGGTAAATTAGGTAATTTTGTACTTCAAAATAGGGGAACGGCAGTGTTTCTCCTGGCTGATTAGCAACCCCATTTACAACTTTAATATTTCTAGCTGTCACTAAAGTGGGATCTTCCCACTGAGCACTTTTAAAATTACCTGGACTAATTCCAATATCAATTAAGTCCTTATCCTTGTCTGCAGTATTAGTAAGCTCGTCACTAGTATGAGCTGTGTTATCTCCTATTAATACTGGTTTAGGTCAGTATTTTTTTCTTTTTCTTATTTTTCCGTCACAGTGGTCAAAACCCAAGTCAATATCGGAAAAAGGGAACACATTATCCTCGGCAGATTGACTAATTTCTGATAAATTTTGGTCTCTCTTTTGTACAGCTGCCCATAAGTCTAGAAAATGAGGAAAGTCTCTACCGATCACTACCTCATGGGCTAATCTAGGTACTACACCCACTCTGTACTTTAAATCCCCATACTGGGTTCCAATATTTACTTCCGCAGTGGGGTATTCCTTATTATCACCATGAACACAGATAATGCCTATTTTCTGTACATGATCAGGTTTTACACAAGGTATTATAGACTCTGCTACCAATGTAACCATACTACCTGAATCAAGTAATGCTTTAGACATTTTTCCATTCACAGTTACACGGCATTTATGAGAGTTATTATCATCGTCATTGTAAACAGTACCATAACAGTTGAGCAAAAATGAACGTGCTCCCTCATCTTTGCCCATATTGCATTCCATAGGTTCATCCCTCAATGGACAGTCTTTGGCCATATGACCCTCCACTTTGCACTTGAAACATTTGACAGTATAATCTGACCACCAATTAGTTCCTCTCCCAGGCCTATTAGACCTGGATGCCTCCCTGGTGTTTTGTGCATAGAGCTGCAGCTCTTCAGCTCCCCTTAAACCTTGAACAGTCTTACCAGGTCTTGCAGAATCCTGTGGCTTAGGATTGCGGGGGTTTTCCTGTGAAGTAGGACGCAGCAGTTCTCCTGCAGCCACATATCTTTCCACCAAGGCAATCAGTTGGTCAGCTGTATGGGGGTCACTTTGGCTGACCCAGCAACGCAGGGCAGCTGGTAAACCACGCAAAAACCGGTCCATTACTAAGGTTTCCACAATGTGGCTAGCTGAATGGATTTCAGGTTGTAGCCATTTCCGTGCAAGGTGTATGAGGTCAAACATTTGGGAACGCGCGGCTTTGTCTGAAGAATATGACCATGAGTGGAACCTTTGGGCACGTACTGCAGAGGTTACACCCAGTCGTGCCAAGATTTCAGCTTTCAATTTGCTGTAGTTACTTGCATCGACTGGTTCTAGGTCATAATATGCCTTCTGCGGCTCTCCACTTAGGAACGGTGGAAGTATGCTTGCCCACTCACCAGCCGGCCATGCCTCCCTCTCAGCAGTGCGTTCAAATGCCAGAAGGTACGCCTCATCATCATCTGATGCAGTCATTTTCTGAAGGTAGTGGCTCGCTCGAATCACCTTTGGCCCCTGGTATCTTCCATCAGGGTCTCCATTCAGTTTTTCAGAGATAGCTTGGATTTCCTGTTGTAGTCCCTGGGTGACTTTTTTCTGCTCCTCACGGGTTACTTTAAACATCTCCGCTTGTGTCACAGCAATCTGTTTCACCTAGGACTCAGTGCACGCCATCTGTGTTTTGGCCAGGACTTTAGCACACTCTGCCTGGGCCAGCACCAGTTGCTGCAGGGCTCCACAGTTTTCTGCAGCTCTCCTGTTAGCCTCCTTCTGCACAGAGGTGAATTGGATTAGAGCCTTGATAACATCCTCCATGTTGAGCTTTAAATGACTTCCACCCTCAGGCTTACGTGGCTGCCCGCATTCTCCACCATATGTAACAAACCACCTCTTTTACAGGTAGGATTGTCACAGATCTTGAAGTAACCACACCCTTCTAGGGTATAGAAAGTCCAGGACACATTCAGCTCAGTTTTCCTTTTTATTTGCTAAAAAGCAGGTGCTTTAAATAATAACAAACAAACAAAATCCATTGCTCTTACTTGAGCTCTTACTAGACAGGAATTACTATCTGTAATTGGGTGGCTTTCCCACTTACCAATTTTCCAAAAAAAAACGAAAAATACCTTTGCAATAAACACAAGTGTTGTTCGCTCTCCTAGCTGGCTTTTTCTCCCTCACTCTGCAGCAGGCTGCTCTCTTCTTTTAAAGGCCTGTCTACTAATTGACTAGCTACAGGTGAGTGCCAGTTAGTAAACCCTTAAGTCAGATCCAAATTGTGGTGTGTTACACAGCAACTAGTGCTGTTGGAGCATTGGCCCACCCTGCTCTCCAAATACTCCGCCCCAGGGACCCATACCATGTTTTGTAGAGCATCAGCAATGTATATTGCAAACTTTAAAATCTCTCCCTGGGGCATTTAACGGAAAATTCTCTGGTTGCTGTTTAGCAAATCAGGCGTGATGTATCTTCCATCAACCACTATTCCACTTTTACGCTCACAATATATATACATATGTGTGTATTACTGTCAGGATCACATAATTTTACGTCTTTCTGTACATTGTGTTAGCAAGTTTGCTAGCAAAATTCATATATTGGAAGGAAAATCTATTTAATTATTATTATTTTATTAAAAACAGGGGGGTAGGTGCAGCGCTTCAGTAATCCTTGACAAGGTATATGTGGAGAGAACCAGAGAAGGAATAATAGTGTAGTATTTAAAACTGTAGTGGTGATAAGTAAAATCAAAGATGTGCACTCACACTTTCCTGGAGCTTCAATACAGCTCCAGTGTATGCGCCTGGGCGGAATAATCCCCACCTATGGATCAAGTGCAGAGGCAATTCTTCAAGTTATAGGTGTGTGGTAGGGGGTATCCTCATAAAAAAACATCAAATAAAAATCGTATATGGTGAAGTATGTAGAGCTATGAAGCAAGGGTAGGTAAAAACTATAAAATGTGCACTCACGTGTAATGGAGCCGTAAAACCTGGCTCCTCCGATAGCGCTTGAAGTGGTATGATCCCCACTCAAGGATACAGGTTGTGTTTTGTGTGATTATTATTTAACAAGAGGTCTTTCTCTCACCGGTCAATTAGCTCTTTGGCATAAGCTTCCATGCTGAAGAACTGAGTTACAGGGAGAGCAGGAGACAGGCGAAAATGCATTCCCCCCCCAAACACACAAAAAATGCATATTCTATTGCCCCTCTGTCTCTTTGTCCCCCCTTCCCCTGTGTCTCTCTATTACCCCTATATCTCTTTGTCCCACTTCCCCAGTGTCTCTCTATTTCCCCTCTCTCTTTGTCCCCCTTCCCCTGTGTCTCTCTATTACCCCCATGTCTCTTTGTCCCCCCTACCCCTGTTTCTGATACTAACCTTGTCACAGGAGGACTGAGAGAGGGGCAGAGTTAACTACCATGCTCCCTCGCGGTTCCCATAATTCCCAGCATGGACACATAATAGAGTAATCACTACTCTATGATGTGGCTGTGCTGGGAATTGTGGGAACCGCGAGCATGGTAGTTAGCTCTGCCCCCTCCCTCAGTCCTCCTCTGCTGACAGCTGTACTGCTGCCAGGATCAGTGAGTGTGCCGCCGGACTGGTTAGGGGGCCGTCTGGCACGCTCACTGATACTGACAGCAGTCATACACCACACATGAGATGGGGCTGCCGGTCGCAAGGTAACACCCTCAGAGTGTGCCACTCTGGGGAGAATGGTAGAGTCAGGGGTAATTGGAGCTGATAGAGAACTTGTTTGATGTCCTGAGTCCATCCTATCCAGTTTGTCATTAATCCGACCTAAAGAGGATAGAACTGATGACAAAACAGCCTGTAGGTCGGACGACTGGCCACTACTAGATCCCTCTCCTGCCCCGTCATTGTCGGTCTGGGTATTTAATAGTTTGTACAATTCCCCTTTCCTGGCTGTAGCCGGATAGGGGATGTTTCTCTTGCGTCGCTCTGCAGTGATCCTTGGGATGGTCCAGAATCTGAGGGATAACGGACTTGCGGTGTCACCCACTTGGGACGGGGTCACGGATCTGGCTGGCGTACTGGGGATCGATAGTTCTTCCCCGCCCTCAGGTAGTTCTGACATACTATAATAAAAATTGGGAGGTTATGCCAGGCTTCTCTTACACTGGCTGGCTAGCTAATGCCAAGCAGCGAAAAATTACCTAAGAAGAAATGACAGATGACACCCTGCTAATAGCCAAGCGGCTTGAGAGGCTCTATGAGTTGGCACTATTGTCATTGCGGCCACGGAACGTTGTGGTGGGGTGACAGCCTCTCAGTGACTTGAAGAGCATAAGATAGACTGGGTGAGACAAGTGAGGCCCTCTCTATGCCACTAAGTGAGGCAACTGACTATGATTTGGCCCGATGGGTAAACGTACCTCCCAGTGAGGATGGGTGATGGCCTCGCGGGACCACTACGCTAAGGCTTAGAAATAAATGTAACTAGTGGCCTCCTATTCTTAATCAGCCAGTATGAACCTATCTACAGAAAAACCAGCAAGGAATCGGAGGGTAAGATCAGAAATGGGGACTGACATACCTGATGAACTTATAGAAGGGAGTGAGTTCTGTTGAAGCATACCTCTGTAATACCTATGAGAGTAATAATAGGCTTGTAGTGTTCATATTGTATTGTACCCTATACATATTATTACTATAAAGATACCTACCGGTTTATCACTTGAGCAAAAGTTTAACCGGCACTAAACGTGGAAGACTTGAATGGCGTAGTACTTGACGAAAGACTTAAATGGCCTAGTACCTAGTAATGTAGAAACTATAACATAAGTACTGGAAGACTAATGAGACTGTATGTGGGCCAGAATAACAGTAACCACTAACCTATGGGAAATGGTGAATTGCGTAGATAAGAGTGATGTTGCTAAAATGCTAAGCGCTTTGTGGGACTGAAACATAAAATGCATCTACAAGATTGATTGCATACTTGTAACACCAACCTAACCACCCCCCAGAGAGTAAATAAAGTATGGTAGGGAGATAACCGTATCTATAGTATGAACAAAAGAGACCTGGATCATCTTGAGAAGTACAATAGAAATACCTAGAAAAGGAAACGTAATTGCCGGTTTATTCATGAGTCCTAAGCACAAGTAATCAGTACTGTGTTGTATGACTTTAACCAATTTAACATAGTGACAAAACGTAATTATCTGTGCATTTTCAAAATTAACCACCAGAGGTCGACACTGCCTAAACGCTATAGAGAAACAACCATTCGTATGACTGGCTGTTCGGTTAAAACATATACGAACGGCCCTATTGATGGCTAATAAGGTTAAGAATATCACCAAATGTTTTAAACCACAAAACCAATGCGAAATGCAGTGCAGGAATTACCGTACAATCGTTATTAATTTGTATGTCGAACCTGAGCGTTCGTGCACATGCTCCCGGCAGTATGTAACCTGATCGTTCGTATGTCCACGAAAGACCCGACATCAAACCGAACATTGAAGCACGAAATGGAAGGAAGTATAGGGCCATTCCAGGATGATGCTGTATGCCTGCGACTACTGACTTATGGTTACGACATGGGTCGCGACGCGATTGCCGCGGAACGGAAGTTCTGGGACTGGAGTAGGGGCGGATATCCCGGTATCGAGGCCGATCCTGGATGAGGCTCTGGTGGGTCATGAAGCAAAGAGACGGATGACCAGGGGCTGCAGACCAGGTACACGGTCCCACAAGGTGAAAGGTAAGTAAATGGCGGTTTGCACGGACCAGAAGTGACGGTACACAAATCGCCAGACCCGAGGCGGTAGTGAGGAGGGGACTGGTACTCCTTAAGAAGGGAAACCAGGCCTCTCCCACAACTTCAGGCCCAGCCATCTATATATATATATATATATATATATATATATATATATATATATATATATATATATATATAATATACACTAGTAGTGGGGTGTAGTAACTTCTCATTGAAAAGTTTAGCTGGTAAAAATTAAAGCATTTACATATATATTACACAGCCCACGCTCACCACACACATATGACACACAGCCAGCAAACACCATACACATATACACAAGGAAAGGGGGAGACTATGGGAGAGGAGGAGAAACTCCAGGAAATTCACAAAACTCTTGAGTTTTTGCTAAATAAATACAAATTGCAAAAATAGTCATATTGTGACTGTAGTGAAGTTAAATAATTTTTTTAGATCAGTTATTTTTGCCTGTATTTTTCCAATTATATTTAATTTATGAAAATTCTGAGTTTAGTAAATAGTCTTGTCAAAGTCCAAGGCTCTTGATAGGGGCCTCAATGTTTGAATTAAATTATTATTTTTTTTGTGTCAGGGCAAATAGATCGTCATGATGGATAAGTACATATTTTAAAAACAATCTGCATCCTTAATTTCCCATTAGGCAGAGTAGGCATCTGCCTACAGTAAATACCTGATGGGGCGGCTACTCCTACCTGCTGCATCAGGACTCTTGGATAGTCGGAGCCTGATGTGTGTATGACCTCACTCCTTCAGATTAAAAATTGGATCTCCTAGAGCAGTGGTTCCCAATCAATCCAGTCCCCACAGGGGTATGCAAAAAAAAAATCTGTAATGGTAGAACTGACTTCTGAATCTATTTGTAAACGGCCGCTGTCAGCCAATGAGGAGAGCCATATCCTCATGTCACCCCCTCTCCACCCACAAGTTATTGAAAAGTGGTTCACCTCCACGTCATACCTCTGCAGCTGCCAGCCAATAAGACAAAAAACAAAACAAAAAATCTATTATTTTTATGCATGAAGCATTTCTTGTATAAACTAAAGAAAATGGAAAGAGAGAAATCAGCGCTAGGTTGCCACACAAGAAAATAACAACAATAAGGCTGCAATCCTCAAAGGGGAGTCCCCTATAATCCCCTAATGGTAAGAAGAAATACATGTACTTACCTCATATGATTTATATGTATAATAATTTATGTTTTATTCAGTATTTTTATTTGCATCTTAATATTATGTTATTGATGACGTCATTTTGGCCGGATTTTCAAAATTCCAAACATTACTGTATCTTATATAAACCATTGCATGTCAGGTGTGTTCCCCTTTTTTACTATTATCTACTTGAAGAAGCCCTTGAGGCGAAACGCGTTTAGATACTATTTTAATTACTTTATAATAAAGAAATTATTTTGGCATAAAATATTTTATAGCCATTTTCTTTCTTTTTCACCTGACTATACATATACTGCATATCTGACTAGAAGCCTAAAGAATCCTTAGGTGGGGATCATACCACCCAAGCGCTTACAATGAGCAGTACAAGTCTGCTCTATATATTGTGAGTAGTATATTTTATACTTTTTTACACCTTTTATTACTATACAGAGATCACTATATATTTTATTTCTCTTTCCTGGGTCGAATAATACCAACTCGGACGTCGAATCTGAGCCAGATACTCGTCAATCAAATATTACTCCGCATATCCTTGAGTGGGGATTATTCCACTTCACGTGCGTTATATCAGAGCTAGGTTTTAGCTCTGAAAAGTGTGAGTAAGACTATTTTTATTCTACATACTATTTTATTCATCTATATACTGTGCCATCGGAGTTCCTTTTTGTCTTTTCTCCACATATGTTCTACTGGATCTCAAGCACACTACTGTGAAGACACACTATTTTACATAGAAACATAGAAACATAGAAACATAGAATGTGACGGCAGATAAGAACCATTCGGCCCATCTAGTCTGCCCAATTTTCTAAATACTTTCATTAGTCCCTAGCCTTATCTTATAGTTAGGATAGCCTTATGCCTATCCCACGCATGCTTAAACTCCTTTACTGTGTTAACCTCTACCACTTCAGCTGGAAGGCTATTCCATGCATCCACTACCCTCTCAGTAAAGTAATACTTCCTGATATTATTTTTAAACCTTTGTCCCTCTAATTTAAGACTATGTCCTCTTGTTGTGGTAGTTTTTCTTCTTTTAAATATAGTCTCCTCCTTTACTGTGTTGATTCCCTTTATATATTTAAATGTTTCTATCATATCCCCCCTGTCTCGTCTTTCCTCCAAGCTATACATGTTAAGATCCTTTAACCTTTCCTGGTAAGTTTTATCCCGCAATCCATGAACCAGTTTAGTAGCCCTTCTCTGAACCCTCTCTAAGGTATCAATATCCTTCTGAAGATACGGTCTCCAGTACTGTGTACAATACTCCAAGTGAGGTCTCACCAGTGTTCTGTACAATGGCATGAGCACTTCCCTCTTTCTACTGCTAATACCTCTCCCTATACAACCAAGCATTCTGCTAGCATTTCCTGCTGCTCTATTACATTGTCTGCCTACCTTTAAGTCATCAGAAATAATCACCCCTAAATCCCTTTCCTCATATGTTGAGGTTAGGACTCTATCAAATATTCTGTACTCTGCCCTTGGGTTTTTACGTCCAAGATGCATTATCTTGCACTTATCCACATTAAATGTCAGTTGCCACAATTCTGACCATTTTCTAGTTTACCTAAATCATTTGTCATTTGGCTTATCCCTCCTGGAACATCAACCCTGTTACATATCTTAGTATCATCAGCAAAAAGACATACCTTACCATCAAGACCTTCTGCAATATCACTAATAAAAATATTAAAGAGAATGGGTCCAAGTACAGATCCCTGAGGTACCCCACTGGTGACAAGTCCAAGCTTTGAATATATTCCATTAACTACAACCCTCTGTTGCCTGTCACTCAGCCACTGTCTTACCCATTCAACAATATTGGAATCCAAACTTAAAGATTGCAGTTTATTGATAAGTCTTCTATGTGCAACAGTGTCAAAAGCCTTACTGAAATCTAGGTAAACAATGTCTACTGCACCACCCTGATCTATAATTTTAGTTACCCAATCAAAAAAATCAATAAGATTAGTTTGGCATGATCTCCCTGAAGTAAACCCATGTTGTCTCTGATCTTGAAATCCATGTGTTTTTAGATGTTCATCAATCCTATCCTTTAACATGGTTTCCATCACTTTCCCCACTACTGAAGTAAGGCTTACTGGCCTATAGTTGCCCGACTCCTCCCTATTACCTTTCTTGTAAATGGGCACAACATTCGCTAACTTCCAATCTTCTGGGACTACTCCTGTTAACAATGATTGGTTAAATAAATCTGTTAATGGTTTTGCTAGTACACCACTAAGCTCTTTTAATAGCTTTGGGTGTATTCCATCAGGTCCCATTGACTTATTTGTCTTTACTTTTGACAGTTGAAATAGAACCTCTTCCTCTGTAAACTCACGTGTAATAACTCTTACGTCTCAGAATCCCTGTTCTTACACGTGGCATCTACCATTACAGACTTATGATAAGTGTTTTGGACTATTGCCAGCTACTTATTTAACAATTCATTTAATATTTTATATTAAATTTTACACTACTTATTATATACAATTTTTATATGTTTTATTGTATGTTTTAGGCGCAACCTTATTTTTGTTCTGTCTTGTATAAACTAGTCTGTGATTTTTATCTTTTTGCAGCAATTTAGTATATGGCTCCTTATTTGTGGGATAATACATTTGTGTTATGTACTATTATTATAGGGCTCGGCTCATGAAACAGATATATGGCAATCCCTCATAAACTGAATTATGTTGCCATCTACTAAATTGTTGAAGGCATTTCAATCACTCCTGTGAGCTGTGTATAATAAGCGAGTTCTTCTGGGTCTTCTGTATGACTCCTCATTGTCATCATTTTAAGTTTTAAATTAATTTTCCCATTTGTGTATTGTCAGATATGGATCAGTGGCTGAAAACCAGCATAGTAAGAAAACTGACACATAATGTGGATATTGATCAATAACCAAGAATTTCCGAGGACCCATCTAACACTCTAGTGCAAAACAAAGAGAAGACAGTCTTCAAACTGGTAAAAAGAGAAAATACTGGATGAATATATGAAGTATGGATTTTCATATATATGAGACAAGGACAGTCCTAAACCCTGGTGTGTAGTGTTTTGGTAAGTATTATCCAATGGTAGCATGAAATCTTCTTTATTCTTGCGGCATTTACAAACAAAGCATGCCAGCTATACAAACATGGAATCCAGTTTTCTTCAGCGGCTAGCAAAAGAAGCTGTAAAGTAGTTAATTTTATAAAGTCACGATCTTTTAAAGCACTGTGTGCGTAGGTGAGGAGTCTCCATTCTACCCTGCTTCTTCATACAGAAGTAAGGTGACTATCTCAGGGAAAAGTCCTTACCCGGCTGTTCGAACTTGAGAAAAGACCATCCTTTCAAACTTGCTTTAAAGTTGCACGACTGTGATTGGCTTCAGGCTCTTGCATGATTATCGGATATTTTTATGCAAATAAACAATCTACATTTGGCACTTCAGAATAGTTCAACATTGATCTTCAAAGTTTTCAGAAAAAATGTTATCTATGATTAAAAATAAAAACAGTCATGTATTGAAAAAGACCAACCTGAGGTATTTGAAAATTTACTAAATTTTCCATCTGATAACAAAATCACAATAATCCAATAACCAGATGTGTTTTCTGAAAATCACCTGAATGCACTCCCACATCCAGCATCAATTAAATCCCCACAGGAAAGCATTGAAGTTATGCTTTCCTATGGGGGGGTGAGGCCTAATGCATTCATCATGCATGCGCATTAACCCCCGTCAAATGACGTCAGAGGAGGCAGAGTGCCGACCCAGCACCAAGGGAGATCGGAATGGAATCGGATAAGCACACAAAGGTTTTTTGTTTTTTTTCTTAACAATATCCATGCTGGGGGTGGGCGGTGAGGGGGGAAGGGTGCTAGAGGGAACTATAGTGTAAGGAATACCTTGTAGTCCTCTTAAAACATTTTGCAAGTCCAAATAGTTACAAATGTCAATAACTAGTGTTACATACTCATTTATACTCACCTATATTGCTTAATAGTATATTTGATTGCTTAGTACCTACTGTGTTTCTCCGAAAATAAGACCGGGTCTTATATTAATTTTAGTCACAAAAAACACACTAGGGCTTATTTTCAGGGTAGGGCTTATTTATTTACGTTACCAGTATGTACAGCTCTTTCTCTTTGCACTCATCTTGTCTGGGGATCAAAATACCATACTGTCTAATTAATCCACCCCACCTTTAATAAATCCACCCCCTCTAATTAATCCACCCCCCCTTTAATTAATCCATCCCCTCTAATTAATTCACCCCCCTCTAATTAATCCAGCCCACCCTTTAATTAATTCACCACCCCTTTAATTAATTCACCCCCCTCTAATTAATCCAGCCCACCCTTTAATTAATTCACCCCCTCTAATTAATCACCCCCCCTTTAATTAATTCACCACCCCTTTAATTAATTCACCCCCTCTAATTAATCCAGCCCACCCTTTAATTAATTCACCACCCCTTTAATTAATTCACCCCCTCTAATTAATCCAGCCCACCCTCTTAATTAATTTAATTAATTCACCACCCCTTTAATTAATTCACCCCCTCTAATTAATCCAGCCCACCCTTTAATTAATTCACCACCCCTCTAATTAATCCAGCCCACCCTTTAATTAATTCACCCCCCTCTAATTAATCCAGCCCACCCTTTAATTAATTCACCCACCCCTTTAATTAATTCAATTAATCCCAGACATAAAATATCTACCGGTACTCACATTTCAAAGATTCCTTGCCGAGTCCGACCACTGGGTGCCTCACCGCCCGGAAATGGATCCTTCCGCTGAAGATCCGTGAAGGCAGACTGACGGCGCTGCGAAATGTCGTCATCACGTTGCGCGATGCCGCGGCCCGCAACGCTCCTCCTACAGTAGAAGAAGGAAGTCTCGCCGCAAAGGTGCAATGCCTAGGTCTTATTTTCGGGGTAGGGCTTATATTGCAGCCCACCCCGAAAATCCGACTAGGGCTTATTTTCAGGGTAGGGTTTATTTTCGGGGAAACACGGTACCAAGGCAAAACTTACTCCTACACATACAATTCACCTAGCTGCTTTCAGCACCTATTTGAGAACAAGCTACAGCTCTCCCTGGAAATTATCGTGAAAATAACACTTGACAGGGCTAAAATCATCTTTCCAAAAGTATTTCTTCAAATCCAGAGCAGAAAATAATTGGATTGCAAATCCCTTTGAATTGATCCGCATCGGATCAATTTAATTGTAACGGATCACCTGTACCCAGAGTGGTACCTCCGTCGTAGTCTCTCCAAGATCCCGAGAGGCATTGGTGAATTGTAGCTCTCATATACCCAAGCCGGGACTTGATGATGGGTACAATAACTTGTTTTATTAGTGAAAAATACAGACATTTACACACCTACCCTACCCATGGGGTCTCTATTCAAAACATCCTAAGCATGCCCAGGCACCTCTGTGTCTGGGAGATAATGGAGTCAGTCCTCAGTAAACCAATTATCTATCGGATACATTACTAAATAACCCCATAACATACATTAAACATCAACATACCCCCACATATCATACATCTCCTGAAAGGTCTGATCCGAGAGCCCATTCTGTGAAAAATAGCACTCAGATCCATGGGGTATTGTCCAAACGCCATTGCCTCAAAGTTTTAGCCGACTGTTGTAACAAGATTGACCAAAAAAGGGTACCATGTGGTCAGGGCCATTCCTCTGTGAACTACTGGGGCCTATATCTTTTTGTGGCAGGGGAGCTCCCTGGTAGTTATATGGATCGATTGTTAGTCTTCTTAGTCACTTCTCATTTAAAAAAGCGTCTTCCTGGGTAGTTGGGAAGGCAAGGAAAATTAAGGTACAGAGGACCGGGACAACAGGCTAAGCGCGGCCAAGCCGGAGTTCCAGGGCAAAAATAGGTTAGCACCTGGACACTATGACTCCCCTCGAATGTCTCCTGGGTAGAGAACAAGGGGCACTGGGTAAGAAAAACCATACTGGAACGAGAGATAACCAGGGGGAAGCCTAGCAGATCAGTCTTTTTGGTGAGTTCTTTACAGGAATCAATTTCTAACTAGTCATGGTGTAAAATACAATGTGTACTATCGCCACCTAGTGATACATTTTAAAATTTACAGTCACCTGTACACTATATAGACCTACAAATCACTTTCTCTGTTTACCAGAGTTAAGAGTTTAGATTTCCTTTCAATCTTTTGGTATTGGAAATACAGACAGAAATAAGGCCCAGTGTTATAAATACAGGAAATTCACATGAAATATTTCCAATTTTTGTTATATAATCATAAAATCTGCAGAAAATGGCAAAAACATAAACAACTTAAACATATAGACTACAAAAGTAGCAGAATATGCACAGTAAAATGTTACCACGTGACAGGAGACTTCATAGTTTGCATATCCTTTACCGAACTCCATAGCACTAAAGAATACTACATAGAAACAAAGGAACCAATTGCAAAGAGCCAGTATTTATATAAGGCGACGTAGAATTAAGCATCTCATATTTATTTGCTGCTGCATTGTGTGCTATTCCAATAGCCCTACCCTTTCCAGGGGCTCTGTGCTATATGTTTTCTATAGTGATTGTCACCCCATTCCCTCTCGGTTTTGGAACCCTTAGATCACTATTTTTTGTGGCATTTCTGGGGATGTCGCAAATTGTAATGTCAGTTTACAGCTATTTTACCCTGTGTGCTCTCTAGTGCTGTTTTCTATTGGTACTTGGGAGCTCTCTGGCCGCACTGTACTTCAAACAGTCGGTGGCGGTATTGTCTTGTCTCCTGTGCGATTGTTCCATTTTTCCAATGGCCATGTTGGATCTTGCGTATTGTTTTTTGGAATGGGTTATCACGACAATGAGTTGTTGTGGTTATGTTGCATGCATTGCCACATTAAGATTATCTTTATATATTTTATAGAACCTGGCCCTCTAACTGTTAGTCTTCTCTCACTGCTAACAGAGAGGGAAGATGGAGTATTGATAAGCAAGTGTTTACAAACTCAATGTTGTTTTTGCTCATTGATTTGTTATATCTGGACTGTTTCACTGGTGATCACATTTCCTAGCTGTCATTTGCAGCATGTGACTGGCTACTGCAGGTATTTAGATTCCTGAGAACCTATTCTAGAGCTATAATAGTTAAATAAGAGATGGGCATAAAAAACAGTAACCCATATGTAAGAATTAGGGTCCTTATATACATAAAACTTTCACATGTATAGTTTTAGACAGTTTCTTTCTCAAGTGATTCGTAATGACCACTGATTACAGGGAAGTTCCAAGTACCATAATCAATACAACCTTCTGTCGTGACTATGGTGCCAGGAGTGCCCTTGTGCACTGCCAGAGTAAGTAGTCAAACCACAACTTACTTGGTCCCCTAGGGGGCACACACCTTCATACTGCTTCCAGACACTCCAAAACAGTAATTCCAGTAAGCTCCACTAAGCTAGGTAGGGCTGAGAGCTTCAGCATTCTCAGCCAATATGCGTGGCCCTGTATTGAGCCATCTTTCAAGAGATGTTGGATGCACTGAAGGCATGCACGTAAGTCAAACCATTCTTAAATTATTTGACTGCTTACTCAGGAATGGTATCAGGGCACTCCTGGCACCATAACCACTATAGGGTGCCTAGAGTGTTCCTTTAAGAACAGGAAACATTCACTGTTAGTTTATATATTTTCTATTAAAAATACGTTTTACATACTTTTTAAGATTCCCTTGATGGACTATTGATGAACAGACACTATAAAGCACCAAAACAACTTTAGCTTAATAAAAGAGTTTGGTTTTGGTGTATAGATCATGCCACTTCCATCTCACTACTCAATTTTCTGCCATTTAGGAAATAAATCACTTTGTTTATACAGCCCCAGCCACACCTACCTGCATGTGACTTGAACAGCCTTCCGAAACACTTCCTGTAAAGAGAGATCTAATGTTTAAACTTCATTTATTGCACATTATGTTTACTTTAGAATTGATCTCATTTAATAGCCTTCTAGACCCTGCAGGAGCCTCCTGTGTGTGATTGTAGTTTAAATTTACAAAGCAGAAGATAAAAACTTCTAAAGCAAGTAAACATTTAAAAGAAAATAAAACCTGTATTTTTAATGCAGGCTGCACGAGTCACAGGCAGGGGAGGTGTGGGTAGGGCTGCATAAACAGAAATAAAAATTATTTAACTCCTAAATGGCTACAAATTGAGTAGCAAGACTGCAGAGGAATTAACTATACGCCAAAAATACTTAATCTAAAGTTGTTTTGATACCTATAGTGTCCCTTTAAGTAGGTCTGCCTGCATCTAAAGCAGGGATTGAAACATTTCCAGAGAATCTGGTAGCAATATATTTGCCATATTTTTTTTTTCCATTAATTGTTTTAACTTTTGTGACATTTTGCACGAAAGATATACATTTTGAAAAAAAATAAATGTGTAAAATTGTACAGGTGTTTGGGAAAGTGTATGCTTTTAGTGTCACATGAATGTGTGCTTGTGAAAGCATGTGTATACGTGTAAGTTAAGATAATCAGTATTATGAGACTCCTAGCTGAATGGGCCACATATAACCCCTTTGCGATGCTAGACGGAAATTTTCCGTAATGACAGTCCTACTCTTTAGGACACATG
The DNA here is from genome assembly GCA_933207985.1 of Pelobates cultripes. NCBI lineage: Eukaryota > Metazoa > Chordata > Amphibia > Anura > Pelobatidae > Pelobates > Pelobates cultripes. The sequence goes on from OW240912.1 coordinate 142,104,361, forward strand.
ACGGAAAACTTTGATTGTGGTAATCATGGGGTTAATGGGGTTAATTTGATAACTATTTGCAGTGATCAAAATACAGATAACAGTACGTTATTGTGATCTGTTTTTTTTTTTTTTTACCCATGAGGGATAACTTATTTTTAACCCTCAGGGGTTACATTTAATTAGTTATTTAACCCCTTAACGACCGCTGACGGTACAGGACCGTCATTGGCAAAATCCCCTTGAGGACCGATGACTGTCCTGAACCGTCATAAAGGTAATATTTACTTACCCGATCACCGTCATTCCCAGGCAGTCCCCCATCTGCGAATTAGGACCCCGCGGCCATGTGATCGCTCTAAAAGAACAGCCACGTGACCGCAATAGGTGCCTGTGTATCTGCCTGCAGGAGGACTGGCTGAACTGACAGGTAGTCTCCCGGCATGTGTAAAATAAAAAAAAAATGTTAATAGATAAAAATATAATTAGATATGAGTATATATCATATATATAATGTCATACTAAGTGTATTTGTATATTAATATATATATATATATATATATATATATATACACACACATATATTAATACAAAAATACACCTATAATTAAATTACACACGTGTGTGTATATTATATATACATTACACAAGATCCAGCGCACTCACCTATCCACTAAACAGCAACTTCAATGTTGAAAGATTGTATTTGTTTTTTTAAAAACACCTAATCTAGGCAAAAATAATGGGGGTTTAGTTACATTATATGACCATACATTGCATAAGCCTGCCACAATGTCAATGTACCCCATCTTTGGCAGGTCCTACACTAACAGCCTAATGTCTGCTCTTATGAGATTAACCCACTTACTTGGGGAAATAAATTCCATCTGGGCCTCTCTGCAGTACGAGGCTAAATAGGGCCCTGAGATGAGGCACCTGTGATGACTATTAAACTTTTAAGACAAACATGCCAACTTCTAAAATTGTTTCACATTGAAATTTTATTTTAGTCCTTGTATTTTGTGACCTGTAACTTTCAAAATAAGCTGAAATCCTATATATATTATGTTCTCTATAAATTAAGATACATAAATGAATTTATTTATGTATCTTAATTTACCTGGTTAATGGCTCCAGTGGACTCCTGACACTATAGTGCACTTTGCCTTAAAGGACCACTATAGTGCCAGGAAAACATACTCGTTTTCCTGGCACTATAGTGCCCTGAGGGTGCCCCCACCCTCAGGGACCCCTCCCGCCCGGCTCTGGAAGGGGGAAAGGGGTAAAAACTTACCTTTTTCCAGCGCTGGGCGGAGAGCTCTCCTCCTCCTCTCCGCCTCCGATCCACCCCGCCGGCTGAATGCGCACGCGCGGCAAGAGCTGCGCGCGCATTCAACCCGTCGCATAGGAAAGCATTTACAATGCTTTCCTATGGACGCTTGCGTGCTCTCACTGTGAAAATCACAGTGAGAAGCACGCAAGCGCCTCTAGTGGCTGTCAATGAGACAGCCACTAGAGGATTAGGGGGAAGGCTTAACCCATTCATAATTATAGCAGTTTCTCTGAAACTGCTATAATTATGAAAGAATGGGTTAACCCTAGCTGGACCTGGCACCCAGACCACTTCATTAAGCTGAAGTGGTCTGGGTGCCTAGAGTGGTCCTTTAAGGCGACCTAAGAAGCCATCTTAGAGAGTCCCAGCTCCCGTATCTAAGGACCCCACTGGTGTATTTGCTCAGGTGCAGGGCTGATCCTGGGCGGCTGCACCACTCCCAGGAGGTGGGGGGCACTGTGCAAAGTAGGCAGATGGCTTGTCACAGGCAGCTGACCATTTGGCCACCTAAGGGCGCCCCAGGAGCAGCTCTTATTTAGCAATGCAGAGTAGGCACCTGCTTATCCCAGAGGGCAGGTATCCATTCTGCAGCAATATACTGAGGACGGAGTCAGGCAGCAAAGGAGTGCTTTCTGTGGTTATGATCTTCCTGCTCCCTCGCATGCCATTTGTGGTGATGCCTGAAGCCGGAATATTACCTAAATCAGGCCCCGCATCACTACACAGCGCGAGGGAGGAGAAAGGAGCAGGAGGAGCATCAAAGCCACTGGACCCCAGGGAGAGGACCCAGAGGAATCCTAAAGGTAGTAAGTCTGTATGTCTCTGTCAGTAAGTCTATATGTGTGTGTGTGTGTCTGTCAGTGAGTGTTTCAAATCAGTGAGATTGTGTGTCAAGGTGTCTGTCTGAGTACGTTTCTGTCAGTGTGTATGTCTCTCAGTGCGAGTGTGTCTAGAACAGTGATGGCGAACCTATGGCACGCGTGCCACAGGTGGCACGCCGGGCCCTTTCTGTGGGCACGCGGCCACAGGTTCGCCATCAATGCAGAGAAGGCGCCTGCCTGCCCAAAACGGCAGGCGCCTACTCTGCTTCCGTGTCGGGAGGCAGGGGGAGGGCTCTAGGAGGCAGCTCCCCTGTCCTCCCGCGCGATGCTGTGTGGAGCGTTGCCGCGCGTTACCATGGCAACGCTCCACACAGCATTGCGCGAGGAGGACAGGGGAGCTGCTTCCTGGAGCCCTCCCCCTGCAGTGCTTACCACCACCGGACCACCAGGGATCGCTGTGTCCCCCCCCCCACTTCATTAAAGGTAAGAAGGAGGGAGGGGGGGTATACTGACACAGCACCCTTACCCCCCCAGAAGTAGCCCTACCCCCAGCACCCCTACCCTCCCCAGCAGCACCCCTACCCCCCCCAGCAGTACCCCTACCCCCCCAGCAGTACCCCCCCAGCAGTACCCCTACCCCCAGCAGTAACCCCTACCCCCAGCAGTACCCCTACCCCCCCAGCAGTAACCCCTACCCCCCAGTCTGTCTGTATGTGTATTCATCAGTCTCTGTATTCAGCAGTCTTGTGTGTGTGTATTCAGCAGACTGTGTGTATGTATTCAGCAGTCTGTGTGTGTATGTATTGCATTTGTTGGAGATACTAATAAATATAAGCTTAATTTTATCTATTTATATCATTATTTAAAATTTGTATCATTGAACTCTCTGTGTTCTTTTAAAACAAAAGTTATTAGTTCGGACAACAGTACGAGTTGTTTTTTTCTAAACTTAAACCTCAGTATTTGGGTTTAATTGCCGTGTTGGCACTTTAAGGAGAAAAAATGTTGGCATGTATTGCGGTTTGGGCACTCGGGCTCAAAAAGGTTTGCCATCACTGGTCTAGAATCTAGATGGAGGTGGAGGCGTTGCAAAGGGGAGGAGTTAAGATGCCACACCCAAAAGCTTTCTGCACCCAGACATCTGTGACCCTAGGATCGGCCCTGCTCAGGCGGTTCACCCAAGCTGTCAGGAGGGAAGGGGACAGAGAACCCATCCACCAGTCACTCTTGTATTGTGTCTTGGTGCTTTATCCTCTAGCTGGTATGATATAGGACTGCTCACATCTTACAGAGCATGAAGGGGGCAAGAAATTGAGCAGCTCCCTATGAGAGAGGGTAGAGTATAATGCAGTTTCTCTACCATGACCTGCAAGGCCATACTGCTGACAGGCTGTAATGAAGGGAGGAGAAAGAGATACCAGAGGGGCAAAGGGGTGATAAGAAACAAAAGGCACTAAAGGTGGGTAATACATATTTAAAAAGGGTTAAGTGACACCAGATGTAAGAGCCGCGGAAGTGCTAATAAGAGCAAGAAAAGGGGGGACACAAACTTAAAAGGGGGGAAAAAAGAGAGAAAATGGGGTAAGGTACACAAAAGGAGCACAGGTATGGTTAAGAATGGAAAAAGGGGGGTTTAAGAGACTACATATGTCTACACAGATAAAGATGCATTTTACAGTCCTTCAAAAATGCTTCTTTGCTTGCAAAAGTCCTTGCACCTGCTCCTTTTATAAAACCTTTTTAAAGTCTTCTGCACAGGATCGCACTGACAAGGTAAAGGGCCCAGTGGACATGGGCCATGGCCAACAAAGAAGATCAGAAGATTTCCCCAGCTTACCCTGCAGTGCCCACGCTACTTCAGTGTTGATTCAGAGAGACTGCATTACAAATGATGGGAGATGACATAATGCCAGAGGGATGAGAGAGAACTTTCTTTCAGGTACACACCAATTTATCTGGGGGGGTGAACGAACTATAGCACACATCTCACCACACACTACAGTCTTCATCTCCCCACATGCTCCAAGACACTGCACAGTCCCTATACACAAGCAGTACACCTCAGCCCCACTCTAAACACAACCCCTCAAGCACTTCTCTACACACAAGCAACCCCACCAGCAGATTTAGAACAAATGTGTCATTAAATTCCCTTGCACTGACCTTAACAGAGGGCATTTCCTTGTACCAAACCAACATACACTTTAAGGCTACTGACATACTGACACTTTAAGGCTATTCCAAGCACCATAACCACTACAGCCCTTTATAGTAGAAACATGCATTGAATGTATAGCCAGCCTGGAACTCTCATTCCGAGCTAACTAATGACGCTGCTGTTGGAGATTTTGTGCAGCGTTTCAAACAGACCCCAGGAACCATGATCACTTCAAATTCCTTAAGTGGTCATCATGATGCTTGGAGTTACCCCTTTAAGAGTCGCGCACGTGTATCCAGATGTTGAGCACGAGTGGGGGCCCTTTTAGTACCCTGGTTATATAGAATATCTGTCTGTATCCATCAAGCCAACAAGTTTCACACGTTCCAATAAAGCATGGCCAAACACTTCGATATTCTGTCAAAGAACTGAACGTTCCACCCAACGCACAGCGTCCCGCCCCTCTACCCATTCTGGAACTACGCTTTCTGCGTAAGCCCGCCCCCTCTTGCGTGCGACCCTTGGCGGGCGGTGTTGGCGCTCTGTGCTGCTGCTGTTTCTTCTGCTGCCGCTTTCTGTCAAATCCCGTGGTTCCGGTGTGAAAGCCGTGTTCCTTTCACCTTCCCGGTGCAATGGCGCAGAGTACCCCGCCTGTTTTTCCAGCTGTTCAGGCCGGGCTAAGGGAGGCCTTGTTGGAGACCCTGAGTGGCATCCTTTCTCCTGGACATGAGGTGCGAGCGGCAGCGGAGGAACAGCTCAAAGTGTTAGAAGTGACTGAGGGTGAGTGACAGGGGGGCGGACGTGGCTGCCAGATAAAGAACTTTTTTTGTGGGATGCTAATGAGTTCTAAAATCCCATGCGATTTAAAGATAGAGGATTTCATCCATCAGACCCTGGATAGAGAGCTAGGAGACCATAGTCTTACACCCAGGGGGTAAGAGCTTCCAGTTCATTTAATCTAAAACCAGGGGTTTGACATGTGCTCCACATTTTGTGCAGGGTATTAGCATAGTGTCCTGTTCTTAAATTAGGAAGTGAGTTTGGGGCTAATTTTTAACTTTAAATACCAGTAGCATAATCCTAAAAAAATATATATTTTCCCATTGTTAACGTGTCTCTCATCTTTTCACTGTGATAAGCGAAGATGGTACTTGTGTTTAACCAATTGCATGAGGTCAAAAAGAATCTAAAATGCATGTTTCAACCAATGGGTGTCTCTTAAATAACATGACCCAGCTTTGTGTACTGATCAAATGTACTATGTGATAGAACCAATATTATTTTAGGTAAATATTTAACATGTCCTATGTTGATACATCTTTTCACGTTGTTACTTTTGTTTATTTTGGCTATACATTGTTTCCACTCACTTCAACAGAGTTTGGGGTGCACTTGGCAGAGCTGACTGTGGATCCACAGGGTGCCCTTGCCATCCGACAGGTAGGACTTTTGACATTATTGCGACAACTACCATGAATTTATGTGTGCCCGTAAATCGCTGCTTCAGGGACAAATTCAATAATGCTACATAAGTGTGTATCATGTTTGGTCTGAGTCACTTTTAGGCTTGGTTAGAATTTCTTGCAAAAACTAAGGATTGCTGCAAATACAGTAACTTAATATCTTGAATCTTGATAAATGTTTATTAAGTTTTAGTCATCCTCTTAGCATGTTTTGCACATTTTTTTTTTTTTGGATACCTAAAAGTGTGTTAACTCTAACCTGTGGTGTTCCTTTAACACGACTAATCATGGTTAATGATAACTGTTTTTTGTGCAAGGTGAATATTTGTCATAATACATTTTTAATTGAGAATTTTATGTCTTCCTAGCTGGCATCTGTGGTGTTAAAGCAGTATGTAGAAAATCACTGGTGTGCCCAATCAGAGAGGTTTAGATTGCCTGAGACCACAGAAAGGGTAAGTGTCAGGGCGAGAGAATAATTTATTTTATTTACACTAATCCAGATGATGCATACGTAGGTATATTTATTTTATTACCCTTCAGGCAAAAGCTGCCATTCGTCTACTTCTCCCCCGTGGTTTGAGGGAATCTATCAGTAAGGTGCGATCAAGTGTGGCATATGCTGTGTCTGCCATTGCCCACTGGGACTGGCCTGAGGCATGGCCACAACTCTTCAGTCTGCTTATGGAAATGCTGGTGAGCGGGGAAGTTAACGCTGTACATGGGGCAATGAGAGTTTTGACAGGTAACTATATATTGATATTCTTTTTAATATATTAAATTTGGAAACATCCATTATTTGTAGTCTTTAAAAGAAAAATCAATGCACCATAACCACTGCAGTCTCTTGTAGTTATGTTGCCTGGAACCTTCCCAGTATCATTTGTCAAATCATTTTTAGAATGACACGACAACTTACCTGGGTCCCACTAGGCCCCTGTAGCCGCATTCAATGCTACTGCAGAACGTTAGTTAGCTTACTGAGCTAGGCAAGGCTGCCCTGCCATGCAGCTTCTCCTGCATGGAAAATCCAGGTGCTATGTACTGTGGAATGGCACGGGGGAACTTTTGGCACCAAAACAACTACAGCAATTGTTGTGATTAATGTGCTTGTAGTGTCCTATTAATCTAAATATGTCTTTTAAAATGGTTTAACGAGGGAACAAAACCTTGATAGTCACTTGTAACTTGTGTCAAACTTTTCCATGTTGTGTGTTTTTTTTTTGTTTTTTTTTATATATACTTGTGTGTGTATTGAGCAAATATGAGGTCTTGTCAGCCATACATTTTTCTGAAATCAATTAAATGCCTACCATTAAGCAGATCAATAAAATTGTTGACCACATGACATACTTGAAAAATTGCAAAATGTACCTTGATGTCATTGAATCTTATGTTATCTAATCCTGGCCTTTTGTAGAGTACTCTCTCCCTGCGCAGTGTAATATAAATATTGGTACACTCATGACCCTCCACTTGGGGACGAACACAAAATAGCTAAAGGAAACAGACTTTTGTATCAGTCAGGCAGAATGCCCCATTGACTCCTTACCTCTGTGGTCTTCCAGTCACTGCCTTTATGAGAGCTAGAGTGTTCCGTTAAATATGGAACTAAAAAATAATCACTTATCATGATATTCAAGACTTGTTGACATATGTGAAAAGATTGTAGCTCTGAGAAATTACATTTATTTTGCATTTATTCTTTTTTCTGTAGAATTTACAAGAGAAGTAACAGACACACAAATGCCTCTGGTTGCTCCCGTAATTCTTCCAGAGATGTACAAGATATTTACTATGAGTGAGGTATGTAACATGATATGATTGGCAGTTGCAATGTCTCTAAATTATAGTTTGTGGCTATAAATGACAAATCTGATAGCTGTATTAGCCTGTCCCAGTTCAGAATCTCAGGCATTTAAATACTGGATCTTAAGCTGCTAACTGGACACTACTCATAAGTATTTGCCAGTGGAGGGGTTGGGGGGGGGGGGAGTTAAACATGTATAAACAATGCATGGGTATTGTACTAAAACTGACATTTAGATTTGTCTTATTCTGTGTTGGACTGAATTGGAAATAATTCGTATTTGTAGTTTTTGATTGATATGTTGATATTTTGTTTTGGGGGTTGATTTTATCAGTAGTTGCATTCTGAAGCCACAGCTATAGTGTTCATGGGGGCTCCAGGACCAGAGCTACTACCAATACTACAGCTTCTCTTAAGACTTTTTAAAAGTAAGCAAACAAAAGGGGTCTCCCTATTAAATAAAATAATGGGGAAGGAAGGGAATTGTCACTTTAAAAAAAATTTGCCCTGTAGATGAGGGAGGGAACTTGCTACTGGCAAGTGAAAATTCAGCTCTGTAAGCTTTAAATAAGAGAGAGCAAGGCCCTGGCAGTTTGATTCTTTGTGGAGGCTGTTGATATATGGCAATCAGCCCTCACCTGTAGCAATGGAGTACTAAAGACTAATGAAAAGCTTACTTCCCTCCTGGACAGGCTGTAACAAATAGGAAATCACTGGCAAGTTATTTTCTTCTACCTTCAAGCCAGTCACTGAACTGTTTCACTTCTACATTATTGCAAAATTCAGATGATCTTATAAAATCGTTTTTTTTTTTTGTTTTTTTTTCTCTTCTTTCCATATTTAGGTCTATGGGATTCGAACTCGTGCACGTGCTGTGGAAATTTTTACAACTTGTGCGCATATGGTATGCACCATGGAGGAAATAGAGAAGGTCAGTAAACATGTGAAAGCATTACCTTTTATTTACGTGTCTGTGTGTAGGTATAATTCAAGAAGCATGAATATTTAAAAGAATACTTAAAGCACCATAATCACTACACTGTGCTTGTGTAGTGATTATGGTGCCTTGGTTCCCCTTCGTGTAAGCAGTCACAGTTTTATTGAACGGTTTGGACAGGTGCCCCTGTCTGCTCCTCTGAAGCCTCCGTAGACCTGGAAGCACTCTGCCTAACCTAAGTCTGGTGGTGTAGGGCTTAGATCACTGACTGAGACCGACCAGCTGTCGCTCTCAGCCAGTGATCTGGTCCTGCAATGCAGGGGTTTTGCTCAGGAGAGCTAACGGAAGCTCCTAGTCAGAGCTTCTGGCTCTCCTGAAGCATGCAGAAAGGTGGTTAGTGGTGCTCAGCAGATCCAGGTAACAAGTCAAACGAATGGTCCAGCACCCTCCAAACATAATCTAGTGTTGTTTTTATTTAGTGCGTAGTGGAAACACAAACCACAGTGCTTCAGCTCACACATGAGCCCTTTTTAAGTTCTATAACCTATTGACTACTTACATTGTGGGGTGTGGGTGCAAGGAGGATGCTGTAGTGTACAAATCCCATGATTATCAGCCTATCTATTTAATTCATAGAATCATTGGAGTTGTAGTTCAGCAACATCTGGAGGGCCAGAGTTTGGAGAAGCCTGCTGTAGTAGTTATAGTGCTTTAAATCTTGCTTAAGCTTAATATGAAAAACATGAGGAGTATGATATTTTTTACACTTATACATAGAATATGTATTCTTTTAATGGTGTGTACAACCATTTATAACTTACCCAAAGAATATCCAAACCACTATTATTTTTGTGTTTGTGAAATACAAATCTATATAGAGAGAGATACAATAAAACTAATTATAAAAGTTTTGAACACTAATATTTCATGGTGTAATCATAATGCAGTCATCGTGGTCCTTGGAGAAGACTTTTAAGACGCGATCCAACTGGAGACTTAATGATAAAAAAAACGAAATCTAGAGATAATTAAAGAAACCACTGTGATTTATTTATTTTTCCTCTGAGGAGATTTCTTCCCCAATTATCTGGTGCATACAAATGTACAGTTAGAGGCATTTTTGATCAAACTTGGTGCCCAAGAAAAAAGGCTCAGAGGGGCAAGCTTAGCTGAATTATACATACAACTAGATGAGCTGGAAGTCAAAAATAAGAGCGGACCCACAAAGGAAAAAAGCGATATCAGATTAATAAACTACTGATTCAGAAAGCCAATAACACCCTAGACTCTAGGGCCTAGAGAATCTCAAAAGAAAGTGGTACTACAGAAGGAAAAAAGCTGACAAATTAATGACAATAGATTGAAAAATGAAAGAGCAAGTAAAATAGTCTCAAAAATTACTTAGTCCTGAAAAAATTAGTAAAGCTTTTCGAGAATTCTACTCTGGTTTGTACAATCTGCTGAGGATCCTCTGCGAATGTCAAATATTTTTTCTTAAATATAATCTTCCAAAAATTTCTAAATAATACTTATCTAATTTAAACACACCTATTTCAGAGAACGAAATAGAAAATGCTATAAAGAAAAGTAATTAATTCAAATAAAGCACCTGGTCTAGATGGATATGACAACATTTATTTCACTCAGAGATAAGCTTAACCCCTTCCCGACTGGTGACGTACCAGGTACGTCCTCCAAACAACGGTCTGTAATGACTGCGGACGTACCTGGTACGTCATTTAGTAAATCTCCACTTACCTGACCGCTTGCCATCCCCCGCCGGCGATTGTGATCATGGGGTCTACCTTGGAGCTCAGGCAGACCCCCCACTGCCCAATCCGGCCCTCCCGCCCATGTGATCACGGGGCTGACTTGTGCAGTGCCTGCGGGGGGGCCTGTCTGATCTCTCAGGCAGTCCTCCTTGTACCTGAAAAAGTTTCAAACGTTAAAGTTAAATAAAAGGTTTTAAAGTCTATGGAGCTGCCAACAGGGGTACTGTCTGAGCTGTCAGGCAGTCCCCCAGGCTGCTAAAAAGTTTTTAAAAAATAAATATATTCAACATAATGCTAATTAAAGCATTTTATAATATATTATGCATATATATGATTTCATTCTAAGTGTACTTTGAGATAGATAGATAGAGAGAGAGATATATATATATATATATATATACACACACATATCAAAATACTCTGATAATGAAATCTTATATATGTATAATCTAAAATGCTTCAATTATTTTATAATATACATAAATAGGAAATAAGTGTGTGTGTGTGTGTGTGTGTATATCTAATTTAAATTGATTTTCTGAGTGGTATGTTAATTCCTCATTATCGGGGCCAGAGGCTTGGGAGTTTGAGGGTTCTGCGCAGTATCTTAGCTGTTCCTAGAACTGCACTCTTATGGACAGCGATCTCAGATGTCCCACCTGGAATCTGTTGAAGCCACTCCCCCAACTTGGGAGTCACAGCCCCGTGTGCTCCTATCACAACTAGTACTACTACTGCCTTCACTTTCCACATCCTTTCTAGTGCTTCTTTCAGTCCTTGGTATTTGTCCACCTTCTCATGTTCCTTCTTCCTAAAGTTCTAGTTACTGGGTATTGCCACATCCACCACGACTGCAGTCTTTCGTTCCTTGTCTACCACCACGATATCTGGTTGGTTGGCCAGCATTTGCTTGTCTGTCTGGATCTTGAAGTCCCACAGGATCTTAGCCCTGTCATTCTCAACTACCCTTTGTGGGATCTCCCATCTGGACTAAGGCAGGTCCAATCCATATTCTGTGCAGATGTTTCGGTACACAATCCCAGCAACTTGGTTGTGTCTCTCTGTGTATGCTGTTCCTGCTAACAACTTGCATCCGGCTACTAGGTGCTGTACTATATCAGAGGCCTCTTTGCACAGTCTGCACCTTGGGTCTTGCCTGGTTTGGAAGACTCCAGCTTCTATTGATCTGGTGCTGAGTGCCTGCTCCTGTGCTGCTAGGATTAGTGCCTCAGTGCTGTCTTTCAGTCCTGCCTTTTCCAACCACTGGTAGGATTTTGTCATGTGAGCCACATCCACTATCTGCTGGTGGTACACCCTATGGAGAGGGTTGTCTTGCCAAGGAACCTCCTCTTTTTCTGCATCCTCTATCTGTTGAAGTCTCAGGCATTCCCTTAGCAGTTCATCTTTGGGAGCTCCCTTTGTGATGTACTTGTGGATGCTCTGTGTTTCATCCAGGACTGTGGCCTTGACACTCATCATGCCTTGACCTCCTTCCTTGCGGCAGGTGTACAGTTCCTGGGTGCTGGATTTCGGGTGGAATCCTCTATTCATAGGGAGTAGTTTCCTGGTCTTGACATCCATGGTGACCAGTTCTTCTTCTCTTGGCCAGGTTATTATTCCAGCTGATGACCGGTAGGGCATATGTGTTGATGGCTTGCCATTGAACTGGGACCTAAGGACCTGTCTGACTCTTTGGAGGTATTTGGATTTTGCTATTCTCCTTGCCTCTTCCTCATGGTTGCCATGCGTTTGTGGTACCCCCAGGTACTTGTAGCTGTTCTCTACATCTTCTATGCATTATATATATATATATATATATATATATATATATATATATATATATATATATATATATATATATATACACACACTCTGCATTATATATACACACACTACACACACTCTGCATTATATACACACACACTACACACACACACACACTACACACACTCTGCATTATATACACACACACACTACACACACTCTGCATTATATATACACACACAGCTCCCCTGTCTAAACAAATTGCATCCACTACATGTGGCATGTATATTTTGTGCATTTATATTTTAGAAGTTATTTTTTCAAAATGGTAAATGTACAGGTTATCGGCTATCTGCCTGAAAGTTCAGAGTATCTGCTCTAAAAAAACAATATCGGTCGATCCCTAGTTTAAAACAGTAAAACTTATCACGACGATGAAATCGCCAGTAAAGTGCAGTTTTTGTGTAAAAAAAAAAAATTAAAAAATGCAAAAACCAAATATGAACGATAACTTTGGCCAGCGTTTGTGTGGCTACTACAAAAGAATGGACATACTCCATTTTGAATACCCTAGATTGTGTACTTTTTAAAATGGTATGTCATGGTGGGGTTAACTTGGCAAATGGCAATTTACAAAAACAGAAATTGGCATATGTTATTTTTGACCAGGTAACTTTCCAAATACCATAAAACCTGTACTTTGAAGAGGGACTGTTGTACTCGTGAGACATTTTACACAAATGAGTATTTTAGAGCAGTAAAATGTATTATACTGATATCGGTGAAATGGCAGTTTGTGTGAAAAATTCTAAAAACCTAATATAAACAATAATCTTGTTCAGGGTTTGTGACTACTAAAAATGACTGGACATACCCCATTTTGAATACCATGGGTTGTCTACCTTTACAAACAGCTTGCCATGATGGGGTTAATTTTCATTCCTGGGCTGCTCTACAGTCTCAAAGGCAACATAGGCCGTGCAAACATGGAAAAGGGAAAGCCCTACGTTTGACCCCTGTAAGTTTGCAAAAAAACTGTATATTGGGGACACTGTTGTACTCAGGAGATGTTGAACACATATTGGAGTGTTCTCTGTCAGTAACGCATAACTGGAACTGAGAATCCATGTCTAAAGTACAATGTGAGAGAAAAATAACACAAAAAAATGACTACCCAAAAATTTGACAAAGACTGGTGGTAGAATTAGTGCATGGAAAGTGTTAAAATACCACCATTTGAAATACCCTAGGGTGTCTACTTTTCAAAAATATATGATTTGACGGGGTTAAATTACATTGGCCGACCTCCAAAAATGTCCGAAATAGGACATGGGTGCATGATGACCAGCTGTGAAAATTAAATATACACTGGTTATTCAGGGATTCCTGACTAAAAAGAAATGGTTTGGAAATAGCAAAGTGCTACTTGTACTTATTGCCTTATAACTTTCCAAAAAAAAAGCTAAGAACATGTTAACATTGGGTATTTTTAAACGCAAGACAAAATTGTGAAACTATTTAGCAGGGTTTTTTTTTGGGCGGTTGTAGATGTGCAACAGATTTGGGGGGTCAAAATTCGAAAAAGTGAGTTTTTGTTTTTCATCATATTTTATAAAAACTTTTATAGTAAATTATGATATGATGAAAATAATGGTATCTTTAGAAAGACCATTTAATGGCGAGAAACTGTATATAATATGTGTGGGTACAGTAAATGAGTAAGAGGAAAATTACAGCTAAACACAAACACCGCAGAAATGTAAAAACAGCACTTGTCCTTAAAGGACCACTATAGTGCCAAACTCGTTTTCCTGGCACTATAGTGTTAATAGGTCCCTCCAGCCGGGCTGAAGGGGGAGGAAGGGGTTAAATTCTTACCTTTCTCCAGCACCGGGCTCCCTCGGCGCTCGGGACTCTCCTCCTCCTTCCCACGTCATCGGCTGAATGTGCATGCGCAGCAAGAGCCACGCACGCATTCAGTCAGTCCATAGGAAAGCATTCTCAATGCTTTCCTATGGAAGCTGGCTTCTTCTCACTGTGAAAATCACAGTGAGAAGCGCGGAAGCGGCTCTAGCAGCTGTCAATGAGACAGCCACTAGAGGCTGGATTAACCCTAATGTAAACAGAGCAGTTTCTCTGAAACTGCTATGTTTACAGCAGGCAGGGTTAACCCTAGATAGACCTGGCACCCAGACCACTTCATTGAGCTGAAGTGGTCTGGGTGCCTATAGTGTTCCTTTAATAGGTCCTTTATATTTGAAGCTAAACTATTTTTACTCCTTATAAATATACTTGATATCTTTGACCAGTATTCTTTTATAGTTATCCTAATATATCTTAATTGCAGCAAAACTAATGATGGCCAAAAATTTTAAAAGTGTGGTGACACCATGTTGGCCTCTAGTTAAATAGCAGTTGTTATATCAAATAAGGACTGAGAGGGATATACTTAAATAATCTGACAATAACTATGAATATTGGTTGGTACAATTTGCAAAGCTATGAGGGGAAAATACACTCCTGACAGTGCAATTTCTTTTTTTTCATCTTCTAATGTAAGATTCGATATAAATATATTTGAAGCCCCCCTACCCCATTCTCCCCCCAGCGCAGAGAAACTGTTAACCCCTTAAGGACTGGACTGTTTTTGCGATGTTGTACATTTGTGACCAGGCATATTTTTACACTTTTGTGGTGTTTGTGTTTGGCTGTAATTTTCCGCTTTCTCATTTACTGTTCCCATACAAATTATATATTGATTTTTTTCAGGACAAAAGGGGCTTTCTTTACATACCATTATTTTTATAATCTCATGTATTTTAATTTAAAAAATATAAAAAAATATGATGAAAAATTGAAAAAAATACATGTTTTTTGACTTTTACTTGAAAAATCATTTTACTCATCTACAAAAGCGAATGAAAAAAACTGCTAAATGCTAAATTTTGTCCTGAGTTTAAAAATACCTAGTGTTTACGTGCTTTTTTGCTTTTTTTTGCATGTTATAGGGCTATAGGTACAAGTAGGATATTGCGGTTTCAAAACATACATTTTTAAAATTTATCAATAGTGACATTGTAACACTATTATCTGTCATAAATGAATAACACCCCACATGTACATATTTTTTTTTAAAGTAGACAACCCAGGGTATTCAATATGGGGTATGTCCAGTCTTTTTTAGTAGCCACTTAGTCGAAAACACTGGCCAAAGTAAGCATTCATATTTGTTTGTGTGTTAAAAAAGTAAAAAAAACTAAATTGAACGCTAATTTTGGCCAGTGTTTGTGACCAAGTGGTTACTAAAAAAGACTGGACATATACCCCATTTGCAATACCTTGGGTTGTCTTCTTTTGCAAATGGTATGCCATCATGGGGGTAATTCTCATTCCTGGGCTACCATACGCTCTCAAAGGCAACGTAACCAACCTGGCCATTTTCAATGTAAAAATATTTGACCCATATATTTGACTTTGTAACTTTCAAAAATGCTATAAAACCTGTACATGGGGGGTACTGTTTTACTCGGGAGACATCGCTGAACACAAATATTAGTGTTTAAAAACTGGAAAACGTATCAGAACAATTATATCATCAGTAAAAGTGCTGTTTGTGTGTGAAAAATGCAAAAAAAGTAACTTTCACTGACAATATCATCGCTGTGATATGTTTTACTGTTTTGAATCACTAATATTTGTGTTCAGCTAAGTCTCCCGAGTAAAACAGTACCCCCCATGTACAGGTTTTAGGGTGTCGTAGAACGTTACAGGGTAAAATACAGTGCTAGCAAATTAAATTCTCTGGACTTTCGGCCTGGGTTGGCAGGCAGGTCCCTCAAATTGCAATCAATAAAATTACTTAATTATGTAAAATATTACATAAATACGCACGTAGAATTTAAATATATATGCATATTTATATATTTGAAGTCTACGTGTATATTTATATAATTATTTATGTAATTTTGTATATGGACATATGTATATTTCGTATTATATTTATTTATATATACATAGATATATATACAAATTCATTCTAAGTGTATTTTGATATAAATATATATATTAATTTTAAAATACAGTTAGAATAAAATTTCATATAGATATATAATTTTTTTTAAATTTTTTATTATTTAAAAATTTTTTATTTAATTTAAATTACTTATTTATATTTTATTATATATGTGTGTGTGTGTGTGTGTATATATATGTATATGTGTGTGTATATGTGTGTGTGTGTGTGTATATATATATATATATATATATATATATATATATATATACACGTGTGTAATTTATAAGTGTATTTTTATATTAATATAAGTACATATTAATATAAAAATACACTTAGTATGGCAATATATATATATATTATATAGATATAATATATGTCTATATATCATATATATACACATATATAATTATTATAATTTTTTTTATTAACACTAACTTTATTTTTTTTATTGATTTTACACATGCAGGGAGACTGCCTGTCAGCGCAGGCAGACACTAGGACACCTATTGTGACCATGTGATCGCTGTGTTAAGCGATCACATGGCCACAGGGGTCCTAATCCAGTGTGGGGAGACTGTCTGGGCTGCAGGCAGTCTCCCCACAACCGGAGCCACGCTGATCGCCGCCGGGGGAACGACGGCGATCAGGTAAGTAACTCAGACCTTTAGGACGGTCCTGAACCGTCCTCGGTCGGGAAGGGGTTAAATATGTAAATTGTCGAAATGTCATAATGTATATTTAAGTATGTATTTTAGTTTTTTTTCTTTCTTTTTTTTTTTTCTGCTGTTATTGTGATTTGTTACTTTTTTTTTTTTTTTTAATTCTTTATTTTTGTTTCAACACCAAGTGCAGCTTAATTACATTTAGTGGCCCGCACAGGGGCCGTTCATCAACATATAATGCAATTCTTTGTACAGAGAATAGGTGAAGGTGTATCAGGTATACTGGTTTTAATGTGCCGCTCGGTGGTGTTTTTCAATTTTTTAGGGCCTTTCAGGTCCCTATGTCAAGCATGAACAAAAATGAATTCCATACAATGTGTTATACGTTTATGTAGCATATGAAACCATTAACATAGTGTGGTCCTAAGTTCCGCCCGGCAGTTTCATCGTCATTGTGGTTGTCAGTGTAACACTCATAGTGGTTCTTGCTGTTGTGTTCCTTATGTGTTCGCTAATGCGTCTGATTTGTTTTGTACTGTGTTAGCAGCGGACTTCTTGCATGTCCGTCCCCTAAGGTTATGTCCGCCTAGGTCCGAGTTGGGTGCTCCCCCAACGTGAACAGTTTCCATGAGGCTGTTGGAGGCCCTTATGTGGCGTTCTTCCCCCCTTTGGGGCAATTCCCTAAGGGACTGCTAGCCCGGTCGCATGTGTGTGGTGGTAATTATGCCGCCGTGAGCGTTCATTGCGTTCGTTTTCTACGAGTGTTTTGTCCTGTTTTTGCTGCCTAACTAGGTCATTCTGTGTGTGTCACCTGTGGTTCAAGGCATTCGCGTTAGCCGGTGTTTATCTGATATGGTGTCCCGTATGGCTGGTGGTTTAAGAGATGGGGAGGTCCTGGACGGGGCTGTGGGGGAGGGGTGTGTTGTTCGTCGGGGCGGGCGTAGGTCTACGGATCTGTTACACACCTTTTTCAAGCTATATGGTGTCGTTAATTAGCGTACACTTCCCAGGGTTACCTGATTTTTAGGAATGATTTTTCCGTGTGTCTAATTTGGGCTGTGAGTTTGTCCATCGGGTATGTGTCTTTGATTTTTAACTATCACATCGTTGTCGGTGGGAACTGTGGGTTTCAGCCACATCTGTGCAAGAGCTCTTCTCGCAGCCAGTGTGAGTTTGTTTAAAAGTTGTTGTTCTTTCCTGGGGAGGCCGTCTGTTGGTCGGGACAGTAGTATCGCCCAGGGGTCTAAGTCTATGTGTCTTGTGAGGACATCTTTCAGTAATGTCTGAACCCTCTTCCAGTATTTGGTCACTTCAGGGCATTCCCACCACATGTGGACAAAGGTGCCTTTGCCTCCGCATCCCTTCCAGCATGTGTCTGTCGAGGTTTTCCCCATCTTATGGAGTTGGACAGGTGTTGTGTACCTAAAACAATAAATAGTTGCAGCGCACTCAGACTACAAAACAATACATAATACAAAGAAGGCTACTAAAATGCCTATCTGAGAATAAATATGGGGATTTAGTTCCACCATATGGCCATATGTTGTTAAGCCCACCACTACTTGGTGTTGTGTACCATCTCATAAGCATTTTGTAGGATTGTTCCTGGTATAATACGCAAATCGACGTTTTAGCCGTCACTTCCCATATATCAACCCAATCCTCACCTTCTAAGGCCCCCCACTGGTGTAAGTATCTTGGGTCTGGGGCTCCCTTTTCCTGGGCGCTGCGCTGCGCGGAAATGGCCGTAATCAACCCCTTTTGAGTTGTTTCGCCGTTACACAGCTGTTCATAGAATGTCATTGGGGTCTGTGCTGCTTTTTTTTATTTTTTTTATTTCGGGGTTTTTGGCATTGTCTCGCAACTGTACATATCGGAAGACGTCTTTTGTTGTTAGGGGTGCTATGGTTTTTAGGGTGTCAAAGGTTTTGAAGGAGTCGCTGTCCTACATGAGCCCATATCTTTGCATTCCCGTGTATTCTATCCCCCTAAAGTCTCGTGCGCTCAGCCCGGGCCCAAATGCTTTATTCTGTAGGTACGGTGTCAACGGCGAGGGTGTATGTTTTAGTGCGTATTTGGTGGCTGTCAGATCCTTATGGAATTGTGTGATTTTTTTTTTTTTTTTACTTTTAATGTGTATATGTAACGGGAAAAAAGAAAACTCAATAAAAGATTAATGATAAAGAAGGAGAAAGTGGGGAAAAAAGATACAATATGTGTCTATATCTCTTTCTTCTTCTCCAATCTTGGTCCCAGTATTACACTACATTGTTTGCTGTTTGTTTATATAAAAATAAAATGTGTACAGGTAAAGGCATGCTGATAGGTTACCCTTATTATTGAAATGTATGCCTTTAAAAAGAGCTTTTCTTATAGTACCTCTTTCTGGCTTTCAGTGGGGTTTGAACTGCTTAGTGTGTCCGGCTCAGCTAATTGTTAATTTTGCTGCTGACTGCAGCTCTATTGAGGCAAACACACACAGTCTAGTTTCAGCAGATCTGCTCAACTTTTCTCCCTCTTCCACTCCAATAGTTTAATACAGTTATCCCCACTAAACTGTTTCAAGGCATTTCAGACGTTAATAATCACGTGCCAGTAGATATTTACATCATTTTGTAAAGGAACGCTTAAGTGCTTTGTGTCTGGACTCTCGGCGCTTATAAAAGGTCATAAATAGGACAATTTCAATATAATTGGTGTCAGAAACACCTGATTGACTGCAAGGGAGTTTTTCTTCCGCTTCCATTGGCTCCACTGAACTAATGGAAGTGGTAGGCATGCTTGACGCCTGCCTTTTCCCCTTTTCGATGAGCAGTACTACAGCTTTTTGAGAAGACAGGAAAGTTGTGATCCAGCACAGATGCCACTCGTATGTATGTGAATACATATTTCATCTATCTGGCCGTTTGAGAATATAATCAGGCTGTTTGATTTGTTAGGTGTGAACATATGTAAAAGAAATCTAATAGAATTGTGATCAGAAAGTCTCTGAAGTGTTGCGGGTTAAATTTACGGTTATCAGCTACTTGTGGCTATGTATGAATTTACTAACCCAGGTCTATATATATTATTTTTTTTAGTTTTTGTATAATAATACTCTCATCAAGTATACATGCACCTTGGGTCAAACAGTGCTTGAAAACCAACACTGTTGAACAGTGAGGTGCTTCTGCCAAAATAGCCAAGTAAAACTCTTATTTCAATCAGATGGTCTCATAGATACCATTGGATTGATGTAGCAGACCCCCCCCCCCCACACACATACACACTAGCCTCCCAATGGATTCTTGTGGAAAATCACTCGATTAGCATAGATCATTAAGATTGTCAGCCACAGAGACAGGACCGGCTGTGATTAGAGCACCATGGCGAGGGAGAAAGGGTAAGTTATTCCTAAGTGTTCTTTTAAAGTGTTTGTCTTGTCTCTCCTGTGAATATGTCATGTTTGAAAATATTTTTTTTCTGTTAATGTTGTTGGCTATACATCTTACAAATGTCAGCATACTGTAAAATATTGTTTGTTTGTTTTTTTTTTTACCCACATTTAAGGGTGTTGCACATGCTTTGATCTTCCCTGTGGTGCAACAGTTCACAGATGCATTTGTCCAAGCGTTGCAGATGCCCGATGGTCCCACATCTGACAGCGGTCTTAAGATGGAAGTCTTAAAGGTATGCGCTGCAAAATATATTTGAAGCATGAGATCCCATTACATAAACCACATATCTTGACTATGGGCTAAACACAGATATTACACAGAAAATTCAATGCTTTAATTTTATTGTGACCACTTTTAACCTCACCTTGTCAAAAGGCTTGTGTTCTCTGCGGTCACTTCCATGTTGTGCCCGAAGATCAAACTAGTGATTCTCTAAAATCAGTTCTTCCATTTGCTCTTTATTGTAATTGGATGTTGGGAAACACAACATACTGGCAGTCTAGAGACCCAACTAGGGTTTGCAGATCACATGCAGATGGATAATATGTTGCAGCATGTAGACTTTATATGCTGTAGGATAATTTGTTTATAAATCCCAAAGGAACTTTTCTTAACTGCAATGATTTCTCGATCACAACTCTGTTTCCTGTGAAACCCTGCTTAAGTTTTAAATATTTCTTCAGGAATGTGTGCAGCAAGCTGGGCACATACAATTAAAGGACCACTATAGTGCCAGGAAAACATACTTGTTTTCCTGGCTCTATAGGGTCCTTGGTTCCCCCTCACCAGCCGGCCTCTAGGGGGAGGAAGGGGTTAATCCCTTACCTTTTTTCCAGCACCGGGCTACCTTGGCGCTGGGGACACTCCTCCTTTCCCGTCATCGGCTGAATGCGCATGCGTGGCATGAGCCATGCGCATTCAGCCAGTTTAATAGGAAAGATTTCTCAGTGCTTTCCTATGGATGCTGGCATCTTCTCACTGAAAATCAGTCGGAAGCGCCTCTAGCGGCTGTCAATGAGACAGCCACAAGAGGCGGGATTAACCCATTTGTAAACATAGCAGTTTCTCTGAAGCTGCTATGTTTATAGCAGGCAGGGTTAATCCTAGAGGGACCTGGCACCCAGACCACTTCATTAAGCTGAAGTGGTCCTTTAAAGTTGCCTGTTGAAGCATCTGAGTTGTAATCCCTACCTACTTTCATTTGTTTGTGTCAGTGTCTCCAATATATTTTTATTTTCTCCGGGGGGGGTGGGGGGGGAGTCGAGATTCGCGCTTTGGGGTAAAACTGTTCAAAAATGGTTTAACCCCTTGAGGTAATAATGCACTCAGAGGCCTTCTAGTGCCATAACTTTTGTTTAAATTAAGATTTTATGGTGTCTATAGTGTTCTTTAAGTACCACCATTTTTGGTGTTTATCACACATTGTATTTAGTGAAATAAAGGTGTTGCATATACAGATTGTTTACCTTTTTCAAACATTGCTCTTACTTAGAAATAGAATTACTTTTGCCGTCATTTATCACAGTGCAGGGACCACAACCACAGGCAAGCTGTAATGTGTTTTTTGTTTTTTTGCTTAGATTGTCCCTTTACAAGGGAAGAAAACCAATCTGAGCACACAGTGAAAAATATAATTCAGCACAAAAAGTTATGCATTGTGGATTACTACAAGCCAACTGTAGTGGCTATTATTATTATTATTATTATTACCATTTTATATAGCGCCAACAGATTCTGTAGCGCTTCTCAATATTATGAGAGGGGAGATTTAACTATAAATAGGGCAATTACAAGAAAACTTACAGGAACGATAGGTTGAAGAGGACCCTGCTCAAACTGTGCGTTCCCTGGTAAGGGGACAAACTAGTTCTGCTTGGTATTCATTATTTGGCAAAACTATTCCCTTTCTCCTAATCAACAGTGGGTTGCAGATCAGTTAGAACCTCTTAGCTATGCAGTTGACATTTTGAAGGGCAAAATTTATCTTTTTCTCTGCTTCTATTTACTCTTCAAGTATATTCTAATATTTTGTTAAACCAGAAAGCATAGCCATCTCTGTAAGTAAATCGGATAATAAGTTTAAGTAAATGAACCGTAAACATCTTTCCTGTACAAAACAAAACCTCCTACAATAAATACAGCACATTACATAAAAATATGTCCTTATTTAGCTTTTTTTTTTTATATGACATATGGACACGTCAATAATAAAATTTTGTTTCTACAGTTTTTTTTTTAGTTGAGTGAAGCTGTGGCTCACATGGACAAGCTCTCAAAGTGAATAACTTGATACTTTTCATGGAAAAGAAAAACATAGCCTGCATGTTAATTGGCAACACGCTCTTGTACAAAGACTTTGAACACTTGCATGTTATACTTACTATTTAGAGTAGGATTTTCACTCAACATTGGTGTTAATATTTTCTTCATTGCAGGCGGTGACTGCTTTAGTGAAAAATTTTCCTAAACAAATGGTTTCATCGATGCAGCAGATACTACCTATTGTATGGAACACGCTTACTGAGAGCGCTACTTTATATCCTTTATACAAAGCCTCCGTAACTGCATAATTTCTTTAATAGCGTGTTTGTGTAATGCCTTTTCTATTTGCCATCTTCTTTGTCATCACCACACTTTGCATAGGGTTGACAGATGAGCAGTAGGAGCGTGCTACCAAAGTCCTCACTCAGCCTGCCTTCCAGGATAATTGTTTTTTTTTTTTTTTTTAAACAAAAAAAGTTATATTAAAACAGATTTTTGCACGGGGAAATATAAATCAGGGAAACCTCATGTGAAAATCCCGCGTTTGGTATTTCATAAAACTAAGTAATTGATTGTAATGTCTACAACAGTAAACAATGTGTGAGAAGATTGCTGCAATATAGCAAAAGATAACCGTTTAACCGTCTATTCAATGATATAACAGGCTTTATTTATCCATTGCCAAAAATAAACATAACACTGACAGTTGTATCTATATGCTTATTAGACATAGTGATCCTAAAAATCAAGCCAACAGGTGATATATTGTGTCTCTATATATTCCCTATTAGTATAATAAACATCCCTTCAGAATCATTTCATAATTACAATGTCCAAATAATCTGGAACAATCGTTGAAAAAGGAGAGGGGAGTTTAATTGAGGAAAACAAAATATAATAGAGATCACCTACTGCACCTTCAAGGGTGCAAAAAAACTGAAATAAGTATAAACTCCTGCATCTACACAGGTTCTATTAAGGCCTGATACTAATATCCTTTAGCACCTCCAGTATGTATGCTAGGAGATAGGAGACTCCATTGCAGCCGTTTATACAGGGACTTTACCATTAGCATCCATGAAGGTGGATCCGTGAAATCCGTGAAAGGTGAAGGTGCATCCGTGAAAGTGTAGGTGCAGGAGTTTATACTTATTTCTGGGGGGGTTTTGCACCCTTGAAGGTGCAGTAATTGAAGGGGTTTTGGTGATTGTATTTTAATAGTCCAGACCATACATAAGTGGACTTTTTGCAGGATAAAGAGCAGTATATATGTATAGAAATAGGCACTTTTAAGCCCCCAGGCAATTGCTACCTTTGATTATCGTCATACTTACCTAAGCTGTGTCTAAAGTGTCTTACCTGCTCCCTCCTTCTATCTCTCCAGATCTTATCACTTTGTATACGTATCCTACTATAATTACCCTACTTTTCTACTCCAATAACTACCATCACAGCCAATTGACAATTTATCTCCCTATTATGTTTTTTTTTTTTCTCTTCAACTAAACTCTTCTTTTTCAACGATTGTTCCAGATTATTTGGACATTGTAATTATGAAATGATTCTGAAGGGATGTTTATTATACTGATAGGGGATATATAGACACACAATATATCACCTGTTGGCTTGATTTTTAGGATCACTATGTCTAATAAGCATATAGATACAACTGTCAGTGTTATGTTTATTTTTGGCAATGGATAAATAAAGCCTGTTCTATCATTGAATAGACGGTTAAATGGTTATCTTGCTATATTGCAGCAATCTTCTCACACATTGTTTACTGTTGCAGACATTCCATTCAATCATTTACTTAGTTTCATGAAATACCAAACCAGGGATTATCACGAGGTTTTACCTGATTTATATTTTTACTGGGTGGAATTGGTACCAACCCCCGTCCGGGATATTCTCAGTATAGGGGTGACTTAGTCTATTTTTGTTTTCCAGGAAGAAACCTTCTATATTTAAAAAATGGGTATATATTTTTCCTGCAATAAATTCTTTCTTTAACATGGCTTTTCACCTATGTCCGTACTGAAGTAAATGATACTGAGGAATTGGAGGATCCCGTGGATTCTGATGGTGAGGTTAATAACAATACTAACTTTTAAGTGCATTGTGAAGTACAACTCCTAAGAGCCAGTTGATATTTATTTTTATTAATTGTACTTTATTGAAAGATTGGAGTTTGGGTACAGAAAGCAAAATGTGGGGTGGGGGGTGCGCAAAAAGAATATATGGCACAAAATAGATATCACATTGATTTAGTACATACAATAAGAGTCATATTCCGTTATTAACCTGGTTGTATGTTTGGTTTTTAACGGTTACTCCAATAATGGGAGCAGCTCTTTTGCCTTAATGCAGGAGGGACATATTGCTTCTAAACATTGGGCTTGAATATTATTGTTAAAGGCACTTTAGGCATCCAGGTCACTTCAGCTCATTGAAGTAGTCTGGGTGCATGGTCCCAGGTCCTTTAACCCTGCAAAGGTAATTATTGCAGTTTTTAATAAACTGCAATAATTACCTTTGACTGTTAATGCCACCTCTAGTGGCTGTCTTTACTATGCGGGAAATACTAATGCAAGTGCGGCCATTGCTGCTCATGCGCTTTAGGTCTCTCCCGGTGGCTGATGGTAGGGGGAGGCGTGGAGCCAGAGCAACCTGGACTCTGCTAAGTGACAGAAGGGATTTTTAACCCCTTTTGCACCACAGGGGTGGGCCATGTGGAAGGGGTCACTATAGGGAGCTATAGTGCCAGGAAAACAACTTTGTTTTCCTGGAACTAAAGTTTCCCTTTAAGTGATGAGGTCAATATGTATCTAGATTTTATTTATTTTGACACATAAATAATAGTACATTTCATTGATCAACATGTCACAGGTAACACAGCAAAAAGTATTGTATCCAGATGAACAATGTCTTGTTTTCATTAAAGAAACAGTCAAACAATAATTTCTCAAAAGCAAGACCGAAGTGAAAATAAACTATTGATGCTATTCTTAACTTCAAATAATATAATGCAGAAATACAGTTGGTTGACAGCATGGGTATAACTGATAGACAAATAATTATGGCTTAGAAGCTTGGTGAATGAGTAATAAAGCATAAGTCAAGTAAGTATTCACAAGATAGGCCCATCGAAAAAAGAATTAGATCCACATCTAATGAGTAGTAATTTAAACAAAAAGCATCAAACAACAGAGTACGAATGAAGGCAGGTACATAGAGCCAAAAAGCTGAGTACCACAGCCAAAGAGTCTAAGCCCAGTTTCCTGATGTGATTTGCAGTCTTCTGGATCTTCGAGAAGTACTTCTTTAATGAACTCCATTCCACTGGTCAGAGTTCACTCATAATCCTAGTGCGTCCCCCTAGCGTAATTGCTCTAGTCACAAGCCAGAAATGGAGCAGACACTCAATGTCCCTGGAACCCCGCCCCTTGCCCAAGCGTAGGCCCGTGTCCCTGAGTCGATTCACCCAGCTTCTATCCAAGTTAAAGAAATGTGAGTATTGTATACTAAGTGCAAGGCACTGTGTGGCACCAGGCCCAGGTGCAACATTGTTCAATCTGTTACATAAAGCTAGTCTCTCTTTCCTACTTTTCCATGCTGGAGTATTCTTTTGGAAAGTGGTAGTATTAGTTGGTTGCAGAGGGACAAAAGTTTGTGTATCGTTTGGTCCGACCACCAGAGTCACAGTACTTTCATTTCTGCTTTAAATATACATAACTGTGTATCAGGCTCTTTCATTGTAAATAATTAAATACATTTCTACTTTCCAAAAATAATACATTTTGTAATTCTCCAAGTTCATTGTTGCGGATGGATTGTGATAATTGTGTTATTCCCTTGTCTGACCATATTCAGTAGGAAAATTGTGGGGATGTAACCTTAAGGGAGGACATGGGGTAGTATTGAGCCTTTTCATTAGGCTATGCTAGATTTCAAAAGATGATTTTGTGGTTTGATATATAAAGTCTTAAAGCAAAGTTGTTTAGGTGTCCATATCAACCCAGTTTAATTGGGATGCAGCAGAATGGAGATTAATACGCAGTGTACGGATGGTTGCGATATAATAGTTCAGAATAGTGGGAACCTCCCATTGCAAATGGCCCTATAAGAAGGAGAATTTTACTCTGGGTTGTCTGCGTTCCATAATAAAGGATATCAAGAAGCCCTGAAGTTTAGCACAGTAGGTCAAAGTAATTGATATCGGAAAATATATTTCCTGTTCAAGGCAGGAATGGGGATTTCCATCCATTCAGTTTGTTTAATTTGGCTGCGAAAGGGGTATTTGATTAAATTTATATATGATCGCTGTCGATTTTAGAATTTTATATTCCTAGATATGTGAGGCAATCTTGCCTCCAGTCTAAGGAGAATTGTGCCTCCAATGACTGAGTCAAGGTTTTAGGAAGGGTTATTGGAAGGGCCTGGGTTTTTTTTTTTTTTTTAAGTTTGTAGTCTGATATCTATCCATAATCCTTCGACAGAGAGCGTAGATTGGGGAGTGATATGCACCAAATAGGAAGGTTTAATCATTAGTGAAGATGTTTAGCATCTGGAACTGCTACTTTTGTTTGTGTGAGGCAATAAAAAGACCTAAGTGCCAAGCAGATGTTGTCAGTGCTTACACTTGGGAATGTGAAGACAGAGACCTTTTTACACTTGCAGAATTTAAAGGGATACTATAGTCACCAGAACACCTACAGCTTATTGAATTTGTTCTGGTGAGTAGAATCATGTTTTCTGCTGTAAATACGGTCTTTTCAGAGAATATGCAGTGTTTATATTACAGCCTAGTGATAACTTTAATGGCCACTCCTCAGATAGCTGTTAGAGATCCTTCCTGGGTCATGGCTGCCTAAAATGCATCCAAACATTCAGTATCTCCTCCCTCTGCATGCAGACACTGAACTTTCCTCATAGAGATTCATTGATTCAATTCATCACTATGAGGAGATGCTGACTGGCCAGGGCTGTGTTTGAATCATGCTGGCTCCAACCCTGATCTGCTGCTTTGTCAGTCTCAGCCAATCCTATGAGGAAGCATTGTGATTGGATCAGGCTACCACTTCTGATGATGTCAGCAGGCAGTGGGCAGGTCAAAAGGAAACCGTGACAAAACAAGCAGCTGCAGACTTGAATACAAATACGGTTTTACTATATTTAGAGAGGCATGAGGGGACCAGATGGTGGTTTTAACCTTGTAGGGTCAGGAATACATTGTGTTCCTGACCATATAGTGCTCCTTAAAAGATAAATACATTTTAAATTTCTTGGCAGGTGTAACATCTACATGTAACGTGGAACACAACAACTATGCTGCTGTCGTGGGGAAAGTGGATTATTTAATAGGAAACACTGTTAGTTATTTAATATCTATATTTCCTGTCAAATGTAGATGAAAAGTTGAAGGGGCACTAGGCACCCAGACCACTTTAGCTCATTGAAATTGTCTAGGTGCAGTGTCCTAGCACCCTTAACCCTGAGCAGGTAATTATTTCAGTTTTTAATAAGATGCAATAATTACCTGCTATGATAATTCCTCCTCTAGTGGCTGATTACCAGAGGGACTTCCAGGTGGTTAGGCGACTTTAGGTTGCCTAAATGACGCTGGACATCCTCACGCTAGTCTCACCGGAATCTCCATAATAATGCATTGATGGAGGGTGGGGGTTGCCTTGACAGAGGGGGAAGCTATGGATTCAGAAAAACAAGCTTGTTTTCCAGGCACTATAGTTTCCCTGTAAGCAGTTTTATAATTTTGGGCATTTACTTTGGGAGGGTCCAGAGAGTCCGCATCCCTAAAGTCCAGGAATGCACCCATATGCCATGAATTGTGGCATGCCTATCATGACATGATAAGGCAAATATGTATTCACCGCTCTTCCCTTGTGGTTGTGTTGGGGAAGAGAACCTTCCATTTAGGTTTTTAGTGAATTTTTCTCGAATTTAGGCAAAACTCTGCTACAATCATAGCTTATGTCACAATAATAGGTGATAAGCAGCGCCTGATTGTGAAAATTAGTGACGTGATATAAAATACCCTTATAGTGTGGTATACAGATATATTTATATATACGTACTTTGTTTTTCTAGCTTGTATGTATAATCATTCAATAAATAGCTCCTCAAGAAAAAAAAAAAACACATGTTTGTCTTGCAATCATAGCTTGGCTATTTTTGCCTAATTTATGCCTTTAAAAAAACAAAACACACAACACACACACTATTGTAGTGACAGACACAATTTCATGTTTGTTTTGTTCTTTTCTCCCATTACAGGAGAAGTGCTTGGCTTTGAAAACCTGATATTTAGTATCTTTGAGTTTGTGCACACTTTACTGGAGAACAAATTTAAAGCAACTGTTAAAAAAGCTTTGCCAGAATTAATCTATTACATTATACTCTACATGCAGATCACCGATGAACAGGTGAGATAACAAATGGTAAATCTTTATAGCAAACTGTATAGCTATGGAGATATGTGTATACACATACAGACTTTGTGGGAAGTTAGTATAAATTATATAGGTTTCTATTTATTAAGGGCATATAACCACAGAAAACTTTGTGCCTACAGCAAGATATGTAAAGAAAGATATTATATAATTTGTTTACTTTTACTATATTAAGAATACTCATACTTGTCATCATTTATGTAGTACTTTCACTGTAAGTTTACTTTCTTGATTTTCTATCAGATAAAGGTCTGGACTGCAAATCCCCAGCAGTTTGTTGAGGATGAAGATGATGATACATTTTCCTACACTGTTCGTATTGCAGCTCAGGATCTGCTCTTGGTGAGTTGATGAGTAAAAACAAAGATTTAATGAGTTAGGTGAGGCAGAATAATAGTTTGTATGTAAGTTTTGTTAATATAGTTGGCTTAAATTGGGGTTGCAAGTTGTAAAATAAGTGTGTTTTTTATATTTACATTTTTTTTTTGTTATGAATGTTTTCTTGTTATAGCTTACTTGCTGTGGTATTTTACTTATTTTTTATTTTTTTTAACGTTTCTTTTTTTTTTTTTTTTAGGCATTGTCTAGTGAGTTTCAAAATGAGAGTGCTGCTGCACTTGCTGCTGCAGCTACCCGCCACTTCCACGAGGCAGAACAAAACAAGAACCAGAATGGAGAGCACTGGTAAGTTAGATTTTCTACCTGATAATTGTGTGTGTGTGTGTATGTATGTGTTGTGTGTTTGTGTGTGTGTGTGTGTGTGTATATATGTATTCTTTACATAACCACACTTCAACTGTTTTCACGTCATACACAGTCACTGTTTTTTTTCCAGGGAGAATAGACACCCTACAGGTGTATGCGCAAGTTATTACAAATTTGACACAGTTAAGGAGGAAGTGCAATTGCCTTTTTGCAGTGTCAAAACCAAAGAGGCTGCCTTTATAGCAGCAGCAAGGTTTACATATTACTGCAGTTTTGAACCTTTCAGGAAGGTGGGTGCAGGGTACTATCTGCATTGATATGAAATTATGTTTAATTATAGCCATTCTTAATATTTATATAACAGCTAGCATGATGAAAACAAGAACTCGTGAGGATATAAAGCCTTTAATATTTGCGTTTTATGCATCTGCATTTAACAATTATGTTAAGGTGGATCTATCCCTTTCAGGGATCTTTGCATATTTCACAGTAGCTCTCGCGACTGTTGCCATATTTATCCTACTGTCCTCTTCAGCTCGTGGCACATGGAGGTCTATGTAGGATCTCGCAAGGACTTGAAAGCCTCTATAGCTCAGCCAATAGCCGTCAGTTGTGAAGGCTGCTGGCATTGGACAAAAGTTGATAGAGGAACTCTGCTTTTTGTCACCCTTAGATATATTATAAGGCAAAGTAGTCTCTACTTTGTCTTATAATAGCTTTGCATTGCCTTGGAATTTCGTTGAAATTCTATAGCAGTCTTGATCAGTATTGCATAAAGATTGTATCTTATGGAATACTGAAAAGTGACAGAGCCAATTTAACTGTGTCATTAGAAATAGAATGTGCTGCCGAAACAAAAGTTAGAAATAATAGCTCAACCTTGCACACAAATGCAACATTGTTTTCAGTCTTTAGAGCAGGGTGCCCAAAAGGTAGATCCCCAGATGTTGTAGAACTTCAACTCCCATGATGCTTTGTATTCCTTTGCAATGCGTTTAGAATGGCAAAGCATTATAGAAACTAGTTTAAAATATCTGGGATCTACCTTTTGGGAACCCCTGCTGTAGAGTAATATAGGAGAGATTTCAGTTAGAAATATGTCTTTGTTCCAATGTACGATTTGAAGATGTTACTTTTACACAAATTTCAACTTTCAAACGTATTGGTCTGAACTAAAAATGTTCTCTCCACCACGGAGTATGAAGAAACACTTGTTTTTGTTTCAATACAGCATGAAGTGTCAGGGTGTGTGAATGTAGGTTTTATTTTTTGTCTGATCTCTGTTTGTTTCCTAGGGATGTTTCCTACCTAACCTGATGCATTCACAAATGGCTTTGCTTCATCTAGTTCTGATCATCATAGCACCCTTTTGGTTCACACTGTAGTGATATAACATACATCAGTTTGGTTATTGGGGAGCTATGTTCTGTAAAAGCTGAAACAGCTGTGTGTTGATGTGAAGCTGAGACCTCTACTTTGTTAGTTTACTTTCAACGTAAACATTTGTAATTTGTAATTCTTCACATGGTGGTGTAAGCTAGTACGTTTACAATACTACAATAATATCATATCCAGCTGGTCCATCAGTAAAGAAACAATCCAAACGTTAAGTATTTTTTTTACGTTGTTTTAGTTTGATTTAGAGCCCCCTCCTTTTCACTTACATAAAAAAAAACTCCCCTTTATTCCAGCAGACTATGTACCCTCTCCAAGCCAAATCACCTATTGTAAGATCGTCATTAGTGTCCGCACCAGTGTTTTTCCATGAGATACATAAGGCAAGTGCACCTACGCACCGGTCTCTAAGAGGAAAACCCAACCAAAATCGATTTAATCTATGCAATAACAGGAAAAAAACACATTAAAAAAAAAACTCTTTATTTATAATTGTAGTGCTCATTTTAACCTTTTTGGTGTCTGAGTTGAACAGTGTTGTTCATTGTACACTTGGCTTTAAAAGGTTATTTTTATATATATCTATCTCTCATCACAAAACCACGACCATCAGAACAGATTATATTATTCCTTCAAATTGTAGATTTACATAGCGCTTAATATGGAGTGCAATAATGCATGTTAGGGTTGAGTGGGGTTTAAACATTGCATGACTTGACT
Organism: Pelobates cultripes; assembly: GCA_933207985.1. NCBI lineage: Eukaryota > Metazoa > Chordata > Amphibia > Anura > Pelobatidae > Pelobates > Pelobates cultripes. Next base: position 142,136,064 of record OW240912.1, read on the forward strand.
TGAGTAGGATATTGGTATTAATGATGTTGCAATACAAGAGGAATACCATAAGACCATTTGGTAGCAAAAAATTTAAGGATCTAGAAAGTCTAATCAAAGGCAATAAGGGGACTGTGCAGAATCTTTGTATAAGGCGTTTTTGCCTCATGGATTAAATTCAAAAGGTCCTGTTGATTTATCATATGTTATGTAATATAACACATTTTGCTTGAATGCAGGTGGAAGATACACGAGGCGAGCATGCTGGCCCTCGGCTCAGTGAAGTCTGCGTTTATAGATGGTGTGCAGAGCGGACAAGTTCAGTTTGATATGGCTGGGTTCTTGACTGGCATTATCCTCTCTGATCTCAATCTATCCGGTGAATATACTTTCACAGGGCTAGGACAATAGAAAGCACTTTACAGATTATTTTTTGTGTAGATGTTTTTTATGCAGTGGTATTTGTATGAAGAATAATTTAAGTCTGCTGCTCTTTTGGTCTTTTTGTGTTTTCTCATTATGTGCTTACATATGTGTATCTTCTTTAGTATCACCTTTTTTGCTGGGTCGCTCTCTCTGGGCTGCAAGTCGGTTCACAGCTGCAATGTCTCCTGAGCTCATCCAGCAGTTTCTTCAAGCTACAGTGAGTGGTCTGCATGAGAACCAGCCTCCCTCTGTTCGTATATCAGCGGTCAGAGCCATTTGGGGGTAAGTACATCTCTCTATCTCAGAATAGGGAGTCAGAACACATATCTCTATCTCTCTATTTTTTTTTATCAAATAATTTTTTGAACTGTATTTGTTCTTTGTTTCAGGTACTGTGATCAGCTAAAGACCTCGGAAAGCACACATGTTTTGCAACCTTTCTTGCCGAGTGTTGTGGATGGCCTTATAAACCTGGCAGCCCAGTTTACTTCGGAGGTGCTGAATCTAGTATTGGAGACGCTGTGCATTGTATGCAGTGTAGACCCAGCTTTTACTTCCAAGACCGAACCCAAAATTTGCCCCTTTGCCATTGCGATCTTCCTCAAATACAGTAATGGTGTGTCTCAAAGGTTCCAATACATGGATAGCTGGTGCTACTGTATCACTATATGGTGACTAACCAACACTTTTTGTGTTCTTAGACCCTGTGGTAGCTTCACTGGCTCAGGACATCTTTAAGGAACTTGCCCAGATTGAGGGATGTCAGACTGCAATGCAGATGAGACTTATTCCCACACTTGTTAGCATCATGCAAGCGCCTGCAGACAAGATTCCTTCAGGTCTTTGTGGTGTAAGTAAATTAATTTGAATAAACTGAACCAGAGTCCAGCCTTTGTAGACAGTGTATACTAGTCACATGTATAGAATGAGCTTTATAGATCAGTTAGCATTGCTATTCTCTCTGGCTTTATGGAAACTGTAACGGACCGTTTTGCACACAAGGGGTAAAAACCGTTTAGGCGATCGGCCCCCTTTCCAGAGATCCAGGCACAGCTACTGCAGAACACCAAAACTCACGAACTGGAAACAAAATAGCACTCCAACTCCCGAACTGGAACCTCCCAAATAGCTGCTAGCAGACGAACAGCTTACACTCCTGGCAATCAGTCTCTAACAGCATACAGTGAATCCCCCCAAGAACGAGACAAGGCTCCGTGTTGAGGTTCAAGCAGTGGTCTGAGGTGCTGGCACACCCAGCCTGGTTTTTATTACAGTGTTTCAAATACAGGACCACCCACAGGGAGGGATAAAACAACCAATCATATCACAGTTACATCCCACATATTCCCTCCCCTTATCCTGAGAGGAAACTCAATTATACAAACAGTTAAAACATACTTTCTACCCAACTTTCATAACTCCAAAACCATACATCACATTCACATAAAATTACATATTCTCAATCAATCCATTCAGGGGAACAACATATTCAAAAATGGCACAAATCAGACAAGGGGTTCAAAAGTTAGTAAAAAGTCCTTTGTGACTAAATGAAGCATGGCTTTCTGGCCCAAACCAGTTTCAGAGTCTTCTATCCTGGAGATAAGTAATTCAATTATCTCCCAGGACAGACACAAGACTCCATTAAGCACATGGTTGCAAAAAGACACAAAACACTTTAAAATACATAGTCACATTTATTACATAAAACACAGACATGTAACATATCCCCAGATAGCTCAGGTCTGAGCGCACATTATTAAGTGAATGGCGCTCAGACCACACGAATACAGTTTAATCGCCATGGAGCCAAAGTCTTTACAGTCAGTTTCATACAAATGGGCTCCATGGGATTCCTATCTGGGGTATAACACATTCAAACAAATCTACTGAACCCCAGGCAGAAAAGCACGAATACAGCTTTTCTGCAGGCAAAAATAAAGTCTTTTAAAAGGGGGCCATAGTCCAAAGGCAGCAGGCGAGCAACCAGGCTTCTCCAATGCAATGTGGCGAGATTGGTCTCGTCACATCTCTCCCCTTTTCCAAACAGACTAACAGGGTATCTGACCTCCTGCCGGTCAGTGCCCTTGTTAGTCCAGCAGCCCACCCACAAAACATAATCAACAGCACAGCCCACCCACAATAAATGGTTACTACACCTGGGTAAAGGAGAAGCTTGTCCATGTCCAGGTGCCTCACCACGGCTGTGCTGGGTACGGGTACGCTGACTGGGTGGGTTGCTGCGTGGGCAGAGACCAGCGGCACTCTGCCCTGTTGCCAGCACTACTGGGAGGGTAGCCTGGTTGAAGCCTGGTTGTTGGAGGGGGAGACCGACTGTCTCCCCTTTAACTACACCGCTCTGCTGCTGGAGACCGACTGTCTCCCCTTTAGATACACCGCTCTGCTGCTGGAGACAGACTGTCTCCCCTTTTGTTGCACAGCTCTGCTGACGGAGGGGGAGACCGACTGTCTCCCCTTTGGATACTCTAAGATGTCGCTGGGGAGAGGGGGTAACAGGCTCCTCTCCCGATAGAACACTCTGCCGCTGGGGAAAGGAGACTGAGCTCTCTATTCCCTGCCCATTAATGATCCACCGCTGGGGAGAGGTGGTAGCAAGCTCCTCTCCCATACATACTTTCATCCTCTGTGGAGGGAGACCGACTGTCTCCGCTCCCAATACAGTGTCCTGCTGCTGGGGAAAGGAGACTGGGCTCTCTATTCCCTGGTAGGACACTCTGCCGCTGGGGAATGGAGACTGGGCTCCCAATTCCCTGCATATCACACTGCCGCTGGGGAATGGAGACTGGGCTCCCAATTCCCTGCAGGACCGGTGGAGAGACCTCGGTCCCATCTCTACCGGCCACCTGGGGTTCTTCCCAGTAAAACCGTACCATCTCGTCCCCTCTGAATGGGTCTGGCTCTGGGTCTGTCATGCTGCTCTCCCGCTGAGCCTTCTCACTGTATTGGAACAGCTGCTGGTAGCCCTGTTCTAGCTCCATCTCCCGGGTTACCAGGTGGACCAGGTCTTGCTCAATTTCGTGAGTGTCGTCCCAGTCATACCTGCTCTCCCTCCACTCCAAGAGATCACTGAACCGGGCTTGTGTAGGGCTCCCAAATTCGAGCTCTGAAAATGACTCCCATAACAAGCCAGGACCATCAAACTCCTCTCCCTCTGGCTTGTCATGCTCGGCTGTCCAGGGTAGGTACTGTGCCCCATACCACCAGAGCGCCTGGTAGGCATCTTCTAGCCACAACTCCTGCCATACTAGGTGTTCCAATTTCCTCACCCATTCCTCCAGGGGCTGCTCTCCCAGGAAGGGCATCCGCAGGGCTACTCGCTTCTGCAACCGCTGGTCTTCCTTGGGGAGTCTCTTGCCCCGCTGGTACTCCACAATACCCAGTGCCTGGTACCAGATGCCTTTACGGACTGCATCTCGGTCATCCATGGCACCCTCGTCATACTCCACTGCTGGTTCCATGCTGGTGCTGTCAGGGTCGCTGTACTGGGACATGCGTTGCCCTCAAATTGTAAAATCCAAAGAAATGGTGTCTCCTGTAGCTGTCCTTCTGGCTGTAGGAACGATCCCGCCGCTTGCCACCAATTGTAACGGACCGTTTTGCACACAAGGGGTAAAAACCGTTTAGGCGATCGGCCCCCTTTCCAGAGATACAGGCACAGCTACTGCAGAACACCAAAACTCACGAACTGGATACAAAATAGCACTCCAACTCCCGAACTGGAACCTCCCAAATAGCTGCTAGCAGACGAACAGGAAAAGCAGACGAACAGCTTACACTCCTGGCAAATCAGTCTCTAACAGCATACAGTGAATCCCCCCAAGAACGAGACAAGGCTCCGTGTTGAGGTTCAAGCAGTGGTCTGAGGTGCTGGCACACCCAGCCTGGTTTTTATTACAGTGTTTCAAATACAGGACCACCCACAGGGAGGGATAAAACAACCAATCATATCACAGTTACATCCCACATATTCCCTCCCCTTATCCTGAGAGGAAACTCAATTATACAAACAGTTAAAACATACTTTCTACCCAACTTTCATAACTCCAAAACCATACATCACATTCACATAAAATTACATATTCTCAATCAATCCATTCAGGGGAACAACATATTCAAAAATGGCACAAATCAGACAAGGGGTTCAAAAGTTAGTAAAAAGTCCTTTGTGACTAAATGAAGCATGGCTTTCTGGCCCAAACCAGTTTCAGAGTCTTCTATCCTGGAGATAAGTAATTCAATTATCTCCCAGGATAGACACAAGACTCCATAAAGCACATGGTTGCAAAAAGACACAAAACACTTTAAAATACATAAAGTCACATTTATTACATAAAACACAGACATGTAACATATCCCCAGATAGCTCAGGTCTGAGCGCACATTATTAAGTGAATGGCGCTCAGACCACACGAATACAGTTTGCTGTTTGCTAGCAGAATGTAAATTTACTACAATTATGATACAATACAAAACTACAACATATTACTTACAAAAGGTTGCTAAATGTTACACAAAAGGCTATTACAATTGCTAAATGTTCATTTTACTTACAAGGCCCCAGCCCTTTGGCTGGGGTTAAGTCAGAGCTGGTACTACATCTTAGGTTCAGTCAGTTACAGGCAAAGGGACAGAGTTTTCTCCTCCATCTGGTTTTATTCAGTGTAAGTAGGCTGGCCTGTGATGTCACTGCCAGAAGCACAGGTCTTCCTACACACTCCCCCTAGTGGTGCCCCCAACCCTGGGCAGCGGGGGGGGGCCATAGTGAGAATGAGGGGGGGCAGTAGGATTTCAAGCCATCCAATCACAGTGCTCTGTGTCATTTTACACAGCGTGGGAAAATTCAAAAGAACTTTCCCACGCTGTGTAAAATGACACAGAGCACTGTGATTGGATGGATTTCAAGCCATCCAATCACAGTGCTGTGTCATTTTACACAGCGTGGGAAAATTCCCGCCCCCCCCTCATTATTGCCCCCACCCGCCGCCCGGGGGGGGGGGGCAGTAGGTCATTTGGTCTCCCCCCTTATTTTCCTTTAGGGCCCCCACCCGTCGTTTAGGGGTGGGGGCCAATAGTTTTTTTTACAGTGAGCAGCCACAGGCTGCTCACTGTTTACAAGACATGCCCCTACTCGCAGTATAGCGAGTAGGGGCAAATTACTTACTAATACTAAGTAATTTTTACTTGGTATTAGTAAAGTTGGCTGAAAGACCAATTTAGGTCTTTCAGCCTTTTAGTAGATAGCTCCCTGATCCCGTGGGAATTAGGGAGTTATCTACTAAGCGGCTGCAAGATGCAGCCACAGCAATGAATAGGATCAGAGTTTCATTCATTCGAATGAAATTCTGATCCGAATAAAGTGCGGAATTGCATTCTAAAAGAAACGAACATACTGTTGTCATTCAGTTAGAACGCAATTCGGCAGTTTTGTGTAAAATGACAGGAAGCATTGTGGGAACACTGAGGAAAGCTAGGGATCATGGGAAAATTGCTCTGACCAGCGGAAATTAAGCACACTTTGCTCCTCCGCTGGTCAGAGCTGGTCAAGCGGAGGAATTCCCCATAAGGCAAAGAGTCCCTACTTTGTCTTATGATTTTAAAGAAAACTAAAGAAGACAGGAAGAAAAGAATAACAGATCCTGAGAGAGGGGGAGAAGAGGAAGAGATTGAGGAAAGGTAAGTTCGGCATGACAGTGCCGCTTTAAAATAGGTGCCCAAAACTGCACCAAGTATTTAAAGTGAGGTCTTGATACCCTTTTAATAGACTACAATACATCACTGACCTTGGCAAATGCTAAGTGACATTACACATTGTTGCTTAGTCTGTTGTCTATTACTATTACTATTCCCATGTCCTTCTCTTTTGTTTTTCATTTGCTCATTTTGGGTGTTTGTAAATTCACCTACAGATTTTTTTTGATTTTTTTTTGTTTGGTCTTTCTGTTGCTTTCTGCTAGCAGCAGACCCTAACCTGGAACTTAATTTGTATTTATTTTTGGTTTAGGATTCTAAACTCATCATGCAGATTACATTTGTCTTAACGGAAAGTAAGGTTTCTAGTGCAGATTCGGGTCTTGTTCTTAACCGATTCTAAAACCTTTTTCTCCCTTAGACTTCCATTGACATTTTGACCACAGTTGTGAGAAATACAAAGCCACCCCTTTCTGAACTGCTGATTTGCCAGGCCTTTCCTGCTGTTGCTCAGTGCACTCTTCGCACAGATGATAATACAATAATGCAGGTATGCTTTTTATTTATTTATTTTTTTATACTTAAAAAAAGGTCTGTCATATTTGATTTTTTTTTTTACATGCATCCTCTGCTGAAAAACTTGATTGATTTAAAGAGGCTCTCCACTGCCCAAATCCCCCCCAAAAAATAAATTTAGTAGATCTATTATCAATGAAAACATGCACACATTTATTTAAGCATTTTTTCTTCTTAGTGGGTATATCTAAAAACAACTTGCAAAGCTGCATATCTCTTGCCCTCGGCTTCTAACCCCACAAAGATTTTCTGTGGCTGCCCAATCAGACTTCCTAATGCAGCTCAATGAGAAGTCCTGGCAAGGCAGGTGCTCTGAACAATTTCCTGTCTTTTGAGGTTTGCTCAACTGAGCTGAACCAGGAAATAACAGGACCAGTTCCTGACAGCCAGGGGGTCTAACAAGGTTAATTTATAAAGGTGCCCAATCCTATTGAAATCTGCACTTTTTGTAATATGTAAAATACATACTCTTCACACGCATACTTTGTCAAGTTGAGGTGCTTTTGGGATCTGGGATGTCCATTTAGTAACAAACTAGTAACGATTCAGCATAACGTTTATGTGTATTAATATGTCTATTCATTCTCTATACAGAATGGTGGAGAGTGTTTGCGTGCTTATGTATCAGTTGCCCTGGAGCAGATTGCTCAGTGGCAAGATGAGCATGGGCACAGTGGACTTTGGTATGTGATGCAAGTAGTTGGCCAGTTACTGGATCCTCGCACTTCTGAATTCACTGCAGCATTTGTTGGACGTCTGGTGTCTACTCTTATCTCCAAGGCTGGACGAGAGCTGGGTGAAAATCTGGACCAGATCCTGAGAGCCATCCTCAGCAAGATGCAGCAGGCAGAAACTCTAAGTGTCATGCAGGTAACTTACCTTAACTTTCCCTGTCATGAAAATGAGATAAAAGACACATTGTTGGTGAGAGGGGCAGTGTTTACCTGGCTTTTACAAACTTTTACTACACTATACTATTTAATGTATATGATGTTCTTCTCTGTGTTCTGTGCACAATATACTTACGGACTCCTGGCTTTCTGCATACTGTTCTCATGTATATTATGGTCTCTCCTCAGTCTTTGATCATGGTGTTTGCACACCTTGCACATTCACAACTGGAGCCCCTGCTTGACTTTCTTTGTAGTCTTCCTGGCCCCACTGGGAAACCTGCCCTGGAGTTTGTCATGTCAGAGTGGATGAGTCGCCAACACTTGTTCTACGGGCAGTATGAAGGCAAAGTTAGGTGAGACAATATACGGTATTGAAGATTTTTTGACTTTGCTAGTGCATTTCTTGAAGAGCAGAAGGAGTGTGGTAGAAATGTTGAGTACAGAACCCATCTGAAGAAATTGGATTGTTGTGGTTTACATCGCATGTAGTTAGTGTTGATTTAACCCCTTAACGTCGTTACGGCGTTCTATGCTGTCCCGCATTAAAAGGGCTTTAAAGCCGTTGCGGCGGCATAGAACGCCGTAACAGCTTGCAGCCGGTGGACTTACCTCTGCTGCAATCCTCTTCTGGAGGGCTGCCTGGCAGCCCTCCCCCGGCAAATGAGGCCCTTGGGGGCCATGTGATCGCTCTTTATGACTGTGGGTCTGCCAGCAGGGGGACTGTCTGAAATGTCAGACAGTCCCCCTGCTGGTGGGAAAGTAAAAAAAAAAAAATTAAACATGTGTAAAATTAAAATAAATGTATTTTTATATATATATAATATATAGTGTTTGTGGCTACTAAGAAAGACTAAACATACCCCACTTTCAATACCTTGCATTTTCTTTTTTTTGCAGTAAAACCTAACAGTATTATGACATTCACAGCTAAAATGTCAGACGGAAATAAAAAGTAAAAAAAAAAGTATTTTCTCACTTTTTTTTAGATTTTATTCATAATAAATTATGGTCCATATATGAATAGTTAATGATAAATTAAAGCCCTGTTTCTCCTGAACAAAATGATATATAATAAGTGTGGGTGCACTTAATGTGACAGCGGTGAATTACGGTTGAACAGACATATAGCGCAAATTCCAGTTTTTGTTTACGTTTTGTTTTGATCAGAATGTGTACTATTGACTCCGTCCTGAAGGGGTTAACAATTACATGTGTATTCTTCAGGTACAACCTGATAATTAAAGGACCACTATAGTGCCTGGAAAACACTCGTTGGCCCTCATGGCCCCCCTTCCCGCCCGGCTCTGGGGAGAGGAAAGGGTTAAAACTTACCTTTTTTCCAGCGCCGGATGGGGAGCTCTCCTCCTCCTCTCCGCCTCCGATCCTCCCCTTCGGCTAAATGCGCACGCGCGGCAAGAGCTGCGCGCGCATTCAGCCGGTCTCATAGGAAAACATTCATAATGCTTTCCTATGGACGCTTGCGTGTTCTCACTGTGATTTTCACAGCGAGAATCACGCAAGCAGCTGTCAATGAGACAGCCACTAGAGGCTTTAGAGGCTGGATTAACCCATTTATAGACATAGCAGTTTCTTTGAAACTGCTTTGTTTATTAAAAAAAAGGGGTTAAATCTAGAGGGACCTGGCACCCAGACCACTTCATTAAGGTGAAGTGGTCTGGGTGCCTAGAGTGGTCCTTTAAAAGTGGTGTGTTTACTGATGTCCACTGTCCTGCTCAAGCCAGTAAATGCTATTAAAGCAAGGGAGCCAACTGTCACTTTCAGAAGTAACCATTCAGCATCAATGTTGGCAGAAGATAATGATACCACTCACCATTGATGAAAAAAAATTAAAAATGTTTTTATTATGTAGGAATACTGTGACAAAATGTAATGTTGTTCCTGCTGTTCCTCTCCAGTTCCATAGCATTGTGTAAGATCCTGCTGTATGGTATTACAATGGATGACAAGAGGCTTAATGATATAAAGGTTAAAGGGGAAGAAATTTTTAACTTGGAGGAGGGAATACGCACCAGATCAAAGGCTGCCAAAAGTAAGTACTACTTAATATTAAGGCACAAGCTTCATTTTTAACTTAAAGGGACACACCAGGCGCCCTTAACAACTTCCTCTAAATTAAGTTGTTATGGTGCCAGGAGGCCCCCCAGAGGCATCCTTGCCTCAAGGGGTTAAACCGTTTCCAAATGGTTGTACCTCAAAATTGCTTCTATTGTCAAAGTCCACTTGTCTTTCCCCCCCTACCCCCTATGGGTTTCTAAATTTTGAGATTCGGGTAGCTCGGAGTGCTGCCACGCAGCGGTGCCACTGATTGGTTTTAAGGAATCTTCAGATTTCGTTGTAATTTCAAGGAAATTCCAACACAGTAGTCAGCGTTAGTATTTCATAAAGATTATATTTTTATGAAATACTGAGTAATGACAGACACTTTAAGCAGGTATACTCGTGGTTTTGATGCATCATGTAGGTCATCCTAGGTGCAGATAACATGTCAGTGTTTGTGTTTCAAAGAACATTATAGTGTTAGGAATGCAAAACTGAATTTGTAACACTATAGAGTCCCTCTGCTACCTCTCCTCCTCCGCACACATTAGGCGTTTCCCAAAGGAAATGCCTAATAGGAATGCTTTCCTCAGGGGATTTAGACGCTGGATGTCCTCTTTCGAAGCGTGAGGATATCCATCATTGTTTCACAGAGTCAACTGCAGCAAGTGCCTCTAGAGGCAGTCTTAATATTGCAATGTAAACATGTTTGGAGCTTCTGTGCTAAAATGTCAGGGACACTGCACCCAATGAGATGAAGTGGTCTGGGTGCCTATAGTATCAGTTTAATGTTTGATATTTTTTTATGAATTTTTGGCTTTTTACTGTATTTTTATTGTACTTTTAGATCCAGAACGGTGGACAACAATACCCCTTCTTGTTAAGATATATAAACTAATTATAAATGAGTTGTCCAGTATTATGGAAGCCAATATTAACCGTCATACAGACGAGGAGTGGGTTCAAGGGAATGGTGGTAAGTATCACTCCTATAACATTATGAAATGTCCTTTATCAGTCTAGATGTTAAGACTTATTTTATTTCTGCCATCACTTGTTTTTACCTGAACTTGATGGTTTCCCTAGATAATCCCAGTGATATGTGGGAAGATCAGGATGATGATGACGATGAAGGCTTAGCAGGGCAGCTGTTATCAGACATCCTTTCCAGCAATAAATATGGTAAGAATGCATATATTCAGTTTTGTAAAGTTGCACAGTGCAGGTGGGTTTTCTTTTAATACATGTAGGTACCTGCAACAGAGTTATCTAATTTCCCTACAAATTACTTACTAGTTCAGTATTAATTTTTGAAGGTTCCATAATGGCTTACAAGTTAGGATTTATTTTTTTTTTGAATTCTTTATTTTTGACAGTGCAGCAGGGAGTATACAAATTGCAGCAGTATACACAGATATATTTCTGTAATAGACAATTGGCAAGCATAAAAGGTCATGCATACTGCACTGTTGTTTTTAATTTAAAGGCAAAGTATACATAGAATACATCAATTGTATGGCATTCCCAGCCCATATTGCAACGTCAATCAAGTATTGTTGTGTACGGCATGTGTCTGATCAAAAAAGTTGGCAAGAACAAGTTAGGATCTTTTATGGACAACACTATGTGTTTTGTGTTTATGTAAGGTAATTAACATTTACGCAAACTGTTTCATGATAATAAACCTATCTGTAAATAATATATATTTTTTGGGTTTATAATAGGTGATTATCTTGCACAGAGGGGATATCTTTATGGAACCCTAGACTCCAGAATAGATCAAATATCAAGATTATACGTGTTGGGTTTTAATGGAACAGATAGCAGCCAGTTGATAGTGCCTAAGAAGAGATTTTATGATTATATAATATGTCACATGTTGGTGAACAAATTTGCACTTAAGGTGCTGGTGTCAAGAATGAACAGAGTATTTATTTATTTTTTATTTTATATATGTATGTTTATAGACCATTTTACAAATCTGCATGTAGAAAATTTCAGGTAGAGAACAAGTACAAGAAATACAAGAAAATATATATTAGGCACTCACAAACCCTACCATAGGATGGATCCTAGACTTCCATGCCTAGAATGTTGTAATGGTGGAATCTTATAATTAAACCCTCTAGTCAATAGGATAAATAACTGTGATGTACCATGTATAATGATAGACTTTGAATTGTTCATTTAGTAAAGTAGCAGTCAATCTGGCAGTATAATAGCCAGGTGATATAAGAGAATAAGGAACAAAGAGTCAGATGTGGTGTTATAAGAAAAGAAAAGTTTAAAAAAAAAAAAAAAAGTGGGGGGAGAATGAAAACCGTGCTGGAAAAAGGGGTTCCACACCATGGAAGTAAAATACCTATCATGTTCCAGACCCCTACTCTTTACAAGACAACATTTACCCCTTATAGACAGAGGTAATTGTCCAATTTCTGAACAAAAGCAAAGCTAATATTTGTGCTATGTGTTTTTCCCCATAATTAAGGGTTTCTCTTTAATTGCCTCCATAGTTGTTGTTATAGTGTTTTTTTTGGTTTTTCTTTGGGTTTTCTAGGACCTAAAAGGTTTTCATTTAATAGTGTGTGTGTGTGTGTGTGTGTGTGTGTATGTATATGTATGTATATATATATGTATATGTATGTGTGTGTGTATATATATATATATATATATATATATATATATATATATATATATATATATATATATATATATATATATATATATATATATATATATATATATATATATATATATATATATACACACACACATATATAAGAGATGCACTCTCAGGTCTTTGTAGAAAAAAAAACTCGATATTATTTAATAACCAGTAACCTACATCTGATCGACGTTTCGACCTCTTCAGGTCTTCCTCAAGATAATTTGTGTTAGGTGCTCATGATAGTACAGAGTAAAATACCATAATTAAATGTAGGATAGTAAAAAGGGCAAGCAAGTCGGTTGTGGTGTGCCGGAACAGACGATGAGGTAGGCCTGAGAAAGAAGAGGGGCCTACCCAGGAAAAAGAAATAGAAAGGAAATAAATGTTGAAATGTGGTGTGGTGGGAGGGTAATTCAACGCTGACCTCGAACGGTAAGGAGCAAGGTAAGGGGTGTGCCTTAAGTAGGCTAGGAGTGGATACCAAGCACCTCCCACAAATCCAGGCAAATTTCCTTAATACTTGTGTTAGGTGCTCATGATAGTACAGAGTAAAATACCATAATTAAATGTAGGATAGTAAAAAGGGCAAGTCGGTTGTGGTTTGCCGGAACAGACGATGAGGTAAGCCTGAGAAAGAAGAGGGCAAAAATTAAGTAACCAAATTTATTACAGACAACCAATACAGATACATATATCAACCAGACATGTTTTTGAAAGCATCCCTTAATTATTGTACTGGGTTCGATATGTATCGTTAGTAAGCGGATGACTTCCAGCGCCCCAGTGTTTTTATAACATGGACTGGAATGTTGACACTGGAGGATGTGGACGCTGCTCCTGTGCGGAAGGAGTGCCCTGAGTAGTTAGCTGCTTTGAGGCCCAGTTGAGTGAGCAAAGACCTGACGTAGGTCATGAAGGTTTTAGTGGTGAGTACCGAACTTTGTAATAGTAGTAATGGTTGTGATGGTATTGAAATATGATGCTGTAGGTATGCATCCAGAACCTTGACGGGGCACCACTTGTTGTGCGTGGGGTAGTATGGAATGTTTACTGGTATGTGCTGGCTGGTTTTGGAGTGAGGTAGCGTTAGGATGTAATGATCCATGTGTTTTGTTAAGTGGGAATAGAGGAGAAGGAGCAGATTGTGTTATGTTGGTTGTAGTAAACTCTCTAGGTCTTAGAAATCCATAGAAAGCTATGTATATTGCTGCTTTGATGACAGAATTTGTATTGGTGTCAAAAGGTTTTAAATCAAGCAGGTTAGATAATGCCTTGAAGATATGGTTATCTATGGGTAGCCTCTGTGATGTAAGTGTGGGTTCAGATTTCTGAATGCCTCTGAGTATGGTCTTGATCTGGTGAGAGGCCATGAAACTAGTGTTGTTAGGTTGTAAGATTAGCATATGGTGTTGAATGCCTGTGAGATAAAGTTTGATGGTGTTATATGACATTTTAAGTTTAAGGTGGCAAAAAGAAGCAAAACCCAAAAAAGATGTCATAACAAACGGTTGCATGATGTTATGTTCCAAAAGGAATCTTTTGAATAGTGTAAAAGCCCTGTCGTATGTTTTGTGTGTATTCTTTGACAGTGCCAATTGGGACAGTGTCCTGCTATGATGCATGATGTCTCTTCCAGTATTAGTTGTTGAAATTTTGGAGTGGTAGTGGCTGTGAGCGCAGCTGATGAGAGTGCTTGATGAAATGCCTGAAATTTAAAACGAGACAAACTGTCAGCAGCTGTGTTACATATTCTCTGGCCCCTCCGTTTTCTTAGGGGAGATCGGTACACCTAGTTGCTCGATTAGCTTAGTGGTAGCTTTGAGGCTACTAGGAGGGGAAGTATTTTCCTCGACCAGTAAGTCGTCGTCCAGGTAATGTAATACCGTAGGGCATGTTCAATAGTAACCAGCACAATGCTTCAGCAAATGTGTCGAAAATAGCTGGTCTACTTTTGGACCCAAAAGTTAAACGGGAGAAAAAAAATAGTAGTTCCCGGCCCACTTGATTCCATGCAGGTGCCACAGTGTGGGGTGGATTGGTAGCAATTTAAAGGCGTTAGTGATATCGGTCTTACTAAGCCTGGCTCCGACCCCTGCTTGTATGATTGCTGTAATGGCGTGATCTATGGTGGTGTATTGCAGGGAGAATTCCTCGGAGGGTATGAGGGAATTAAGACTGGGGTTGGCCGATGAGTGTGGTGCAGACAAGTCAATGATGAGTCACTGTTTAAGGGAAGATTTCCCTGTGACAATACCAATGGGGTTAGTACGCCATTCTTTGAATGGAGGAGCTTTGAAAGGCCCCAATACGAAACCCTCAGCGACTTCTTGGGCTAAGAGTATCAAAAACTGTGGGATTATGTTGTGCGGATTGTAGATTAGGGCATTCCAGAGCCCCGGATGGTATGTGTAGAATACCTGTATGGAAGCCTTCTGTTAAACCCGAGATAAGAAAGTCCACCAAGTGTTTAGACGGGTGATGTGACATAAATGCAGTAAACACCGGCATATTAATGGACGTGAGGTAAGGCTTAAATACATTTTATTTGGACACATGGTTTTTGCATGTGCCCTAAAACATTTTAAACAGATATGCAATCTGCAACCGCTATAATTACAAGACCCAACATTGAAATTATTACATATCTGGGACTTGCCCAGGAACTTGATCGGGCGTCCCAGTTTGTCTCTGGTCACTTTCTCTGGGACACCAGAGGAACTAGCTCCTTGCGTGGAGGCATGTTCATCAGCCATGTTGGGACAGAAGTTTGTCGTATGGGCTGCAGAGGAGCAGTATGCACAAGCCGGTGTTCTCAGACCTGCAAAGTGTCTGCAAAATATGACGGGATCTATCCTTCCCCAGTAGGATCTTGTTCCATACTGGGAGAACGCTCCAGACACTTTTGCAGAAAAAGACCTATGGTAGTCATAAAAGGCTGAACCACCATATTTATTGCCCAGGTCTACCTGCTTGTGCATATAAATATCAAACTCCCCTCTTCTATTGGGATAGACCGCACAGATGACATCCCGGTAAATACCAAAGGCCAGTACAAACTCGGGGATAGTCAGTTTCCTGTTTAGGCGGGCGTCCCTAGATCTGACAACAACAGACACATCATCATAAGCATAAGTCTTATTTTCCACAATATCCTGGGAGGCAATCAGCAGGGAAGCTAGGTTGACGTCTTTACCTTCCAGGATATCTCTTTTTACGTGCTCAGGGATCATATGAGCAGGGCTAACTTCCTGGTCATCCGAGGTGATGGTTGGAGGAACCAATAGCAAGTCGGCTGGTGCTTGTGAAGCAGCAGCGGGTGGCCCTGCTAGAGTAAGGGCCGTGGTGACCAACTCTAGTTTCTCCAACTTGAAGTTGACCTTGCTCATGGACGTCATGAGTGAGGATAACATGGAGTGTATGTCTCCTGGGTTGGACTGGCTAGGTCCTTCACTGGGATCCATGTTATTTGATGTACGTAGTAGTTTAAAAAGTTCTGCTTTCCTTGCTGTAGCGGGGTAGGGGATTTGTCGTCTCCTTAATTCGGTAGTTATACGAGGGATCGTCCAGGATCTGATCGATGCCGGACTATTTACCTCTCCTCCTTGTGTAGGAGTGATAGCTCTAGCCAGAGTGCTATATTGTAACCAAAGACTGCAAACTAAAATTTTCCCTGATACATGCATTCCGCTGTCTTCTATGGCTGTTTTAGGAAATAATCACTTCTATTTTGGAAAAAGATTTGTGCAGGTGGGGGGATTGTTTTTTTGTGTTTTAATGGAACTGTAGGCACCATAATCACATCAACAGATGGTAGTGGTTATTGCGCTTGAATCAGTGGGTCCCGGGTTCAGCAACACTACTAAATAGATTCCTCACCGCTTCTGAGTGTGCGGCAGCATATTTTGCTGTATTCTTTTAATTAGAGAACTTATTACCCCTGGTGTTTGTGGATCACTAGCTTTGAATCTGCACCACTTTCTTTATCTAGTTTTCTTCACTTGCTCTAGTTATTCTCTACCCACCAGTCAAACAATGCTATGCATACTTTAAATTTTCCATTCATCTCTACATCCTCCTTCCTACAACTTGGTACTCGATCTTTAGCTTCTTCTTTCTTCACTCATAGTACTACACAATACATAGTTACATAGCTGAAAAGAGACTTGCGTCCATCTAGTTCAGCCTGCCTCACATATGTTTTTGCCGTTGATCCAAAAGAAGGCAAAAAACCCAGTCTGAAACGCTTTCAAATTTTGCCACAAACTAGGAAAAACAAATTCCTTCTTGACCCCAAAATGGCAGTCAGATATCTCCTTGGATCAAGCAGCTATTACCCTACTAATTAGAAATTATATCCCTGTATGTTATGTTTTTGCAAGTATTTATCCAATTTTAGTTTAAACATCTGTATGGAATCTGATTAAACCACCTCTTCAGGCAGAGAATTCTATATCCTTATAGTTCTTACTGTAAAAAACAAAACCTTTTCTTTGACTTAGATTAAAGGATCACTATAGAGTCGGGAAAACAAACATGTATTCCTGACCCTATTGTGCTAAACCCACCATATAGGTGGCTTCCCCCTCCCTCAGGCCCCCTATAAAAATTTAAAACTCCCCTTATTTCCAGCGCCGTGCGGGTCTGCCGATGATGGCTCCTCCCCCTTTGTGACATTTTCAAAATCGCTGATTGTTAGCCAATCCAATGCTTTCCTATAGGAAAAGCATTGGATTTGCATGGGGGCGGGGCCAAATGTGATTTTGGCCAATCAGGACCTCCTCATAGAGATGTAAATTGTAATTAATAAAATGACTATAAATACGTAAAAATATTACATAAATATATATGTAGCGTGTGTATATATAATTTTTTTGTGTGTGTGTGTGTGTGTGTATATATATATATATATTTTTTTTTTTTCGTTTTAAGTGTATTTTGATATCCATATATATTAATATCAAAATACAGTTAGAACGAAAGTACACGTGTGTGTGTGTGTATATATTTTTTTATTTTATTTTTTTCATTAACGTATTTATATCATATAATTTTATATATATGTATTTAGATTTCATATTAAAATACACTTGGACTGTGTGTGTGTGTGTATATATGTTTTAAAACTATATTTAACTTTTTCAGGCAGCAGGGGGACCTGTCATTCCAGGCACTCCCCCGTCTGGCACTGCTATGGTCGGCTATTCAGTGCATGTGATCGTGAGGTCCTCGCAAGGACCTCTCGATCACATGGCCCAGGAGGGCCGATTCAGCAGCAGGGGGTCTTCCTGAGATGCCAGGTAAGTGGCCAGGACAGCGTAGACGTGCTATGCCGTCCACCGGCGTTTAGAGCCGGGTCCCCAAGGACGGAATAGCACGCCCGCCATCCTTAAGGGGTTAATAAAACTATACATTTTATGGAAGTTTCTTGTCCAAAGAGTACGGCTATTTTTCAGTGTATAGTACTAATTTAAATATTAGGAGGTACGACTTTTACTCGATTTGTCAAACTATGCCTTACTGTACAATTAAAACCACGATCTAGATCTCTCAATACTTGAGTTAATTTGTCATGATATGCCACTTGCATGCTGGCGTGCACAAATAATAGGTGTTGCAAGTTTTTTATATAGAAGTCTTACTTTTCCCGTGCACATTAAAATGTATTTAATGGTTAGTAAATGCCTCTGCTATTGCATGTTTTGCTGACCTATTTAACTTGAATTGGTATGTCATTTTGTCTGGCAGATGAAGACTATTATGAAGATGATGAAGAGGATGACCCTGATGTGTTGAAGGATCCTCTCTACCAGATTGATTTGCAGGTGAGAACAAAAATCTCATATGACTTTATTTGACTATTCAGGACTGATGTAGCCATTCAGAGCTATTACTGTGTTTGTAGGCCTTGTAAGTGTGTGTGTGTAATTGTTTAATTTTTTTAAAATGTATTTATCTTTAATTAAATGCTAACTCCAAACACCATGCCCACCCACTTCAGAGATTTGAAGTAGTCATGGAGCCTGTATGTGCAGAGGTTTTTAGTAGGAAATGCTGCACTTATGGAGACTATCCCCCTGTGGCTGGAGGTGTAACAGGAGTTCCAGGATGGTTAACACCAATTCTGTGCCAAATAGTTATCACACTAGCATGGACAGCATATTGACACCATGAAGCCAATGTCTGGCTTCCCTCCTTTTTTCAGCCAAGAAGGATCACACTGAGGTGGTACTAAGGGTAAATTTAAGCTTTTTTTTTGTTGTTGTTGTTTCTCTTGTTGCGGGGGGACATCAGTGTTTTATAAAAAAAACATTTGTATCATTCTGTCTGCTCATAATTTTTTTTTTTTCACCTTTTAGACTTATTTAACAGAATTTCTGCAGCAGTTTGCTCAGCAGCCATGTTTCTCTGCATTCTCTAATCATCTTAATGACAATGAGCGACGTATTCTCCAATCAATTGGGATCTGAGATTAGAACTGTTCAGCGATCTGGATGTACTCTGTAACAACCCGTGACCAAAGCAGGTGCCATTGGAAAGAGGGGAAAAAAAAACAAAAAGCATTGAACTTTGTTGTGGCATCTTTTGAGAAAGTTTTGATGTTCAAAAGTGACTGAAACAGTGGAGCCTAATGTGACTTTGTACAGTTGGTTCTAATGTACTGTGAACTCAGTTGGAACTTTTATTAATCCATTATTTTTCTCCTGAAGTTGGTCCTGTGGTCGTTTGAGTTCAGTGCAGTTTTTGCAAGGTATCTATTTCACACTAACTTTAAGGGACATTATCTACGCTTGTGCGTAAAGATATAATGCCCAGTTTTCAGAGTAGAATAAGGTTGTAAATACTTTTAGCAAGTTACACCTTCCCTTTGACAACATTAGTATAAAATTATTGGTGATACTGTGACATTTCTCCTAGTTCTTATTCAATGTTTCTCACATTTACCATACCAGCTCAAATAAAATTTAACAGTGCCTTGTCTAGTGATGCAGTATTAACACGATAGACCAACCTGGTAGAGCAGGTACCAGAAATGAAAATCCGTTTACTATTGAGCCCGATCTAGATTTCACTTGAGAAATATGCAACAAATGCAAATGTCGTCGGACGGAAAAATGCTGAAGAAAGAGCAACTCCTTCATCCTGCCTTTTTGGACTGTTAACTATCCTGTTGTCACCTGGGCATTCAGTGTGTTTAGGGGAATAGGCAAATGTCTAGGTGCACATGAAATGCACATATCTAGTTTATTAACTAAATGTGTGTTCACATGCTCAGGACTTGACTGATATAACTGTATGATTAAAGTAAACATTCATGAAATGTGGGGTCAATGCCAAAGATCTGGGCTTCACCTCAAATGGCTCTTGGATTTTAAAAGAAAAGAAAATTGGATCTTAAATGCATTTTGTTTTGATTAATTGTAGGTCACTGCAATAGGTGATTTGGAAAAAAACAAAACGAAATTGCTTATCTTAGTGCCACATACATGTGCTGTCACAATACGTATGTTTCCATGCAAAAGAAGGGATAACTAGAAGAACCTGCTCAGGAAAATATTTAGTGGTGATCAATCGAATTCTGTTGTATGCTCAAACAGGATTAGATGAGACTGTGAAGTTCTTGCAACAAGCTATTTTATGTAGGGAACCCTTAAAGACCACTGAAAAATGTTAGACCTTGGTTCACCCTCCCAAATGTAGAGTGACTTATTTGTGTGTGTAAACCTTGGGTTCCTATTGCAGAACAATAAATCCTTTCAAAATATCTTCTGACTTGTCAGAGATGTGCAACTCAAAAGGGATATTGTAATGGTGAATACATTGCTTTGATTGAAGTAGAATGTACACCATATAGTGATATTTCATAGACTACTGCAGGCATAGGGGCACTCCAGACGCTTTGGACTATACCTCCCATGATGCTTTGCCAGCATTATGGGGATGTAGTCCACAACATCTGGAGTGCTGATGGTTGCCTATTACTGGACTAGTGCATGGTCAGAAATTGGTTTGGACGAATCAGTTTGTCTAACAAAGGAAAATTTGATTGGTTTGATCGAAAATTTTTAGCAGACAAATTTTTAACTTGAAATTGTTTTTGAAAAAATTATTCAGACAAGTGAAAATGATAAAATATATATATTTTTTTCTTTTCAGTACATAGGCACATTTTTCTGACATTTGTGTCATAGTTCAAGATAAGTAACCAACAGAGGGGGGGAAGGTGGTAAGTAACCTTTGGCACTGCAGATGTTCTGGACTACAGCTCCCCTAATGCTTTTGCATTGTAGTCCACAACACAGAGAATGCAGAAGGTTGCCTATCCCTGTTCTTTATATAATTTTTTTTTTTTTTTTAATTTGGGTGGTGGTGGGGGGGGGGAGGGGGGTGGAGGAAGTTGGTACTTTCCCCTTCCCCTCATTTTTGTAGTACTGTCCACACAGGAATTGTTCCAGGTCCCTCAAAATGCAGGAAGCTCTATAGCAGCATTTGCTTAAGTGAGCAGACTGGCCACCCTCTTTGGGGCAGGCATGCCTCCTTTGACAGGCACCATCTATGTGATAGGCGAGTCCCCCCTCCTTTGACCTCTGTCCTGAAAGGCAGGCAGGTATAATTGGCAGTTATGTTATTGGCAGTCACCTAACCATCAATTATAATTTATTTTTTTCTTCTCATTAATGTGTTTTTGTTTTGGTTTTTTTTAGGGGGGTTGGATGGAAACTCAAATCACGAAACAAACTGTGCGTTCGGTTGTTTCGTGATGCATTGATTTGGTAGTTTAGAGTCATAGAATTCAAAAAATTTACAATTATTTGGAAACCAAATGCACAAATATAATATTTAATGTCTATTACCATTGATGTTTGAAATAAAACTGCTGCTCGGCAATCACCTAGTCTCTTGAGAAGTAGACCATGATGTAACTCTACAACAGATAGAGAATCTGTTAGATGTAGATAACTAAAATGGATCAGTGTAATGCAAATTGTGTAAGCATTCTTACAGGTGGATACACTGATCAACACAATATTAAAAGTACTGAAAAGTGAAGTGAATAATATTGATTATTTTCCTGTTGTAAATGGCAGTACTGTACGAGTGGATACGTCCCTCTATGAAGTGGACAAGAGGCTCTGCAGTAAAGTAAAAATATTAACATAATCCCGCCTACTTACTCATAAAAGACTGATCCCTCCTTCCATCCTCAGTTCTTCTTGTCCTGACAGCGGCATGGACAAGACGCTCTAGAAAGGATGGATGACGCCAGGGAGATGCATACCCGGGAGGTGAGCTGAGTGGCTACCTTTCCATTTAATGCTACAGAACGCAAGTCGGGAAGGATTATTAATGCCGGCAGGAGGAGGTCCCAGAGGCAGGCCAAGTGACTGCGCAACGCAGTTGAACGCACGCCCGGGTGTCCTTAAGTTCCGATCGTGCATGTGCGGATCGGAGCTTTGAAATTTGGTGTGAACATTTTAAAATGTAACATATAAAGCTGTACAGGACCCTACTGACACCAGGGGTGGTCATTAGTATTGGTTTATCGTGTCACCAGCCCTCCCACATTAAGTGAGGTTTTTGTTTTTTTAAGGTGAGTTTAAAAGTCTCTACTTTAAAAATCCTCATAAGTAATGCTCTTTAGTATTAATCATTTTCTTAAATTTCAGATATATCCAGTACTGCATCCGCAGACAAGGACAAGAAGAAAATGTCAGCGCCAGCTCCCAGAAAGGCTACATGTAAAGCGAAACACCTCTTCTGTATAATATGTGACATCCCTCTTCCAGATGGATGCAGGAAAAAGACATGCAACAACTGTTCTGCAGAAATATTAGAAAAGTCAAAACAAAAAAAATGCCCTCTTTTAAAAGCTGGTTTCAGGAAAACTTATCTCAAACATTCAAATCCTTTAAAGATTCAGTACAGAATGACAGCAGGGCTGCTAAGACATTAGAGAAAGAAGATAAGAAACGGATGAAGTCATCTCCATCGGACCTGTCTTCAGGCGAATGTTAAAGCTCTTCCAGATTGGAAGTTTCCAGCTTGGATGAAGCCTTTTACACCAGAGGAACTAAAGAAACTGGTGAAAGAATTTGCTGCCCTGTTTCAGAGAATAGTACCTACTAAAAGTAAGGTGAGAGGTTTCCCTTCAAATCCCAGAATTTTGAAGTTGCTCCAGAGAGAATGGAAAAATCCTGAAAGACTAGCTTTCATTAGAAAACATTTTAGATTTTTAAGTTACAGAGCGAAGAAAGAGGGGAAGATCTCCCAAAAGCAGACATTCGGGTGGCTCAACTTAAAAAAAAAAAAAAAAAAACCCACTATTCTAATAGAAGATTCTGGCTTAAAGGAGCCGATGGATAAACGTGCAGAAACGTCCTGCAGAAGGGCATATCAGGCTGCAGGAAATCAGTGCAAAGTAGCTATTTCAGGGGCCGTGGTTGCAAAAACCCAAAGTGTTTGGCTTTTGTCTATGGAGGATATGATTACAGACAAAGCAGATAAAGGTCTGCCTCAGTTGTTTAACCTTTTGCGTTTCACTAATGAATTTATATAAGATTTGACCGACGCCGAAGTACTAAAGCTATCAGACCGAATAATGGGTCTTTCAGGTTATTGTGGCTCAGAACATGGACTGCGGCCACAGAATCAAAGGCGGAAAACAAGAAAAAACCTGATTTGCGCCAAGTATAAATTGAAATAAGTATGGATGTGTGTGTATATATATATGTTTATTTTCTATAAGCCTTTGAGTAGATGATGCTTTGAGTCAAAAGTCCTCCTTGGCGTTCAAATAAATTAGGTTTTGATTGAGGTAGGGAGTTCTGTTATTGGCATCTCATGTAAAATTATAAGCAGAAAAGAAAAACCAATAGTGCATTCAATATCTCAATGTAAAGAAAAAGAATACACTCATAAGGATATAGAACCTCCAATCAGCTCTTAGATAAGGCTCTGTGTGGTATAATCCCCACTCACGGATGAAACTGGAATTCTTCTCTTTGAGTGTTCACAGTGGAAGCGGCATATGAAAGAAGAAAAACAGGATATAGTGCTCACTGTTTCAAATCAATAAAAGTGTGGATAAGTATGAAAATTACTCACAGTTTAAAGAGCACTTCATGCTCAATGAGATCAGCTTAGGTGGAATGATCCCCACCAAGGATATATATGAGATGGGGTAGATGATGGTCCCTGGCGAGGTTTCTTTAAAATGATAAATGCAGGATTAAAAAAAATATATATAAAAAAAACACATAACAGGTAAAAATGTTTATTGTAATATACCACACAAAATGAAATAAAAGCGAATTTAAAAGTCCTTCTGAATAGTCACAAACAGTTTCGCCCTTGGTGCCCAAGGTGAAACCTTATCAATATGTAGCAACTGAAATGGGCAAGCCCTATAATTTAACCATGTAACTTTCAAAAACACCATAAAACCTGTACATGGTGTCATTGTTGTATTCATGGGATATCACGGCATACAAATGTTTTATTTAAAAAAAAAAAAATGTTAGGAAACTTTGCATCCTTAAAGGAACTCTCCAGTGCCAGGAAGCGTTTTCCTGGCACTGCAGGACTCTGCATTTCCCCCCTCCATCCCATGATGCTGACGGGATTAAAACCCCTTCAGTGGCTTATCTGAATCCAGCACCAATGTCCCTCGGTGCTGGGTCAGGCTCCGCCGCCAACATCAGCCGGCGGGGGAGACCTAATGCAGTGCAAGGGCTGTGCTCGCATTAGACCTCCCCATATGAAATGGGAGGTCGCTGGGGATTCCGGCGACGCTGCATAGCGTGAGGATGTCCATCGTCGTTTAAAACACTTTTCGTGTTCTAAAAACACGGAAGTCACTCTAGTGGCTGTCTGAGAGACAGCCACTAGAGAAGGACTTAACCCTGCAAGATAATTATTGCAGTTTATAAAAACTGCAATAATTACACTTGCAGGGTTAAGGGTGGTGGGAGTTGGCACCCAGACAACTCAAATGGGCAGAAGTAGTCTGGGTGCCTAGAGTGTCCCTTTAAAGGGACACTCCTGACCGCTAAAACACTTTAGCTTCCTGAAAAGCCTTGTGTGAAGTGTCCTTTTAAAAAAAAAAAAAATTTTTTAATAAATAGTTCAGCTTTTAATAGAAATTTTACAACATGACAGGAAGCTTCCTAGCATAACTTTCTTTACTTATGCCTCCAGCAACACAAGATAATAATTTCAAACTTTTAACCAATCATAGGCCAGCATAGCCTGCATATAAGTCCTTGCTGGGCGTGTATATTCCTCTTTCTTTGCTGCTTCCAGACAGACACAGGTCAGAGTGATTCATTCAGAGTTATACATATTACTGTTTTATATGCTGCATTGCTTTTCCATATCTTAATTTATTGCTTTCACCCTCAACCCTCCCTATCCTCTCTACCCTGTACTGCACCCTCCTTCTATTTGCCCCACCCGCGATCGCGGCATTTTACCACGACCGCGCACTTTTTTTCGGGGCTCCGAGCGGGCATAGGGGTTCTCTGGGAGGTGGGAAGGGTAATCTGGGGGTTCTCTGGTCGCGGCCCTAACTCTCGGCGGCGGTCCACAATCAGATTCGTCTACTGCGGCCATCTTGATTCACACGATCCATTCACCAATCAAATATATATTTAAGGACACAGACAGTTTTACATCACCCTGCACTGGAACTTCATTGTGAATAACTGGAATATACATATGGTACATTGCACTGTAAGTGGTTACAGAACGGACACCTCTCAGTCAGGGGTACGCCCCACTCACGTTACTGCTATTATTATTATACGGGTGACCCCCCTTACGCTGAGTGACCCCAGCAGAGCCGTATTTCACTCAAATTACCCAGAGGGGCGACCCCCCACAGGCTCTAGAATCACAGTGCAAGCTGGCTCATACCCTGCTATATCATTATAATATATACATGACTGTATGCATGGTACCCACATTACGGCTGGGTGATCCACATACCTCCCTACCAAGGAGAGTGGAAAATTGGCAGTAACAGGCTCCACAATTCAAACAGTGCTGCGTGAACCCCAAACTACAGGCCCTCCACCCAGATGGGTGCGGCCCATTTATACGACCACTCATCCCAGTCTCACAGAGGGTGATCCCCTCCTCATACCACTTGACCCCAATTTAGCAGGCCCTCCACCCCTCACGGTTGCGGCCCACTTATACGACCGCTCATCTTGGTCGCATAGAGGGTGACCCCCTCTCCAAACCACTCGGGGCAAGTAATGCTGTGTGACCCCCAGTCGTAAGTGGAAGCCTAATATATTAAACTTCACGTACTTCGGTACCTGACATTCTCCTGTCTTCCACAGACAGAATACCCCACTGCCTCACGATGAGTGACTCGCCAAACTCACCACCGTCTGACTTACAGTCAATTATTAATTCGGCGGTGGCCGCCTCAGTGGAGAAAGCTATTACCAAACTACTGGTACAGAACACTAAAAAGGACACGACCACCGAACCAACCGCAGAACTGAAAGAGCCTGCCTTCCCCGCCATAAAACGGCAATGGAAGGGTGTCGGCTCAAGCAAACAGAAGCCTAAGGGCAAAGCTCCATTGAAAAGGAGCCGTCAGACAGAAAGAAGGGGACCATCCCCGCCACACACTCTGTCCTCGGAGGACAACGACCACAACCCCCCGCCGTCACTCAAAATTATGGATGAGTGGAAGGCGGAGGCTTTGTCATCGGAAGAAGAAGAGTGGCAGGATATCCCAAGGGATGATACGGAGTACGACCATGACACATACTTTAAACAAGAGAATGCTCATCATTCACGGGACAAACTGGAAGAAGGCACCTTTATAGACCTCCAAGGGGCAACCATGTTTGACCCCCGCACGATCCGACACCCAAGATCGTCGGAATGGGGCTTGCCAGATCACCTGGCCCAGTTCATCCATTTCTGGCTAAGAAAGCCGATGGAAAAAGAAGTGAGGGCAAGACTACGAGCAGAATGCCCAAGGCCCGTACTGCTGGATAAAATTGCACAAACTCCGGAATTCGACACTACCGTACTCCCCTTCATGTCCCGCACGGGCCGAGATTCAGAGAAGGGTCTGAAGGAATCTCTGGACAAGCTCCTGGACATACTAGGTTCTCTGGCAAAAATACTATACCTAGCCGACCCAGCCCTCTTCCAGGGCACAACGCTGGACGCCCACTCCATACGAGAATGGGCTACGAGATCAAGTTTTCAGACACCCCGGTGCAGAAACGTCGCCCTCCACCAATAAGGGCGTCGGCACATCACACCGAACTCATAGACAACGAGATCCAGACCCTATTCGACAAAGTGGCTGTGCAGATTGCCCCAGACAATACGAGCTTCTTCAGCAACATCTTCGTGGTCCAAAAGAAGACGGGAGACTACAGACCGGAGACTACATCAACCTACGACAACTGAACGGATTTGTTACCTACCGACATTTCAAAATGGAAGGGATCCACCTCCTCAGAGATCTACTACAAAAACACGACTGGTTCACCCGGCTAGACTTAAAAGACGCCTATATTTCGGTACCGATCGCCCAAGTCAGCCGACCTTTCCTCCGCTTCACCTGGAAAAACCTCACTTGCCAATTCTCCTGTCTCCCATTCGGCCTCAGCTCAGCACCATGGTGCTTTACAAAGCTCATGAAGCCAGTAATGGCATACCTAAGGGGAATGGGCATCCGTTGCCTAATATATCTGGACGACATTCTGATATTCTGCGAGACCGCATCCAGACTGCGATCTCAAACGAAATTCATAGTGCAATTACTGGAATCTTTGGGCTCCATCGTAAACAGAGAAAAGTCATCGCTCCGCCCAGCCAAGGTGGTACAGTTTCTGGGGTTCGAAATAGACTCCAGAACGTGCACCCTGCGACTGCCAATGGCGAAAATCGCGACAATACGGAAGGAGATACACCGGGTAGTCCGCAAAGACTCAATACCACTCCGCCTCCTGGCCAGAATAGTAGGTCTATTATCGTCTTCCATACAAGTGATCTTCCCGGGACCACTCCACTATCGGGCCATGCAACGAGCGAAGGCACACCACTTGAGACAGGGACATACATACGACCACTGGATTCCAGTATCAACAGAAGTGCGAACAGAACTCCAGTGGTGGCTCCTCCACATGGAGGCCTGGAACGGCAGAGCCATATTTGGACCAAACCCGGACTTTGTCCTGGAGTCGGATGCCAGCCTATGGGGCTGGGGAGCCCACTGCTTGCAGGCATCCACCGGAGGCCCATGGTCAGAGGAAGAAAAACTCCTACACATCAATTGCCTTGAGTTGATAGCGGGCTCCTTTGCGATACGCAGCCTGGCCAAACACATGTCCAACTGCTGCATACTTTTACGCATGGACAACATATCAGCAGTCCAATACATAAACCATCTGGGCGGAGCCAGATCACGAGCCCTGACAGAAGTGACGAAGGACATCCATCGGTTTTGCCTTCCCCGCAACATCACAATCAAGGCAGAATACCTACCTGGAGTCAACAACCTCACTGGTTCTCTCGACATTGGAGGGACAGAAGCGACTGGCACCTAGACAACACAATCTTCCACAGGGTGAGAACGCTAAGAGGTCCCCTACACATAGACCTCTTGTGTGACGAACACACAACTACCGAGGTTCTACAGTTGGCTCCCGGACCCACAGAGTGAAGCGGTGGACGCATTCTTACAACAATGGCCACCGACAGGGGCGTACGCATTCCCACCATTCTCAATGTTGGCAAGAGTCCTCCACCACCTACGCGGAGCAAGGACATCACTGATACTGATCACACCATTGTGGAAGAACCAAGCATGGTTTCCAGGCCTACTAGCACTCTCGCAGGAGCATCTACTAGTCTTACCAGTGTTCCCACTTCTCCTAACGAATCCGGAAGGGGAACCTCACCCACTAATAACACAGGAACGGTTAGAACTAGTGGTCTGGAGTTTTTCCGGGGATCCTGGAGCGTCGCAGGTCTATTGCAGACAACTAGAGACCTACTATGGGACTCATGGGCACCTGGCACTAGACGCAGCTACATATCAGCATGGAATACATGGAATTGCTGGTGCATGGAAAGGGACCTCGATCCCTTTACAGCACCTATTTCCTACATTCTAAATTTTCTGTCCAACTTATTCACCGAAGGGAGAGCATATCGTTCTATTAATATTAGCTCACACTCCGATAGACGGAACACCAAGAGGTCAGAACGTTTTGATATGCTGGCTACTTCAGGGCATCAAACTATCCAGACCTCCAGCCCCGAAGTCTAACAGGCTATAGGATGTAGATCTGGTCATTCGATTCCTTCAAAACTGCCCGGACAACGAGACATTGTCTCTAAGACAAATAACAGCTAAACTGACACTTCTACTATGCTTAGTTTAATTTCGAAGAGTCTCAGACGTTAGCGCTTTCGGCGTGGATGGTTTTACTATAACACCAGATGGAGTTACCTTCACGGTGTCTCGCAGGACCAAGACGGACTCTTCATCCGTGTCCTACCCCTTTTTTCCGACGGTTCCTCGGCTATGCGTCGTGAAAACGCTTATACGGTACGAAGAAGTAACTCAGTCTCTTTGTTTTTCCCGATCAGGTCAACTGCTGGTATCGTATACCAAACCATACAAACCGGTAACTACAACCACGTTGGCTAGATGGATACGTTGGCTCCTAACTCTGGCAGGGGTCGAGTCGAATTTCGGGGCCCACTCGGTACGCGGGGCGGCGGCCTCACGGGCCTTTTCGGCAGGAGCATCGTTAAAGGATATTTTGCGCTCAGCGGACTGGACTAGAGAAAATACCTTCAGGGTTTTCTACTTCCAACAAACATCACACGCATCTTTTTCGTTGTTACCGCAGCGTTAAAAATGCAAAATAGGAAGCCTCCTGTCATGTTGTAAAATTGTAGATTATGCTAACGTAGTGTACCTATAATCTTAATTTTAGTAATGACAGGAGGCGAGTATTTCCCCCCCCATAGAGTTTGGGTTGACCCTCCCTATACTCTCGCAGCCTTCCAACATAAGTACGACGCTTCATTGCACAGTTACATTATTATTGGTATAAAGGGGACGTCTATTGATGACGACAGTTTTATTATTAATACACGTTTATAGTTTCGCATTGGGGACAATAACCTGCATAGTAATTTAGTCGGTATTGTAGACAGAAAGGAACTAGGTAGCACTTAGGAGACACAATAGGTATCTCCATAGTAAGTCAATTGGACAATATATTGAATAATTAAGAGATAGATCGCTAAGCTTACATGTGGACAACAGTTCAATTCCACCACCTTTCACCTATTTCTATCTTTTTCAGCATAAAAGGATTCGGAAGTCGGGCTGAAAGGACCCCTTCAAGCCACAAGCCAAGTTACGATCGTTCAAGTTACCAATGTTCAAGTTTGGAAAATTCATCATATTCCTGATGTTACAGGACTTAAAGCACCAAAGAAAGAGGAATACACACACCCAGCAAGGACTTATATACAGGCTATGCTGGCCTATGATTGGTTAAACGTTTTGATTGATTATCTTGTGCTGCTGGAGGCATAAGTAAAGAAAGTTATGCAAAATACTCGCCTCCTGTCATTACTAAAATTAAGATGATAGGTACACTACGTTAGCATAATCTACAATTAACACTTTTATAAATTCATCTGGCTACACCACCTAGCTTGTAAAGCAGACAACAGGTCCTGTTACTTCCTGGTTTGGTTAGCTAATTTGCACTGAACTCAAGAGGCAGCAATTGTTCAGAGCCACCTGCCTTGCAAAGATTTATCATTGAGTTGCACTGGGAAGCCTGTGATTGGACAGCCACAGAAAGTCTGGGCAGGGTTAGAAGAGGGGGGTTTGCAAAGGCAGCAGACGAGATCTGCAGATTTTGCAAGCTGTTTTAGATATAACTCCAATGAAAAAAGGCATAATTAAATGCATGTAGGTTTTCAATTGGGGTATATTTATCAAATAGTGATTTTTATTTATTTTGTATTTGGGCATTGGAGTGTCCCTTTAGGTGTGTGTATGTGTGTGTGTGTGTGTATATATATATATATATATATATATATATATATGTATGTGTATATATATATATATATATATATATATACATACATACATATGATTGCTTAACATTGCTGTGAAAATCCGTATATATACATATAGTTCTCTTGTAAAATTTTTTGGATTAGAAGACCATGAAAAGTACCAATTTCTTTACAAAATGTAAAGCAGGGAAATGCAAGGATGCACTTTCGAAAAAGAAAATTATTGTAAACATTTTAATAATTTTTAAAGTGTGTTATAGACACTAAAATTCACATTAATCTGGCTCCATGTGAAATAAAATTACTAAAAGCACAACAGCTGGTTTTAAACCATACCAAGAAACAGATCTCAGCTGGCAAGCTATACATTGCCTAACATTGATTTATATAACACAGAGCATTAAGTTTAACCCCTTAAAGGACCACTATAGTGCCAGGAAAACATACTCGTTTTCCTGGCACTATAGTGCCCTGAGGGTACCCCCACCCTCAGGGTCCCCCTCCCGCCTGGCTCTGGGGAGAGGAAAGGGGTAAAACTTACCTTTTTTCCAGGGCCGGGCGGGGAGCTCTCCGCCTCCCCTTCGGCAAGAGCTGCGGGCGCATTCAGCCGGTCTCCTAGGAAAGCATTCATAATGCTTTCCTATGGACGCTTGCGTCTTCTCACTTCTCACTGTGATTTTCACAGTGAGAAGCACGCAAGCGCCTCTAGCGGCTGTCAATGAGACCGCCACTAGAGGATTTGGAGGATGGATTAACCCATTTATAAACATAGCAAGTTTAACCCCTTAAAGGACCACTATAGTGCCAGGAAAACATACTCTTTTTCCTGGCGCTATAGTGCCCTGAGGGTGCCCCCACCCTTAGGGTTTCCCTCTCGCCGGGCTCTGGTGAGAGGAAGGGGTTAAAACCTTACCTTTCTCCAGCGCCCGGCAGGGAGCTTTCCTCCTCCTCTCCTCCTTCCTAGCGACATCAGCGATGAATGCGCATGCTTTCTTATGGACGCTGGCGTCTTCTCACTGTGATTTTCACAGTGAGAAGCACGCAAGCGCCTCTAACGGCTGTCAATGAGACAGCCACTAGAGGCTGGATTAAGCCTCAGTGTAAATATAGCAGTTTCTCTGAAACTGCTATGTTAATAAAAAATAAAAAAAAAGGGTTAACCTTAGCTGGACCAGGCACCCAGACCACTTCATTAAGCTGAAGTGGTCTGGGTGCCTATAGTGGTCCTTTAACCCCTTAAGGACACGTGACATGTCATGATTCCCTTTTATTCCAGAAGTTTGGTCGTTCAGGGGTTAAGGACCAAACTTCTGGAATAAAAGGGAATCATGACATGTCACACATGTCATGTGTCCTTAAGGGGTTAAGCACTCATGAGATAAAAGGTTTTTCCTAACCTGTGCACTTAGAGTTAAAACTACTGTCACTTGTTAGAAGACTTCAACAATTAAAATAATTAGCTTAATTGGTTTTCCTTTCAGTGATGTTATCTATATTTATTGGAATGTCTTTGTGAATGTGTAACAAGCACAGGCTAGTTAACTGGTCCTGATGAACATGAAGGTTTGAGATGGACCTCTCAGCTGATGCCACGCTTACTGAAGAGGTTGAAAGGATGAGAAGTAGAGGTATAATGGTTGAGAAGATGTCTTCATCACAAACACTCCAATCACTACAAGGACAGTTTGTGTAATGTAATTTTTTTTCCTTTTTGTGAATTAAAGTTTTAGGAGTGGTTAATAGCAATACCAAAATGCAGAAAAGCGGGCACACAGGTCCCTAAAAGTTACAATTTCTCACTTTTACATGGCCACGCAGGGCTGCTTTAAGCAAACCAGTACGAATTTTCGATTACAGCATTCCCGTGAAAGTCCTAGATAACATTGGAAATTACAAAGAAAGTATTAACTCAATCAACGTTAGTGATATAGCCCTAGTTTTTCTGTGGAACCGTGTACTAGAGTGCGATTCTCTGAGGTCATGTCAGAAGGAATAAGGCAGCTGAAACCTATACACCACTTGTAGTGAAAAGGGGTTGAGTGCCGTCCTTAAACAACGTCTCCTATGAACACGGCCCCGTGTCCACGAGTAATATATTCGTTAAAATAGCGGGGTTTCTACGTGGTCTGGACCGGTGACCCGAGACCCTCATCTAAATCTGTCTCTGCTCTAGAGGGACGTGCCTCTCCTCTCCCAGGATTCCCTCTTGTTGCCCGTATGCCAACAGTTTCTGAAAGTCTGCATGGTAGACTACTGTCAGCCAGTGTGTTCATATGTCCATATATGTATGTGAGCTTCCTTGTGCTGTAAATGTCAAGTCTGCACAGTTCTTTCCTTTTGTCAAACCATACTGTTAAGGGAGGGGTGTGTCTTTCTTCTAATAGAAGTGTAAAACTTGTTTTACAGTAATTAATCTTCTAACCATTAGGAATTTCTTGTATTTGGCAGTCGATGTTGTGGTGTGATGCAAGCGGTAGGGGCAGGTCTAAAGGGAGGGGGATTACCAGAGAACTTTTGTAAGACTTTACTTATTGCCCACAAATAAAGTATACTCTTAGGGCAGTCCCACCAAATGTGCAAGAATGTGAATAGGCCTTTGTGGCATCGCCAGTATCTATTGCTCAGGCCTGGGTTTTTATTCTGAAGAAGCTGCGGCGTTCTGTACCACAAGTATAGGACCTTGTAATCTGTCTATTGGGGTTTCCATGCTAGAGTGCAGTGGTGGACCAAATCACATATCTTGCCCCATTGCTGTTCAGTCAAAGTGTCCCCTATCATGGTTTCTCATATGGCCATGTACGGAGGTGAGGGGAGGTTCATATTTCGTAGGAGCAGGAAATATATATGGGATACTGCATGTAAGAGCAGGTCCAGATCATCACTCAGAACTTTAAATACAGCCCGTATGCTACATAGGTTGGGTGTCTGTGGAATTTGGCTTATGAATCTCCATAGTTGTTCATATTTTTGCATGTGTAGAAATGCGGCACATGTATCGTCTGTAGAATCACAAAGAGGTCTGATCTTGTCCTCTACCATTAAGTGACACCTCCTGTCTGAGTTTGCTTAATCTCCTTCCACGGTTTGACAACACCATCTTTAACCCTCTCCAATATTCTCTGCAAGTGGGAAACTCTGTAGTAGAGTTGAAAACCGGGGACCGCCAACCCACCTTCAGTTTTTGGTCTCGTCAGTACTTGATACTTAAGTCTAGGTGTGGGCACGAGCCCCATATGTACCGTATCATTAACGACCTTAGAGACGTGAAATATGCAGTTGGGATGTGAATGAGAAGCATTTGAATAAATAAAGGATGCAAGGTAATAGGTTAATTTTTATCACCGCAATGTGTCCAAGCCAGGACGAGTGAGGCAACGTCTACTCCTCCAAGTTCTTCTTGAAATTATTAAGCAGGTGTTGAAATTAAGGTGATGCAGCTGAGAAAAATCTTTGCTGAGCCAGATCCCCAGCTACCCAATTGCTCTATCAGACCAGTGGAAGTGAATATTCTTACGAAGCACATCGGCTCTCTTAGCAGGTATAGTAAGATTGAGCAAGTTGGATTTTGTGTAGTTGATCTTAAAATTGGAGATCTTGCCGTAATGTTCGAATTCCCACATAATGTTGGGGAGAGTCGTCTAAGGCAGAGAAACAAAAAATATCAGGTCGTCCGCATATGCAGCCACTTTATCTTTTGAGGGTCCCACCTCAATTCCCTGAATGTCCAGGTATCTCCTGACTGCCTGAAAGAACAATTCTAGGACAAGAACAAACAGCAGCAGCGGCTGTTTCTGTTGCAAATTCTGCGCGAGTCAGTAAGGAATGTAATTATTCTGGTCAATTTCTCTTCTCCATTCAGTAAGCCAAGTAGTAACTTCTCCCTGAAGAAATGACTCCACTGTAATCTGCTCACCATCAGCTAGAAGTGGCTAGAAATGCTTTGATAGTAATTTAACTTTAACAGGATACATGCTTTTCAGATTCTCATTTCGTTCATACATGGAAACATGCTTCTGTACGATATATATATATATATATAATTTCACATTACATAGGATGCTCATAGTACATGTGCCTTCCGTTCATATATTTTATAAAGATTTGGGTATCTTCGAAAGGTCTCAGCAAGAAATAGTGAACAATTCACATGTAGTATCAATGAGACATCTATGGTTATTATGATATCCCAGCATTTCAATTGCATTTAGATTTGGGGCCATGATCACCAGTTCTGATGATCACCAAAGAGAATCTCATTAAGAATAAAAGTATGAGGGGGGGCGTGGCTTGGAAGCCGAGAATGATGGTGGCGTAATCCAGGAGCTCCCCCGCAGGCCAAGCACAAACCCTCCTCGTAGCACCTACACCTCGGGCAGAAATGGGTAAAACCCACCGGGCACCGAACACCACCAAGCCGACGGACACGCCGAAGGGCACAGCTGCCGCTTCACTTCGGCAATTCCTCGTGACTCCCACAGATGCGGCCGCACGGGCCTGCACAGCCTCGGGAACCGCCGACGTTTCCCGCCCAGCGTCGCCACGAGACAGCCGCCAGATGCTACAGGCCCAGACCCCTCCGGACCCTCAACCGGACTGGGTTCAATTAATCCGGGCCCTGCCTACCAGACAGGACCTGAAAGAGGCTAATTCAGAGCTGAGAGCCTCCATTACAGCAGAACTACACTCCCTCCGGGAGGACATTCAGGGCCTCCACACCAAAGTGTCCCAATTAGAAGCGGACACCGACCATCTGTCCTTCGCTCAGTCTGCGAACACAGACGCGATACACCATCATACAGCGCAAATGAGACAAATGGCCCTGTAGATGGAGGATCTGGATAATCGTGGCAGGCGCCAAAACATACGGGTGCGCAGCATCCCAGAAGATCTGGACCAAACAACGCCAATAGCAGACACCCTTAAAGAACTATTTAACAAGCTCCTGGGCTGCCCAGCTTCCACCGCATTTGAGTTTATTAGAGCCCACCGCGCACTACGACCGAGGGGCCCTCCGGAGGCTCCCCAAGGGACACAGTCTGTTGCCTGGCCTGCTTCCGCCTGAAGGAGGACATCCTCCAGAAAGCATGAAGCACAGAAAAGGTGCTGCTGAATGGCGCGGAACTCCAACTATACCCGGACCTTTCCCCGGCTACCCTGGCTTACCGACGGGCGATGAAGCCCCTTACGAGAATCCTCCAAAGCAACAGGATCAGATACCGGTGGACCTTCCCGACCGGGCTGCAGGCCATCACCTCGAAGGGGCCCTTTACTGTCCGACACCCGGAGTACCTGAGTGAGCTTGCCGCAGAGCTGCAGCTCCCACCCATCACCTTTACATGGCCGGACCCCCTCGCTTTCTACACGACGCCACCGCTGAACCAGGGGCTCCAGCCACAGCAACACAGAAGCAGAGGGACCCGACAACAGGCCACTCGGCCCTCGGGGACAGCGGCATAAGAGACAACCGCTGGCAGCTGCAGCACATAACCGCAAGTACCACCAACCGGGACTCACCCTTCAATAGGGGTACCAACCTCCTTATGGACACTGGGGGAAACGAGACTGTTCTCCTAAACCACACTGAGCTGTGAGCTGGGGGGACGGACATACCAGGGGGGGCACCTACCCAGCTCACGCACCCTGGGGGGGGGAAGGCACTGGGGAAGCGCAAGTGGAGCACCATCAGGGGACGGTACCGAAGGCAGACGGAGGGGGAAGCTACCTGCTCAGCTAGACACTGCCATAGGGCAACACGCATATGCCTACTAGACAAGCCCCTCCCCACAGGGGAAGCTACTCGCCCCCGTGCACGCAAACGAGTTAACATCCATGGCACAACAGACGGGCTACACACGGCTCGACACCACGGGGGGGTACCAGGGGAAGGGGGGAGCCAGCTAGAGGGGGCCACACCTAGGGACTGAAACCATCGCGTAGGGACCAACCCCAGGGGGGCAGCGACCCCAACCCAGGCGCATTCACCAAGGCTGACCCGAGGGGGGGGCGAAGGGAATGGGGGGTGTAAACTCCGAAGCTCCTCTAGGGGGGTCCCACTCATACACGGACGAAGGGTGGGGGGGACACGCTGCAGAGGGGCCCGGGTACGGGATAGGGAGAGAGGGGCACCTGAGAGGAGGGCCGGTAGGGGACGACCCGAACCATCCCTGGAGGGGCAGAGGGACCTGACACAGGTGCCAGAGAGGGGGAGGTACGGGAGCGAAGGTTAGGTACTCAGCCAGGAACACAATCAGGTTATAAAGCAGGCAGCTGCAGGCCACAACCAAGTTCACAGTTTAAAGTTTAATCCTAAGAAAGGTTTATTAAGTTTAAATGCAAAATTGTTTTGTTATCTGATTCTTCTTTGCCTACGCACATGACAGGCGCCTGAGACGGCAGCTTGACCTATGACCCGGAGCCAAACACACAGGAACTTTACCGAGGAGGACGTTCATAACGACCAGAACCTGACAGATAGAGCCGACAGGGGGACTACACGGACCAAACGGACCGAGAAACGCAACTCAGGTACACATCTACCACCGACATACATGCGGACGCAGGGAGGACTGGTTCCACCCAAAGTCCCTTAGCTTCCTTCTACTGCCCCAAAGGGCCCAGCGACCACAGACAGGCGAGCAGCAGCCGTGGACCACAGGTGGCCGCTGGCTAAACCGCTCCCCGTCGCTGACACCTCACTGTCACCTTACAGTGACAAGGACACGTACACCCACACCCCATACATACCCCCCTTCCCCCCTTCTCTTTCTTCTTTTCCTACAACCCCCACCCGACCTACGACACAGACAGGACGTAAACGCCAGAGGTCTCAGTAAACCAGAGAAGCTCTCAGGAGCGCTGAGAGACTTCCACGCTAAACGAGCCTCGATAGTATTAATACAGGAGACACACTTCAAGGACGGGTCCAGGCCCAAATTGACAAACCATCACTACCCCACGGGATACTACAGCGACTACCACGCAGGGAGGTCCAGAGGCACGGCCATTCTAGTTCACAAAAATATACCTTTTGTAGAAACGGGACAGCTGACGGAAAGGGAAGGCAGATTCCTCTTCCTCAAGGGCACAATAGCAGGACAGGCCTATACATTCGCAAACGTCTACGCCCCGAACACCCGACAATACAGATTCCTGGCACACACACTTAGGAAACTAAGGCCCTTCACGGAGGGAATTCTCATAGTGGGGGGCGACCTAAACGTAGCGCTCAATCCGCGGTGGGACACCTCCGCCGGACGATCGTGGGTCCCGGCGCAAAACCTAAACTCAATCAAGACCCTTCTAACTCGCCACCAGCTGATAGATTGCTGGAGGGCCTATCACCCGGACGAGAGGGATTACACGTTTTTTTCACACGTGCACAACACTTACACCAGACTAGACTACCTTTTTACCACGCACTACCATCTACCAATAACTAACGCTGCAGAACATGGGGTGGCGACATGGTCAGACCACGCGCCGGTAACCCTAACACTCTCGTCCCCCCTGTACAGACCCCGGCACAACAAATGGAGGCTTAACGAATACCTCCTTACTAGGCCCTACTTCACGTCCGAGGTTAACGATACACTCAAAGAATACTTTGAGACGAACACAACCGAACACACCTCACCGACCATTA
Organism: Pelobates cultripes; assembly: GCA_933207985.1. NCBI lineage: Eukaryota > Metazoa > Chordata > Amphibia > Anura > Pelobatidae > Pelobates > Pelobates cultripes. The sequence continues at coordinate 142,174,102 of OW240912.1, forward strand.
GATGGGAGGCACACAAAAGCGTGATACGAGGACACTTCATCCGCCAGGGGTCCACCCTTAAAAAGCAGACCGACAGCCGTCTGACTGACCTAGTGGCCGAAATACACAGGGTGGAAACACTCAACAAAAACACCCAACAAACGGCACACCAGGCGACACTAATACAACTCAGACGGGACCTGACGAGCCTCTTACATAGGAAACACCACAGAGACGTAACCAGACATAAGACCTTCTTCTTACTTCACGGCAATAAAAGCGGTAAGCTACTGGCCAGAATGCTAGCCAAACAGAGACAAAGGACGTACATTGATAAAATGAGGGACGGGCAGGGCACCCTACACCACCTACCCTCTAAAATCCTCGACATAACGCGGGATTACTACGCGAACCTATATGCCCTCCCCCTCCTAGATAGGGCAAAAGACAGCCTGCGGGAGAAAATACAAGCCTACCTGTCAGCCCACCCCCTCCTGTCCATAGACCGGGAAACCGCAGAAAGCCTAGACGAACCAATTTCGATAGAGGAACTAGCTTACGCCATTAAAGTGACGAAACAGGGTAAAAGCCCCGGTCCGGACGGGCTCCGATTAAAGTATTATAAAACGTTCGCGGAACACCTATACCCCCCTCTCCTAGACGCCCTGAACGCACGGGAAGGACATCACCTGCCAAAACAGTCACTGACCGCACACATCGCACTCATCCCGAAGGAAGGGAAGGACAGGGAAAATTGTGGGAACTACAGGCCCATCTCACTTATCAACTGCGACGTCAAATTGTTGGCAAAGATACTGGCCACACGCCTCCAGACACACATCCCCACTTTAATACACCCAGACCAGGTCGGCTTCGTCATGGGCCGCGAAGCAAGAGACAACACGATCAGGGCACTGACGCTCATGCACAGATGTAATTGCGGGGACGAGGGCGTTCTACTGCTGTCCACGGACGCAGAGAAGGCCTTCGACAGAGTCGACTGGCAATACATGTTACATACACTGGCCCACACCGGGCTGGGACCGCACTTCCGGAGATGGGTCGAGGCATTGTACGACGGGCCCACCGCCCACATCATAGTAAACGGAGCCCTGACGAGTGACTTCCCCATCACCAACGGCACGCGGCAGGGGTGCCCCTTATCACCCCTGCTTTTTGTGCTGACACTCGAACCTTTTCTGACGCACATACGACAGGACGCAGCAATCAGGGGCATTGGACATGGAGACACACAACACAAAGTCGCGGCATATGCCGATGACCTCCTCTTCTTTATCACCAACCCGGAGGTCTCGCTCCCGAATATCCTGAGGGCCTTCAGGACCTTCGGGGAGATATCCAACCTCAAGATCAACTTCACAAAATCCTACATCTTGAACATTAGTATACCAGAACACAGAGCCTCCCCCTTAAAGCAGAGCCACACATTCCAATGGGCACAACATCAAATACAATACCTAGGCACATGGCTGACGAGGAGGGAACCTGATCTATTCAGACACAACTTCATCCCCCTACTAAACAGGTGCCGGAAAGACCTGTCGGATTGGGCATACCCACACATATCCTGGCTGGGCAGGGTCCAGGTTATAAAAATGAACTTGCTCCCACGCCTGCTATACCTCATGCAAGCCCTACCCATTACCATCCCCAGATCATTCTTTCAGGCCCTGCGACAGGAAACCGGGAAATATATTTGGGAACGCAAAAGACCGAGGGTCAAACTAGCCGCACTGACGCTGCCCAAGGACAGGGGGGGACTGGCCATACCAGACTTCTCCCTGTACTACGAATCCTGTCACCTCCAACGAATTATGGAGTGGACAAAAGAGAAGGTGCATAAGAGATGGAAAGAGGCAGAGGAAACGGATGCGGGGATACCGCTGTCCATCGTCCAATGGCTGGGGAGGGGAGGGAGCGGGAGACAGGGCACACCCTACACAACCGCAACCCTACGGGCGTGGGAGAGAGTAGCACAGAGATGCAGACTAGCGCCATTCCCATCCCCCCTTCTCCTTCTCACGCATAACGACAGCTTCCCACCGGGGCTAGACCCCAACGCATTCAAGGACTTAATCCGACATAAACTACCCAGACAACACCACCTCCTGGCAGGCATGGAATGCAAAACACTCCCGACCCTATTAGAGGGAGCAACCCCCACCCTCCTACACCACCTAAAACACAGACAGCTACAGAGCTATGTACACACCCTCCCGGGGGGCACGGCACGGAAACGTGACCCTACCACATTCGAAAATAATGTGTATGGACCTAGACCCGCAACCACACGGGATCTCACTCATTTACTCCATGCTACAGAGGGAAACACCAACTGAGAAACCCAAATTCATGGGGAGGTGGGAACAAACATTGGGGAAAACTTTCACAGACGGGGACTGGGAAAAGATATGCTACTTAACGCATCACTGCTCAGTCTTCAGCAAAACACAAGAAACGGCATTTAAATTGTTAATGAATTGGTACCGCACCCCGATTGCACTCCATGCCATGGACCCGGAACACACGGATCTCTGCTGGAGGTGCAATAGAGCGGCCGGCACAGTACTCCACCTTTGGTGGGCCTGTGAAGCCATAAAGCCCTTCTGGCAGGGTATACACGGTTTTCTCAAAACCTTCTCAGACACGCCACCCCCCTTCCTCCCAGAACACATGCTCCTTCACCACACAAAGTCACCCAGAACGAGATACAAGCACTCACTAACCATTAGAATCCTAAACGTTGCCAAACAGGTGATCCCTCAATTCTGGAAGCAACAAACGACACCCCCGTTGACATCCTGGTTCTCCCAAATGGAGGAACTCAGAGCCATAGAGGAACTCATTATGACCACATCCAACTCCTCGAATAGGTACACGGACATATGGACCCACTGGATACTGACTACTACCAAGGCAGAATTCACAACCAGGCTCCAATACGACACGTAAGGACACAGTGACGAGGCCGCATAGACTGACAAACACAGAGACGACCTAGACAGACGTGACCCAGACGCGGACGCACCCCGACCCCCCCCACTTCCCCAGACGCCACTACCCGGACACCCCCCCAATCCCAAACACTGCGTGCGAACAGACAAGTATTAGGCATACGCCAGTGACAACATAAGAGAGGACTTATAAGGCCTCCGGGGAGACGCTCACTCCTCCATGAGGGGACAACAGAACACATGACACCCACGCGCATGTTCTCCAGATCAGGCCACGGGACTTAACGCGGGGCTCAAAGGGGCCAGCGGACCCACCCTGATACCTTAGCGTTTACTTGAGGTAATACCTGACCGCCTTACTGCAACGAGACTCACGGTCCGACACCCGACTATAACACCCGCTACATTGTGACCGGCACGTCACCAATGCTGGTTTTGCAGAACGTCATTCCTTTCCAGCGGCTGCTTAGGTCCTACCCTAAGTGGACCTGCGAGTCCACACTGAAGTTTGCCTAATGTTACTTAACAAACGGAGCAACTGAACACAATCGATACACCAGTTTAGGGACAAGAACTGCATGATGTAAGGGACCTGCGAGTCCACCGCAACTGTGGGCCTGCGCGCCCGGTTGGCCGACATAAAAACGCTATGGACATGTTGTACTCTGGTTATTGTGCCCTAAAGGCCTACGGAGACCTGCGAGTCTCAATGTGACTTATTATCGACAATGTAAACTGAAATAAAAACATATTTACAAAAAAAAAAAGAATAAAAGTATATAGTTAAACAATATAAATAGTATTTAAAAAAAAAAACAGACACAAACCTTTACAACAGGTGTGAAGTATCTAATAAGGAGGCAAAGATGAACATTCATATTGTCACCGTGCCATCCTTCTGGATACTGGGTTTATATTTTGTGAAGGGAAGCCAAATATGTTTAGGGATTTACTACATACTTCATGATCTCTGGGTGTTCAATTGAAGGTGATGTGGACAAAGTGATTGGTTTAATTTCATTGTTCTCAAAATAAAAGCTGGCATCAAGAGCGTAATCTCAAAATCTCATCACAGTTTCTTTTAGATCTTGAATGATGTTCAGCAATGGGAAATATATAGAGACTTCCTGTAGTACTCTTCAGTAGATTCTTCATTGTAGTTAGATCTATGGATCTTTCTTCCTACAAGACATCGTAGTTCCATCTCCACTCTAACTTCAGAAGCCAAATCTGTTGCCTTAGTACATAAGATGGTGAAAAAACTGTAAAAGCGACATTATCTGTTTTCCAGGATGCTCAGGGTGAGACAATCAGATGCGTTGGCAACTAAGGTAGACGACTCAGATGCAGGGTTATTTACAGCACATCAGTAAGTGAACCTAAAGAAATCGTGACTTCTGCACTGTAGAGAGAATGAATAAAAGTAGATGTAGATGAACAAGTGCTTGAGCACTTCCACTCAGATATCGCTGTTAGCGCTCTCGCTATTTTTACAAGTCCATCATAAAATACCTGATTGATTGGTTAAATATAGAAATGATAGATTTTACCACTGACACTGCATTGCAAACTGCAGTCACGTGTGAGTACTTTGATATTGAATTGGTAAGGGCATGATTGAATGGGCTTCTGCAATTGTTGGGTGCTGCACTTAATATTTGTGATACAGCACCAGCTGCTTCAGAGAACATAACACTGCAGCTGTCTGTTCCTACACCAATATGTTGAGTTATGTCAAGAAACATTTTTTTTAAAAACTAGTCGAATCATTATTTTGCGCCTTTCCTGTGAGTTTTGGCTCAATATGCCTATCCACAACAATGTTCACATCTGAACAATCTCCAGATTTGGATGACTTTTAGATAATGAGGTTTCCCAACTTTAGAGATCACATTTTGAACGGAATATGGGAATTCGACACCAGGATGAGGTTGCAATGGATTGTCCAATAGTAAACCTTTGGTATTGTCATCAGTTGTTTTTCCAATGTAATGGTGCCAATGTAAATCATAATGATAGCACCGGTTTGAACAGAGGTATCAACAGAGGACACGTTAGCCTCTTTTTCAGAAGCCCTTGACCCCAGTAATGAGTTTGACATAGAAGAGGATGGACCACAAGCAGCTCGATCACTTGAAATACCTTCAGAGACTTTGCTTTGTTGCAGTTCCTGTGGTTATGAGGACTATGACTTTTTTGTGAGTTTAGGAGTAAATAGAGCTGTAGGGACTGCTTATACACAGATACTGTTATATGTTTGGTGCTTTATGTAAACATTCACTGTCAGAATCTTCTGCACTATACAACAAAAAGACCAACAGTGAAAAGACCCTGCTTCAAATATGAAGTCAGGACTTTACAAGGAGACCCTATCACTGTTACTGTAACAGAAAAATAACAAGACTTTGTTTCAGGCCAAACTACAATTCAATGTAGTACATAAGCTTCACAAAATATGCAGCTTAGAAAATGTTTATTTTAGATTAAAGACAAAATATCACATGTTTCAGCAGACAGGCTTTAATCATACATGAATAAAGCCTGTCAGATGAAACATTCTATGCTGTTTTAACCTAGACAATCTAAATAAAAATGTTCTACGCAGTTTATTCCGTGAAGCCTATATACTTCAGGAATATATTGGTTTTATGGGCCCCTCAATTCTGCAGCAGACTCGCTTATGATCAATATTCCTTTGTGCAGCATCCTACCAGTATTGCAGCTACTAAGAGAGCCAGACTAGCAATTATACTGTGTGTTTTGCCATTGGTGTACTTGTGTAGGAGTAGTTGACAGCACTGGTCATTGATTCTAGTGTGAGACTAGGTTTAGCTTGCTGCTTGATCTATTATACAATTCGCAGGGCACTTGAAACAGCTTTGAGTGGGCGATAGAAAATTGGCATTTGAGTATGAGATAGAAGATTGCTATTTTGTCCCTAGTGACTGCGTTACTTGTTAATTTATTTATGTATTTATATTAAGTGTTTAGAGAACGCTATTACTTCTTTTGGTGAGTGTGGTGTTCTGTAACAAAATTTTAAAAAGTTCCTTTAAGCCTGGGTCCTTGGTTCTAGTGTGAGGCTAGCCTTAGATTGCAGCTGGACATTTAAAACAAATTTAAGTGGGAGCTTTTTTTATTGTTAGTGTGAGATTAGGTTACCGACATACTATGGTTAAAAGTTTGGATATTTTTATTTTTTTGTCAATCTCTGTTTTATTGAGGCATATGATACATTGTACATTGCACAAAATAAAGAGTTAAAAACAAGTGTATATATGTACATAGAAAACAGGATTATCTTAAGTTAAGTAGGCGTTTAAAAATAAACTCCTAGCAGTAGCTGCCTCTTTTTAAAGTTATATAGGTTAAGTAACGTAAGAAACAAACATAGTATGTAGAGCAACTTGCTCCAGAGAAAAGAAAAACCTGGTCAGTCAAATAGTTACGCTGGAGTAGAGAATGCCAGCTGTCTTTGCGATATATATAAACCTAAAGGTGAGTATACCAGAACAGGGTCGCCAAAGGCTATAACCCACAGTGCTAACATAGGGTTAATAATTCAATGTAGGGATGTCGTGGGGGGAAGAAGAGGATAGTATGGGGAGGTAAACCCCATTTGCCAGCAGGTACAGCTAGGCCGTACAAAAGGGTGAGCATCTAAGGACACTCGACACGATATAGCTTGAAAGTAATAAAATAAACGAGTGAAATACATAACATTAGTAACAATGAAGGGCAATATAGGTTGCCATCAGGTTGCGATCACGGTATCACTGCAGTTGCAGGGCTCCCCCTAAGCACAGATGGAACAAAAGGGCAAACCCTATCTTGGTCCCAGGAACTCTGTGGTAGTGATGTCGTTGAAGGATGTGGCTCTGCCGTGTCGTCAACAGTCACAGTGTGTGAAGGACAGTAGTTGTCTCCGAGGCATCCAAAACACTTATAGTCACAGAGTCCCTAGGGATGATCAGGCATCGTGGAGTACCTCACTTGTATGGCACTTTGTGGATAGCTAGCTCCTTAGTTAGGGACCGTAAGGATCTCTCTCCGCCAGTGCAATGTGGCTTTGGACAAATCTGGGTTGAACATTGAGTGGTTGTCTTCAAACCTGTATGGTGACTTGTTGCGAACCGCTATATCATACTATCATATCATACTGCCTGCTTGTTAGCTATCCCCGTGACCCCTAGGGAAGCCCCGCTGGATGACCAGGAGAGCTTGTCGGAGAGAGGCGCAATGACAGGCCTCTGCAGCCTCTACAGCAACTCCCCTATGTCGGCAGTCACTGTTTTTTTTTCGGGTCTGTATTTCTTGTTTTTACGTCCCATCGTCATGGAGATGATTCCTCTTGTTTTTAGAAGCACTGGGGTGAGTAAAAGCTGAAATAATCAGTATTATTGCACTGCTCTGCAGGGAGCTCATCAGATGCACGTCTGCTTATTATAGCTAGGGATTTTTTTATTGACGTTTTTTAGAAAGAAAATCCTATTCTTTTTTTTCTGAGTGTGTTCGGTCCAGTGAGTGCTGTAAAAGTGTGCTGAATAAGGTTGTGTTAGTTTACACATTTATTGATATGATAAAATAGAAGGGTTGGTGTAGCGCCAAAGATGTCCTTAAAAGTATATGTAACGACAAAGAAAGGAAACTAATAGTATAATATGATAAAAGATAAGATAAAAAGTAAGCACTCACACATTTTAGAAGCTTAGACTCCGCTCCATCTTGAACACTTGGGTGGAATTATTCCAGCCTAAGGATATAGTGTAGTACAGGTTCTGTGTATAGTCCTTGTAGTAATAGTAGTAGATATTCACGAAGATATGTGAAAGAAAAATAAAATATATAGTGCAGTATGCCAGACTGAATAGCAGCAATAAATTAGTGTAAAAATCTGCACTCGCATTTTATGGAGCCTGAATAGTGGCTCCACAGGTATAGCGTGAAATGGTGTGATCCCCACTCTAGAATATAGGTGATGGTGGTCTCTCTCTCTCTCTCTCTCTCTCTCTCTCTCTCTCTCTCTATATATATATATATATATATATATATATATATAAAGAGAAATAAAACCACAATAGTGCACACTGTAAAAGTGGAGGGAGGGAATAAAATAAACAAAAACTCACATGTGGTAGAGCAAAGTTAAGTTTGCTCAACCCAATAGGCACAGGTGGTATTTTATCTCCACCAAGGATATGGTGTTCAGGAATCCATCAGCAAACAGTAAGGTCCAATAAAAAAGTACTTTTATTTAGTAAAAGCAATAAAATATAAAGAATAAAACAGTATTATAATACACTTAGCACATTTCACCATTAACACTTATCAAAAATGTTTACAAGTACTTTACAAGTGCTGAATTTACCTCTGTTTTTATACAAGTATTAATATACCAAATTTATTGTAATAAGAAAAGCAAACCACCATCATCATCAATGTGCCATACTAATCTCAAGATGAAATTTAGGGAGGGCACTATCCTAGTACACTCCCACCAAATAGGCAGCAGAGTACCCTCCAGAGCCCCACAGCTCCAACAAGAACTAGGCTGGTTTCTAAATATGTAGTGTAAAAGCTTTGCTTTTACCACCCTTTATGCAGTTTGTAGTTTGTCTCCTGTATTTTCGAGTAGATGGTGCTCTGAAAATTCAGAATACATTTTTTGTCCACTGTTCTTCACTAACAATGTGTCCCAATGACACATGTACCTGGTTTTATTATCTCAGCAAGTACTTTAGCAAAGAGCTTCACATCTGCATTCAGGAGAGAGATAAGCCTATAACTGGCACAAATGTGATATTGGCCCCCAAAAGTATCCCTCGGGAGAAAGCCTCCTGATAGTTCATAGTTAAAATCCTTGGCAAAGGGAGACAGCAGGAGAGGAACACATTATTTATTTATAGTAAATCAGAGGGAGACCCAGGGTTGGATTTGCCTGTCAGATACTTATAAGCACAAAATTCTAAGGCACCCCTTGCTCCACAACCACAAAATAAGGCAGATAAACAAAGTATAATGAATTTTTGATGGAGCTCCCTGTACCCCAGCTGGGTACCTCTGCCAAGTCGGCTTCCTCCCTGCCTGCAGGGACCCTGGAATGTTTAGGCCCCAGTTGCTACAGCTTGACTGGGGTCCTTCTAGAGCTTTTGCACCTGACCAGGCAGCAGCTCTCCTTCCAGGCAGGTATTGTCCCCTCTGCCTATTCTGTTGGTGAGCGCCTAATTGCCCTCAGAAGTTCCTCTGCAGTGACTGGAGTCTCCAAGAGCTCCTTAGCTTCCACAGTAATGCTCCTCATCAGTTTCCTGAAGGTATTCAGAGATTTTAGATAATCTAGAACAGGGGTAGTCAACCTGGTCCCTACTGCCCACTAGTGGACGGTTTGGGATTTCAGGTGGGCGGTGGTGGTGGGTTCTGCATAAAACGCTCGGTGAGCCTCGATGGTCATGGACCAAAGCCGGCAGGGCAGATCCTCTCATCTCTGCTACAAGCCCATACAGAGCCAGCCTTGCTGTGAGCCCTCTCAGGCAGTGGTGAGATCAAAGATGCACCCTTCACACACAAACACACACTACACCCCTCACACACGCATACACACAATGCACCTCTCACACACACTGCTCCCCAGGACTGGTGCAAGGATTTTTGAAACCCTAGGCAAAGCCTCGTTTTGCCACCCCCCCATGGCCCAACTCTAGACTCTGTCCATTGACCCGCCCCCTCACCCAGCCCAAATAATGAAAAAAAACAAAACGTAAAATGATAGGGAATGGTGATGGTGTGTGATTGAGCTAGTAAGGTGATGGTGGGGAATGTTGCTAGTAAGTTGGGAAGTGGAACTTGTAAGGTGGTGGTGGGGAGTGGGGCTTGTAAGGTGGTGGTGGTGGGTATAGTAAGGTGGGGTGTGGGCCTAGTAAAGTGGTGATGGGGAATGGGACTAATAAGGTGGTGGTGGGGAATGGGGCTAGTAATGTGGGGAGTGGGACTTGTAAGGTGGTGGGGAGTGGGGCTTGTAAGGTAGTGATGGGGCTATTAATGGCTATTAATGTGGGGTGTGGGTTTAGTAAGGTGGGTAGTCGGGCTTGTAAAGTGGTGATGGGAAATGGGATTAATAATGTGGTGGTGGGGAGTGGGACTAGTAAGGTGGGGAGTGGTACTTGTAAGGTGGAAGCTAGTAATGTGGGTGGTGGGGTAGTAAGATGGGGAGTGGGACTTGTAAGGTGGAGGCTAGTAATATTTACACTTACAATTGTTAGTGGTCCCCCTATGTTTGACCTTGACACCATTTGTGCCCACAAAATGTGATTTCTATAGGCAATGCCTTGGAGCGAGGCTTCAGTGGAAGCAAAAATAAACACATTTACCTCCATTACAATTTAGGAACATTGGTACCAACAAAGTTTCTGTCATTCTTAGGTTCTTTTGTTGGAATCATCATCTGGAATCATGCAAAACAAGCAGTCTCCACTACAGCTGTTTGGGAGCAATTGTCCCATTTTTTGTCAAACATTTTTTTAAATAGTGTAGCAAAAATAGTCTTTCTTGCAGCAGCAAATAATGTTTCCTAATACACTGAGCTGTAGTGGCTATTATGGTGGTTACAATGTCTTTTTAACATTAGCAAATAGGGATTTACTGTGCCTTTATAGAAGTATGAACTACTGTATGTTAGAATAGACCTTCTCTCTTTCTACAGCAGATGGTTTTACATGGATATTCAGAAAACATAATTGTAATTCTGGCTTATTTTCTTTAACAACCCATGTCAGAGAGCTGAACTGCATTTTGCATCAGATGGTGAGCCTTGCTCTGAGATTCCTGGAATGTGCAGTAATACTAATAACTCTAAGGGCTGGGGATTGTTCCAGAGCCAAGCAGTCACTAAACACAAGATTTTTTTCTTTACCAAATATGGATTTGTTAATTAATCAGGATTCTCCTCTCTCTCTCTCTCTCTCTCTCCATCTCCTCTTTACTTAAAGAAACAGTACATTTAGACACGAGACCATGTATTGATAAATGAGCTCATTCATAATTAAAGTGCTTTGTCATTCATTTCTTGGGAAAACCTTATTGCAAAAAAAATTATATGGCTTTATATCAGAACTTGCTGTAACTTCCACTGCAGAATAAGTTAATAACCTTTGTTTTCCCACTGAATGCTTTTTCTTCCAGAGAGGAATCTCATATTACTGATGCTAGTGTCAAATATGCCAAACTTTCCTATAGTATTTTCCTAATTTTGCTGGAATTTCAAGACACCCCTCTTTTATAATGCATGAAAGAAGCATACCTACGGTAAAACTAAATATATTTATTTTGGGGTTTCTTTTTGTTTCTTCTTTTAGATTACTGGGGCCTTCATTTTTATATAAAAAAAATAAAGTGCTTACCTATAACCCAGCTCCAGACTGTTTGCTTGCATTAGCAGCGTCCAGTGTCATCAAGCTGTGTAGGTCTTCTAAAATTAGAAGGTCTTAAGGAGAGAGTAGCTCTAGTTACTGTGGGTTTTTGGACAAATGGAAATATTGGGGGACAGTATATATGCACCAAAACCACATATTAATATGTTCGTTTGGTACTTAGAGTGCCCCTTAAGTGCAAACACACACACAAAATTACAAATAAATAACCTCCACTGTCTTGACATACACCAAATCTCCATCAACCTCCAAAGTCTCTTTTCACCCATTTCAAACCTCACCTGCCCTAACACTACAACCTCTCTCTACAGCTCCACTCTCTCCTCTCAACTAGACATCATGTGAACTCCTACACTTAAATGCACCAAGCGCCCCCAATTACAACTCTGGCACACCAAGCTGACCTCGAAAAATGTTACAGAACTGCTGAAGGCTGCTGTAGAAAGTCTTACTCTGCGTCTGACCTCCTCCACTATAAATTAATGCTGTGCTCCTGCAGTATGGCTTTTTCCTCTTCAAAAGTAAACTACCGTACTTCAATACGCTCATAACCACATTCTCCCGCAAACCCAAACGCCTGTTTCATGATTTTAACTCTCTTCTCCGCCCTGTTGTGCCTCCTCCTCCTACCAACTTGACCACCACAAACTTTGCAACTCACTTTACTGAGAAGACTTCTATAATCAGGGAAGAAATCTCTCATCTCTCTCCATCCCCTACCAATTTTCCTCCCAACCACACTCCCTCAGCTTTCCTATGCTCATTTGCACCCACTACAGCAGAAGAGGTTTCTGCTCCGGTCCTTCTGCCCCACCACCTGTTCTCTCGATCCTATTCCCTTATATCTCAACTGCACTTTGTCTCCTTCTCCTGCTCTGCTTCTAACTAAAATTTTCAATCTCTCCCTCTCCTCTGGCATATTTCATCTACCCTTCAAACATGCAACCGTTACCCCGATTCCGAAAAAGCCCAACCTTGATCCCTTTCCAACTACCACCCTATCTCACTACTGCCGTTTGCCTCCAAGATCCTTGAGACAGTTGTGTATGCGAGATTGTCAGACTTCCTTGAGTTCAACTCTCTGCTTGACCCGCTTTAATCTGGATTCCTTGCTCGTCACTCTGTTGAAATGGCTGTGACCAAAGTATCCAATGATCTTATAACTGCAAAATCCTGTGCCCACAACTCTATCCTAATTCTCCTTGACCTTTCTGCTGCTTTTGACACTGTTGATCATCAACAGCTTGTTCGGGCCTATGAGATACAGCTCTCTCCCAGGGCTCTTTCAGTGTTTCTTTCTCTGGCTCTGCCTCTTATCCCCAATCCCTCTCTGTTGGTGTTCCCTAAGGGTCTGTCCTTGGTCCCCTATTGTTATTAATCTATACTGCCTCCTTTGGTAAACTCATCAGCTTCCAGTATCATGTCTAAGTGGATGACACGCAAATTTATCTGTCCTCCCTTGATTTCTCACCACTCCTCTTGACTCGTGTCTCTGACTGCCTCTCTGCAATTTCCAACTGGATGGCTGCTCTTTTCCTTAAACTTAACCTGTCTAAAACAGAACTTCTGTTGACGTCATCTTCCGGCTCCGGTATCATTGCGGTGCGCGAGGGAGCTGAAGAGGAAGCACTGAGTGCTCCCTCACGCGCCCGCCTGCCTGCCCGACCGGCCGGCCACCCGGGGTCAGCAGGGCCAGCCTCAGGGGGGCCCTGGGGTGGCCGCCTCCTGGCCCCCCAGGGGAAGAGGCTGGCCCTGGGCGTACATACCGGGTCGCAGGGGCGGCCGGGCCCCCTGCTGGGCCGGGCCCGGTCGCAGCCGCGACCCCTGCGACCCTGGTATGTACGCCACTGCTCCCACACCTCCCCTCTCTGTCAGTCCCTACATTGGCTTCCCATAAGATATAGGGCTCAATTTAAGATCCTGGTACTTGCTTACAAATCTCCACAAAATGCTGCTCCAACCTACTTATCCTCAACAAATCTAACCAATTTTGTCCCAAAGACTCCCTTTTATAATGGTCTAGAATAGATAATATGTTCTCAATTTATGAAGCTCGAGTTCTGGCTTTTATACAATCCCTTGTAATATGCAGTATGTACCTGGTTTCTCTCCTAAACATTTCACATAACTGACTTGTTAACCCTATTTTGTCTCTGTTCTTCTTTACTATGTGTGCTCTGTTTTTTTGCGTATCCTCACTAATACACAAATATGTCCCATCTAGGCCCCTATGCCCTGCTGAAGACCTACATCAAACCTCTGCTCGTACTCCTACAATGTTTCAAGGAGGTTGGAGTAATCCCTTAAATCTACAACTAGTTTTAAACTGAATTCACAGCAATAACCCTGCCTCACGGTAATTCATTAAAGTGAGAATTGCAAGTAAAATTCAAATATAAGGCAAAAAAGTCAAACTGAACACAGAACTAATATGGATATTTTTTCCAAATCAGCCATTTTGGCCTAAATGTTGAAATTCACTTTGAATTCCTGGCAATTCTCACTTTAGTGAATAATCCTGTCAGTGACATACTAATGTAAAACTTCCATCCCGGTAACCCGGACTTTCCAGCGGGGGACCATAGCCCAATTCCAGGCATGACTAGGCATAAACCAATCCTCTGTCTAAAAGACGTCCGCCAACGTCCATTCGACATCCGCCCACTGACTGAACTATTCCCGGATCGAACACATGCATTCACGCACACACTAGCAAGAGCGCAAATCGTACAATACACCCGAGCAATCCCCCAAAAGCCTTCCCTACTGAGAGAACCAACGCAATTTGGACTCCTCGGCAGTGTGTGTGTGTGTGTGTGTGTGTGTGTGTGAAGGTTGTAGTGTGTGAGTGAGGGTGGCAGTTAATGTCAGGGATGCAGTGTATGTGTGGCACAGTATGTGTGTGACAGTATGTGTGTGTGTATGTGTGAGGGCGGCAGTGTATGGGGGCAGTGTGTGTGTATGGGGTAGTGTATGTGTGTAGAGTGTGTGTGTATGGGGGATAGTGTGTGTGTATGGGGGCAATGTGTGTATGGGGATAGTGTGTGTGTATGGGGGGCGGTGTGTGTGTATGGGGGGGGCAGTATGGGGGCAGTGTGTGTGTGTATGGGGGGCAGTGTGTGTGTATGGGGATATGTGTGTGTGTACGGGGGCAGTGTGTGTGTGTATATGGGGGGGGCAGGGGGGCAGTGTGTGTGTATGGGGGCAGTGTGTGTGTATGGGGGGCAGTATGGGGGCAGTGTGTGTGTGTATGGGGGGGAAGTATGGGGGCAATGTGTGATGGGGCAGCAGGTATGTTTGTATGGGGGAAGTGTGTGTGTATGGGGATAGTGTGTGTGTATGGGGGGCAGTGTGTGTGTATGGGGGCAGTATAGGCAATGTGTGTGTATGGAGGCAGTGTGTGTATGGGGGCAGTGTGTTTGTATGGGGGCAGTATGGTGTGTGTGTATGGGGGCAGTGTGTGTGTATGGGGGGCAGTATGGGGCAATGTGTGTGTGTATGGGGATAGTGTGTGTGTATGGGGGCAGTATGTGTGTATGGGGCAGTGTGTGTGTACAGGGGGCAGTGTGTGTGTATGGGGGGGCAGTATGGGGACAGTGTGTGTGTATGGGGATAGTGTGTGTGTATGGGGGCAGTATGTGTGTGTATGGGGGCAGTGTGTGTGTACAGGGGGGCAGTGTGTGTGTATGGGGGCAGTATGGGGACAGTGTGTGTGTATGGGGGCAGTGTGTGTGTATGGGGATAGTGTGTGTGTATGGGGGGCAGTATGTGTGTATGGGGGGCAGTGTGTGTGTATGGGGGCAATATGTGTGTATGGGGAGCAGTATGGGGGCAATGTGTGTGTATGGGGGCAGTGTGTGATAAGGCTAGGGGGGCTTTTTTTATAATATATATTTTTTATTTATTTAATTAAAATAAATAAATATTCTATGTCCCCTCTCCCTTCTTACCTTAACTGGGAGGAGGGGAGACATATTTTGTTCCCTGGTGGTCCCAGTGGGATTCCCTGGTGGTCCCAGTGGTTGGAGTGAACTCTAGCCCTCGCTCCAGGGCTAGAGTTCACTATCGCGAGATTTGGAGCATTGCCATGGTAACCGCGGCAACGCTCCAAATCTCGCGAGAGGAGGACCCGGAGGAGCTGCAGCCTGAGCTCCCGGGTCCTCTCTTCTCCTTCTCCCTCCCCTGCCGGCTCTCAGCACAGTGCCTGCGGACCGGGGGGGAGATCTCTGATCTCCCCTCCGGTCCACAGGCACATTGCAGGTCTGGCGCCTACATGTGCTGGCAGAGGAGAGGGAGACCGTCGGATTTCTCAAGGGGGGCAATTGCCCCGTTGCCCCCCACTGGATCCGCCACTGACCTGATCCAGGTCCTACCCAACTACCCGACATACACTCAGTAACCCACGTGACGACGACACTCAGAGACAGAAAAAGACCGGATAGGACATTGAAACATACCACAAAAGGCCCCTAACACACAATCCTATGAAACTGAAATGTAACGCTTCCTGAAGCCTCTGCGTAGGCATAAACACCAATACGCTTGCTAAACTCACAGAGCCTCTGCACAGGCATCGTACTAGTGCTAGTCCAAACTGGCTTTATTCACACCGCTGACCCGCAAGTGTAACAACACCAGATTCACACAAAGCTGCACTTCCTATCAGAGCCATATCTAACACATACGACACATAAGTAACACAGGACAAGAAGTCAAACCAGGCAATGTTAACGACAAGACAGGAGGTGTGACAGATCCATCTAATGGTAGCAAACACATGGTACCGAACCTGTTTCTTCATGCGATACAAATCATTTTAACACAATCCCCTGTGTGGGAAAACTGCTTACTGTTCCGAACACAACCAAAATGTTAGCTCAATTAAATGACCCCAGAAGGGGACACAGGAAGACGGCTGAATTTACCTAGACAAACCAAACCTGGTACTACCCGCCTTGACAATATGTATTTAAGTTCGCAGAATATTCACCTGCTTAATCATAATAACTGTGCCTGTTAAATTTACATGTTTCGATATATACGTCTCTGCCTAGGCACTATATGCATTTACAATACCATGTTTGATATCCGCGTTTACATTGTGTTGGCAATAAAATTATTTCAAACTAAAACTTCCATCCCCAAAGTTTTCTGTGCTCCCATGCCATCCAACATTTCAAACTGAAAAATAGAAATATTAAAATTTTGGGGTGTGATTGAGGATGTTCTGAGCAATATCAGATGACTTACTGATAACAATTTATGCAGCTAGCATGCCATTCAGAACTAGAAGAATGTATCTTATTTACTCAGACTGATTTCTTAACTAATTTATTGTACTTCAAAGACACATTACTGCATCCCTCCCAACATGCTTCTTCCACAATTTCGGACAGGGGGTGTCGCTAGTGACACAAGTCACGTCACTAGCGATGTCCACAATTGGTAAATCACCAGGACAAGGGGCGGTCCTGTTTGAAAAGTAGGAGGGTCAGCCGTAAAAAGAAGAAGGCCCACTAGCTGACAGGCCCCATATAACCGCTGCTGATGCTTTCCTAGTGCCCGCTTCACAGTGCGAGCGCATCTAATGTTGGGCGGGCGGACATATGAGGAGCACCCTCATGGGGTTTGATGAGCAGAGACGGGTGGGTTAGTAGTATTGGGTAGGCTTTGGGTTAGGTGCAGGGCAGCGCATGCTCTTTGTTTAGCGGGAAGCTCACGCTCATCGCTGATGCTCTGATTGGTGGATAGCCGCCATTTAGCTGCGGGAATTGAGGGGGCATAAATTTAAAGGCGCCAAAATTATTTACCTCAACATGTGCCGGACAATTAACAAGGTTGGTTGCTTGTAAGTATTTGAGCTACTGCAACACCCACCCTTCCCTTCAGTTATGCATTTTGTTTTGACCTTATTATGGGATATAAGTCACCCTCCTGGGCATCACAGGAGGGTGGATTGATTTATTTGGTTTTAATATATATTTATGACTCCTGGCTTTAGGGCCAAAGCCTGGAAATGGTTAATGGTTTATTTTGCTTTTGGTTAAAAGTTATGGTTTTATTATTATTAAGGATGTTGATGTTTAAATTGAAATTGTGAAATCCATAATAAATGTTCACGGCCATTCTGCAAATGTTTCAGTTTTATCAAAATAAACATATTGAATTAAGAAGTTGTTTTGTGTTTTTATTATATTATGTATCATTAAAGAATGCAACATTCAAACCCCATGATTCCTGGGTAGAGTTCCCTGGTGTCCTCAGATACGAGACACCAGGAAACTAAAGCGGGATGGTGGGATAGCACCCCAAAATCAGGACTGTCCCGCCGAAAACAGGACATTTGGGAGGCATGTTAATATGCGTATTATTGCTCTGGAGCTCTGTTATGTACTTATACACACCAACAATATGGAACTCCTAGAAAAAGATTTAAATTGAAATAGGAAATCGAACAGAGGGATTTGATCTCCAAACAGTGACTGTCCTTCATTAACCAGTTAAGGACACATGACAGAAATATTTTGTCACGATTCCCTTTTATTTCAGAAGTTGTGTCCTTAAGGGGTTAAAAGGGACACTTGGGAGGTTTATACCATAACAAGAACTATTAACTCTCCATTTACGCACACACACCGACAGTAGTTTTCTAAAACATATCCAATGCCCTTTGTGACCCACACCAATGCTGGCTGACTTTTAGAAGTAGTTTTTATTCAGTACTCTGACACTATTTAGCAATAATCCCAGATACACAAAAATCATTTTCCCTGAACTTAAAATTAGTCATAAACAATAAACAGCCATAAACATCAATATTCTTCCCATGGACTCATTATACATATTGCTTTGTCGGACCAACAGTGCTATCTATACTGTTTCGACCTGGTTCAACAAATATTGTTTGCATTATGTTTATTTCGTTGTCACTGTTAATTTGTTGTTTGACTCTATCTGTCATTTACATAGCTGTTTTATACCTTGAACATGCAAGACGCAGATAATAAAAACAAAAGATGAATACTACTACCTAGTGTGACTTCTGATGAATCTTCTTACAAGATGGACCGCAGTCCCATATACCAGCAGGTCTAGTTCTAACTCTAACTGGCACTTACTGAGTTAATAGCTGAGATTCTGCTTTTGATGGGAACTAAAACACAGTGGGAAGAAAATATAGTGGGTCTGGCCTGCTCAGGCACATCAAGCAGCATAGGGAAACACTATCTCCCCCCACCTATGCTCTTTCCATGTTGCTAGTAAAGTGAAGTAAAATAGAATTCATTTTATGAACCGTGGGTGCAGCTTCTGGCCTCACTAGTAACAGGCAAATATGATCTCTTCTCCTTTACCCATTATGGAATTAGGCCCCCTGGGAGTCAGGAGGGGGTGTAGAGGTATTCCAGCGTTCTTCCCTCAGTAAATTCCCTGTCATTTGGTTAATCATGACTATGGAAATTATCTAAGCTTCTTTAACCCATGGATTGCCAAAGGGAGGTTAGCACATTGCAGAGCTATACATTGCCCTCCTTTCTGGCACAAAATGGGTTAAGGATTAAATTAATCAAACTACATACCCCCTATTTGCCGCCCATATCCCAGGAGAGGCTCTCTGTTTTTAGCACCGTCTCTGGTTCTTTCTTTTGACCATTGCTTGTGGGAAGAAATGATGAAATCTGCTTGTTTTTCAATTTTAATAAAAATCTGTTGTTTTAATACTGACATGCTGTTCTTTCATGATTTCAGTTTTCGTTGTATGTGTTACACTGCCTGCTTTAATGCAGGTGTCCTTCTTCAGTCCAGTTGTTTACATCTGTGTGCATCAATATTTAGAGCCGCATTTTATTCCCTTGACTTGGTTACATCCTCTGTTTTTCTGATTTGCCCACTGATTTCCATAAAAAGCTATGATTTCTCTATCTAAATTTGGGCATGAGCAAAAGATTCACTGGAATGCCCCCAGTCTTTGGGAGGGAGTGCAGGGTGTTCCTCCCTCTGAGAGAAAAAGGGGGTGGACAAATTCATAGCTTGGTGATTGTAAAAACCACAAAATCTTTTTGTTGAAGTTTCTGCGTACATCTGTAAATATCACTTGTTTAAAGAACATTTTATTTTATTTTTGGATATTTGTCTGTGTTGCAACTTCCAGTGCTGAAAGGAATTCGCAGACATTCATCGTTAAGCTAATTTTCTGTTTGTAAAGTTTTTTCCCACTTTTTCTTCTGAAGTTTTTGGATAATTTATTTTTCTAGATAAAATCCGTACAGTGACAGAATCTGCTAAATTCTTGGAAGTCTTGGAAAAATACATCTTTTTTTTTCTTTCTGCTATTTTGTATCTTATTACAGTCACTGGCTATACATTTCTACATCCAGCAATTCACTGCTCTCTTCGTTGCTTAATATATCCAAGATGTCTCGGGTGGCAAAGTATAGACGCCAGGTGAGCGAAGACCCAGACATTGATAACCTTTTGTCCACCTTGTCTCCTGAGGAGATGGAACAACTGGAGAAAGAGTTGGATGCAGGGGACCCAGATGCTGGTGTATCAGCAGGACTCAACAAAGGCCAGACTGAGAGAGCATCCTCACAGAGAGAAGAGAGCAAGAGGCTTGCTCAAAAACAGGCATCAATTGATGTAAGTGCTGATATTCTATGGCTTTAACCCTTAAATACCAATGACTTCACAACAATCTGATCTTTAAGTATCATATTCCAAAATATAATGTCCCACTCATTTGATGACAAAACTAAATAAGGAAGACTTTCCATGCTGGCATAATGTAAAAAAAATCCTGACATATATGTTATGATAGCTAGAAAATAGAGAGCGAGGGGCATAGTTAATGCGTTGGCATGATATGAGGGAGGAGGAGGTCTCTGCATTGTGGTAAATAGAGGATAATGTACAAACATAGTTCCATTAAACCCGAGACAAACGTGACTCTTTAACCTCTTCATGAAAGATGACTTGCCAGGATTGCCCGAAATTTAAAGTGGTGGCCTAATTCTTATGGACAGTTATAGAGTTAAAACCACTAGGGACCCTAAAACAAACTTGGCACAGTAATTTGTAGTTGAATAGTTCTGGTGCAGGGAACAGTTAGAAAGTCTAAAGTGAGATTCTCCCCCAATCCTCCTGATTATATCTAAAAGAGTCATTCCACAGTAATATGTAAACTGGAGATCAAATTCACAGCTCATCAGTCACTTGGAGGCATTTTTAAAGCACCAAACATTTTCCATCAAAATGTTCCTGTGGAAACCTACAATCTAGATACATGCAAATTCTTTGGAGATTCCACTACATTCTTACCATTAGCTCGTGATAGGATAATTGAAGATAACCATGCCCATGTAAGATAACGAGGTGCAATGACATGATAAATTCTATAGTTATTATTATTCCAAAATATGCTGAAACAATTACTGATGAGACTGGAAACAAAACATACACAAGATATGGGTACAGCCTGACAGTACAGTTCCTGGAACCACAGTGTTCTGTGTTATTTGAATTAGTTTGCTTTCAAAGCTTTAAGGAGGTATATTGTATAGGAATATTCCATGCAAGGTTACAAAATGTGATATTTGATAATGATAAATTCTGTTATAATAGTTTGGGTGGTTAAAGGAGCCTTGCTATTAAAGATTAAGATCCGCTTTAATTCCCATCTCATGTACCTCCTCTATTTATAATTCTCCCCCCCTCCTTTTTTTCTCCTTCATCTCTTCCCTAGCTTCTCCTTCTGCCAGTATTCCACATTCCGGCTCATTTTTCACCACCTATTTACCCCTGACCTCCAAGATCTACTTTTTTTTTTTTTATTTTAGTTTGTTCAGTTTGTTAATCTGTTTTTCTTTGCCAGCTTCTCTCTCTCACGCAGTTTCTCTTTTACAAATGTCACTTCACCTGCTCATAATTCACTTCTAATTTTATCCAGTCTAGTTCTTTTAACTCTCTTCTTACCTTTCTTGTGTCTGTTTTTCTGTCCTCCTAGTTGATTAACCATTTTTTCTTTTATGATGATATCTGTTTTATCTCGTCTACATTGCATTTTCGCTCCCTTTGAATACAGTTTATGCCTCTCTGTCTCTTCAATTCACACTGCTGTTTTTATCCTTTATCCCGATCCCTAATCTACCTCCTCTCTGTCTCCCATCTGTCCTTATTACCGCTGCCCCTTGACTCATTAGGCAGTTAAGACATTGAGGACCACTGGTTAATATCTAGGCTGCCATACACAGGAGTGGGCAGCAAACTGGGCCCTAGAGCAAAACTGGATCAGGTGTCCGAACTACCCTCCTCTTGAATCTATTCCGAACATGGCAAATATATAATAAAGCAAGTATTGTTATTACCCTATATTTGGTTGCAGCATTTAGAGGAGGGGTCCACATAGAAATTTACCACATATACTCCTAACCTATCATACTCTATAATAATGTAAGAGGAGAGAGATTCCTGATGCATGAAACAATGCTGGAAAGCAGTGCTGTCAAATAAAATCCTCAGTTCCAGATCCCAGTGGAGCAATATGGGGAAAAAAGAGGACATGAATTCAAATATAGTGTAGTATTTAGGGTGTAGTGATATTAGAATAAAATAATATGCACTTACAATTTTCTGGAGATCTTTTCTAGATATATGAGCCTGGACGGTACAATCCCTATGTGAGGATATGCTTTTGACTTTCAGCATATCTTCAAATGGGGATTGTGCCGTCCAGACGCATATATCTGGAGCTGATCTGACGCTCCAGAAAATTGTAAGTGCATATTATTTTATTCTAATATCACTACACCCTAAATACTACACTATATTTGAATTCATGTCCTCTTTTATTCCCATATTGCTCCACTGGGATCTGGAACTGATGACTTTATTTGAAAGCGTTGCTTCCCGGCATACTTTTATCTATGCTCTATAATAAGTCCTAAAGTGCATAGGTCTTGGGAACGTTTACAGAGGCTGTTCAGTAACTTTAATTTGTATAATTGCAGTCAATTTTGGAACTTAATGTAGGGATATAAACATGCATGTCTTGATCATTTGTCTAGGACAGTGGTAGGCAACCTTTTGCACTCCAGATGCTCTGGGCTACATCTCCTATAATGCTCTTCAGCCGTTATACTGGAAAGCATCAGCGGAGATGTAACCCACAAAGTCACTGCAAATGTTACATAGGCTGAAAAGAGACATGTGTCCATCAAGTTCAGCCTTCCTCACGTTCTTTTTTTGCTGTTGATCCAAAAGAAGGCAAAAAAACCTAGTTTGAAGCATTTCCTATTTTGCAACAAACTAGGAAAAAAAATTCCCTGTTGACCCCAGAATCATAGTCAGATTTATCCTTGGATCAATAAGGTATCACCCTACAGTTGAAAGATTATATAATTGAATATTCTGTTTTTGCAAGTATGCATCTAGTTGCTGTTTAAACTTCTGTACGGACGCTGATAAAAACACTTCTTCAGGCAGAGAATTCCACATCTTTATTGTTCTTACAGTAAAAAAAAACCTTTCCTTTGTCTTAGACTAAATCTTCTTTCTTCCAGTCTAAACGCATGACCTCGTGTCCTGTGTATAGTCCTGTCTGTGAATAGAGTGTCACACAATGGTTTGTATTGGCCTCGGATATATTTGTATAATGTTATCATATCCCCACTGAGGCAACGTTTTTCTAAACTAAAGAGGTTTAAATTTGTTAATCTTTATTTTTTTTATTTTTGTTGTGCATAGCATCAATACAGACAAGCTCGGGGTGCCCCAACAGCAATCCTCAAGCGTATGGTCATGCATAACATTAGGAGCAACAGAGGGATCAAGCACATTTTTTAAACATATTATAATACTTGTCTAGCTAGGAGGCATATGAGGGGAAATATATGCAAGCTTCATACTACTACTATAGTATAGACTCCACTTGATAGGCATTTGCATGACAGTGCTGTAATAAACATAATGCTTCAGTGGGGCTTGCCTAAAGTGTGTACTCTGATATAAGGTGTGATGCCTCTGTGTGTGGAGGAGGGTAAAACAAACATGCTTAACTGTATTAAAAGACTAACAGGTTTCCACATGATGGTATAATATTCAAGAGTACGTCTGCCTAGTGCACTTAGATTAGGTAGATTCAGGAGTTAAACATAAAGATGAGAAGTTAGCTACTAAGCAAACCTACGGGTGAACAAATGTATAGTTCTCATGGCATGTACGTGGGTAAAGAATGTAAGGAGCCTGGCATGCCAGTCTGGAGGCCTTGACTGTAGCCCTGGGATGGACGTTCTCCACTGGGCTCCTATATCCCGCGCCCGTGCGTGTACTTTGCGGCGGTGTATAATGCATCTTCGACCTGGGCCCTGTGCTGGGCAGATTGCAGAGATGGCGGCTCGTTGGGGGCAAGGTAAGTCCACTCTCCAGCCCCAGGCCGGTATGAGAGCCGACAATTTTAGACCACGGACCCGGTCTCCTCTGTGGTCCAAGTCCCTCCCAGGACGGGAGTGGCGGAGGGACATGATGGTTAGTCATCGCCTGTGGTGGCCATCCCTCCTTCCGTGTGGGCATTGTCTCCTGGTGGCCCTCGGCCCAGGTAGGCCATTAATATGAGTTGTAGGTTTGTCAAATGTAGCTAGGCCCGAGGGGGTCCTCCTCGCTCTCCGGCTCTCGCCTCTCCGCCCTTCCACTCGGTGTTGGAGCGGCATTATGGGTTGGCAGTTCTCCAGAGCTTCCCAGAACCTTCGAAAGTGTTCATTCAGTCGCTGCAGTATGCGGTCCACAGAGCTAAGGGCTGGTGTGTCCTGCTCGTGAGCCGTCTCTCCGGGCCGGATCTCAGACGCCATCTTAGTTCGGCACTCCGAGCTTGACTAGGCCCTATTTCAGGTATGGAGGTAGGTGCCTTGTCGTTGTGTTCAGATAGTTGCGTAGGGACCAGGATGACCCCCGCCGGTCCAGTGGGGGGTAGGAGAGTGCCCAGACTAGTGAGCTACCGATGAGTGGGAAGATCGGCCGCCTCTCCCCAGCTCCGATGTAGCAGGCCGCAGTGGCGGTACTCTGGTCTCCCGTGATTAAACGGCTTGGCTAGGTTAAATTGCTAGTTAACTGGGTTTAATACCATATAAATTGTTTATTCCAGCGGGAGCCTGGGACACACACATCTGCTCCTCTCGATGGTTAGGCTCCGCCCCTTGTTAATCTTTCTTCATAGCTAAAATGTTCCATTCCTTTTATTAATTTTGTAGTCCGCCTCTGCTCTTTTTCTAGTGCCATAATATCCTTCTTTAGAACAGGTGCCCAAAATAGCACAGCATATTCAAGGTGTGGTCTTACCAGTGATTTATAAAGAGGCAAAATGATATTCTCACCCCAAGAATTAATGCCTTTTTTCATGCATGACAATACCTTACTGGCCTTAGCCACTGCTGATTGACATTGCACATTGTTGCATAGTTTGTTGTCTACAACAATTCCCAAGTCCTTCTCGTGTGTTGTTATCCCTAATTCGATCCCATTTAGGGTATAACTTGCTTGTGCATTATTTACGCCCAAGTGCATAACTTTGCATTTTTCTACATTAAATTTCATCTGCCATTTGAGTGCCCAGTCCCCAAGTCTATCTAAATCCCTCTGCAGCAAAGTAATATCTTGCTAACATTGTATTACTTTACAGAATTTTGTGTCATCTGTAAACACTGAAACATGAATACTTTTTTCAAGATCATTAATAAATATGTTAAATAGTAGGGGTCCCAGAACAGAACCCTGAGGGATACGACTTGCCACCTCTGTCCAGCTTGAAAATTTACCATTAATGACAACTCTATTTTTAAGCCAATCTTCTACCCAAGAACAAGAATTTTTATGTAGACTGATTTCTTTGAGTTTGAACACTAATCTATTGTGTGAACTGTAATACACCCCTCCCCATTTGTTTTTTTAATATGTCCTAGAAAAGCAGCTGACGTGCTTGGGAAGGTAAGTAGGTGAATGTACAGATAGCTGGCAACTGTGGCATGCTGGCACCTTAGCAGACATCCCAGTTGGCAGAATATTTGCTTTAGGAGAAAGGAGTCTTGGTGATGGAGAGACAGTGACTAGGCCAAGAATAGCTATTGTCTAACCTAGACAATATGCAAATTTCTCATTTGCATTATGGGAAGCTCACAGACATCTTCAAAATTCACAACCTACTTATGTGAACACAGATGCTTCTGAACATAGAGATCACATTTCTGAGGATAAGGATAAGAATAAGCATCATGGTAATTATAGATCACAAACATCAGAATAATTTTTTTGCTAACAGGAACTGCAGATGTTTATAAACTACAATTCATGTGATGTTTATATAGCCCATAGACTGACTCAACATCAATGGATTTGTTATTCTTTTTGATATGTGATATGTGATATCATTTAGTTCCTTTCTGTTTAGGTCTGCTGTGTGAGAAAATGCTGCATCCTGAAATGCCTTACTGCTTAGTACACCCATGGTCAGAAAAAGGGGTAATAACTTTACATCTTCACATGCCTCTACCCCATTGTAAAAACTGCCAACAACAATAAAACAAGTCATCTGTGCGTACATCTTTTAGACTACCAATAAAAACAATAAGCCGGAAAAAGGAGTCATAATTTACAACATGTTGGGTTAATCTTGACCCTATTTGCCCCTAACAATGGAGGTGACATTTAAAACAGCTGTGACTCTTATAATTGCAGCACTATCACAACAGCACTCTACAGCAGGAGTGCCCAAAGGTAGATCCCCAGATCTTGTAGAACTACAACTCAACCATGATGCTTTATATGCCTTTTGAATGACAAAGAAAAGCATTATGGAATCTCGGCCACGTTCAGTGCCTAGTCCTGGTCATATTGTCCCCTGGTTTTCACCCCTTCCCAATTGGCTAGGAAGGTGCTTTTTGGAGGAGATATACATCTTGTCCGGGAGACCAATTGCCCCCTATGAGTGGGAGGGAGCCCCCTGTCTCCAACAGCCAGAGCTCCTGTTAAGACCATGTGCACTCCGCATGGAACTATTTTCAGCCTGAACTCTCTTAGCAACAGTCAAGAACTTTAACCCTGTGTCGTTTGTGCAATACACCATGTGGCAAACTTAGCCACTTGGACAATACAGAGAGACTATGGCTTTAAGGGTTGCCAGTGTAGTTCTGGTAATGTACTGTGACCGTATGCTTGCATTGCCTGTATGGGCTATCTGACGAAAGCAGATAGCTGTATTTCATTTCGTTTCACGAACAGCGCCTTTGCGGGTTGTTCGTGAACCGAATTAACTATCCTGCCATAGCCCACACACTAAGAGACGTGTGGCGCTTGTTAACCGATTGCAACAATGTTGCAATCGGTAATTAGAGGCTCTCCTAGGTGGCCATCGTTCGACTACCGACCATGCGGCGGTCGGCAATCGTGGATCCTTTGTTCCTCCAGCGGTGTGTGGTCGTCGAGCGCATGGTACTAAAAACGGCTCCTCGACGGCGCGAACACTGCTGGACTTTCTGGCCGTTCGGGAGTTCCGGGCCTTTCGGTATTTTATTCCCCGTATGCCAATCGTTCTTTTGAATGTATGTTTTGATGAATATGTTTTTCATGCGGCGTTCGGTTGTTTTAGCTGGGATCTGAGCGGTGATCTCACGAATTATGTGCTCAGACCCCAGCTATCTACCGAACGTCCATTCGTGCAAATCAACCCAATATTCGAAAAGTTATGTATTTTAATATAAATTGCTGGTTCTGCTGCACAGAGGGATAATCCACTTAACATTACATTCCAGTGGGAGGATCCCTCTCGTGCAGCAGTGCCTGATGGGAGAAATGCCCAAAATGTGAAGTCCCCCATGTAGTCCCCTACTGTGTTACCCCTGCTAGGGCAGTATGGAAACCCCTTGCATGGGGACTTGTATAAATACTGGAGCTGCAAATAAAGACCTCAGTTGACTCCCAGAAGTGTGTTTCGTCCGGTTACTGGGGGATTTGGGATATTGCCTTGCTTTTCAGCGCTTGACTGTGGATTACCTTCTTAACCAGCGGACATCGTGGGATTTAATATTGCCGCTCCGCTACAATTGTTGGCAAGCGACGGGATCCAACCTTACAGCCGAAAAGCGTGGTTAGTGCAATTGAAACTGCCGGACAGGAAAAGGGAATGGCAATTCGAATGCAACAAAAGAACCGAAAACAGAAGTGAATGGAGACGGATTATGCTACATTAAAACGGCAGACACTGAAAGAACTGCTGGAAGCTAGAGGAAAGATAGCTAGCAACAAATCCAAAGCCGCGCTGATCGTTGAACTGATGAAGGGCGACCAAGCTCACAACAGCACACCCCCACCAGCCAGGGAAGAAACCCCGTACCAAAGGGAAATGAGAACCCGGCTGGAGTTTTTACCGCAGCCAGTACCCCTGGACATCCTGACGGTCTTGATGGCTGATGTGCAGGAGTATGTGATGGCACAACACCAACAGGAGGCACCGTCCAGGGCAGAATCCATCACTACCTCCATCTATGGTCAGGTAAAGCCAAAAATACCTTATCATGCCTTCAAGATGTTCTGTGAGGAGAAGGATGAGATTGATGGGTACTTGCAGGACTTTGAACGGCTATGTGACCTGCACGACCTAGAGCAGGCAGTATGGGTGCCCCTGCTAGCAGGAGAATTGGCGGGGTGGGCAGCAGAAGTGTATCACGCTGTCCCTAGGGAGGACAGCAAAGACTATTCAAAAGTAAAAAGGGCCATACTCGAGAGGTATGCCATTACGCCAGAAGCTTATCGGCGCAAATTCCGTGGATTGCGCAAACCAGATAAAGATTCGTATGCGGAAGGGGCGCACAAGCTGGACCAAGCATCGCAGGGGTGGATACAGGCAAGCCAAGCCGACACCATGGAGGAACTGTGCCAACTTATGCTCTTGGAACAATTTTTCAACGGATTATCCCCTGAAGCACAAGAATGGGTGAGGGACCGTAAACCTCTCACCTTACCTGAAGCCGCCAGATTGGCTGACCAACATTTTGATGCCAGAAGACATCATGGGCTGGTTAATCGGAACTACACAAGACCTCCTGGGCAACCCAGCACAGTAACACCCGCAACCACCAACCCCACTCCGTTTAGACCGGTCCAAGGGAACCCACCACCTCCCTCTCGCTACAACGGCTGATCCAATATTCAGTGCCATACCTGCCGACAGTGGGGACATATGTCCAGAGAATGCACACAGAACCGGAGCAGACAAGCCTGGAACCAAGTGAGGCAGAACCCAACACCCAGGGCAGCGGCACATCACTACCAGGTGGAACCTGACACCCAAGAGCTGCTGAGCATTCAGACAGAGGAACCCATGGGCATTTTACACGAGGTGATGTCTATGCAGGCCACTGACAACCGGCAACACCATCACCAAGTCGTGTTTGTAGAAGGCAAGGAAGTACAGGGACTACGTGACTCAGGAGCCACATTGACTCTGGTGGCTCCACATTTGGTCCCGGGTACCGCTCACACTGGCGGGTCTGTGGCAGTCCGGGTGGCGGGGGGAGCAATGTACCGCCTACCCACTGCAAAGGTACATTTGAACTGGGGTGCTGGGGAAGGGGTAGTGGAAGTGGCTATCATGAAGAAGCTACCCGCGGATGTGGTATTAGGGAATGACTTGGGCCGGATGACATCTGCATTTGTACCTCAGGCCCCTCTGCAAGAAGCACATCCGGTGACCACTCGGCAACAGGCTCGCACCACGGTTCCACCAACACACTCTGAGGCTCAGGTAAGAGACCATGACCCGCCCTTGACCCATATGACCTGGGACACCCCAACCACATTTGAAGCCGAGGTTCAGTCAGACCCCACGTTGCAGGTATACCGGGATAGGGTAAGCACTGATCAGGCCGGGCTAGAGGTGGAGCGGTATATATGGGAGAAAAGACTGTTATACCGGGTAGCAGAGAGAGTGATAGGGGGCTCTGTCATGGTAAATACTAAATAGCTAGTAGTTCCCCAAAAATATAGGCAGGAGCTCCTGAGGATAGCTCATGATATACCCCTCTCTGGTCATTTAGGGATGACCCGTGTAATGATATTGATGTTACAAAGTTTTGGAGTCCAGTAGACAGATCAGCAATGTTTTCTGCCAGAGGTAGCCACTCGTTACCCAGGTGGTTGAGCCCCTGAGCCTTGAGTGGCCTTCTGGTCTTAAGCAGAGATGGGAGACTGGAACAGAAAGATGATAATCGTAGTGAGGCAAGCCGAGGTCAGTGGGAAGGAGAAGCAGCAAAGTCAAAACAGTCCAAATTCAGCAACAGGAAGGAGAAACAGGAACACGCTTGATTAGAGAGTACAGGAACCACAATAATCTGGCAAAGGTACAGAGACAGGAAGTGGCTTTTATAGGCCAAGAATCAGACACCTGACCAGACACAGCTGAATAGAGTTGTCACTGATAACCTTGACTCTCCAAGCAATAGTATCAGATCTCAGGTAAATTTGCAAAAGGCAGGCTGGTGTACTGGTAAGGAAGAGGTTTAGCACCATGTAAACCAGAGTTCGAAACCCAGCAGCGTCAGTTCCTCGTACCCGTTATCGGCTGACACACGCCTTCTTCTGGCTGGGAATTTCCAAAGACGAGAGGCATTACTGCACCTCATGTGACATATGTCAGCGAGTAGGTAAGAGGGGGGACTGCCACAAAGCGAAACTGTGCCCCCTGCCCATTATTGAGGAACCTTTTAGCCGAGTGGCCGTGGACATAGTAGGGCCATTACCTAAGCCTAGTCCCTCTGGGAAGCGGTATATGGAGAATATCCTAACCACTACGCCACCCGGTACCCTGAAGCCATCGCTCTGCCCAACATTCACGCTGAAACGGTAGCGGAGGCCTTGATGAAAGTCTTCTCTAGGGTAGGATTCCCTCAGGAGATAATCTCTGAATTCACGGCCGAGGTCACCCAGCAATTGTGGAGGATATGTGGCATTAAGCCGATCATCAACTCCGCTTACCATCCCCAGTCCAACGGGTTATGCGAAAGATTCAGTGGTACCCTAAAGCAGATGCTCCGTACGTAGAGGCTCATAAGGACTGGGAATGATTTCTTCCCCATCTGCTATTTGCCTATAGGGAAGTACCCCAAGAATCAACAGGTTTTTCCCCATTTGAGTTGTTATTTGGGAGAAGAGTACGGGGACCGTTGGACCTAATTAGAGAGCATTGGGAGGGAGAGAGTAGCGCAGATGGGACCCCTATTGTACCATATGTGCTAGAGTTCAGGGACCGCTTGGAGGAGTTAACCCAGGCCGTACGCACCAACCTACAGGCGGCCCAACAACGGCAGCACTGCTGGTATGACAGGGGGGCCAGAGACCGTAGTTTTCAAGTGGGACAGAAGGTGTTAATTTTAAAACCTGTCCGCACAGACAAACTGCAGGCCGTCTGGCAGGGCCCATACCAGGTGGTAGAGTAGAGATGCGACACCACCTATGTGATCGGCCCATGCTCCGGGGTAGGGAAGAGACACATGCTCCATGTGAACTTGTTCAAACCCTACCACGAGAGGACCGAGGACGTGGCCGCCATATGCACGCCTGCCTCGGAAGATCAGGAGAATCTGCCACTACCCGATCTGTTAGAGCAGGCAGAGCCCTCCAAGGGGGTTCAACTGGGGGAGCAGCTAAGCCCTCAAGAGTGAACTCAGGTCCAGGAGTTGATAGCGGCGAAAGGCGCCACTTTCTCCAACTTGCCTGGGTACACTCTGCTGGCCACCCACCGAGTTGAAACCCCTGGACAGCTACCGATGCGGTAAACCCCATATCGGATTCCTGAATCCGTCAGGGAACACATGAGGAAAGAAATTGAAGAGATGTTGCAGTTAGGGGTTATCGAACACTCTGATAGCCCCTGGGCATCGCCGGTAGTCCTGGTACCTAAGAATGAGAAAACGGTGTCTGATGCCTACTCGATGCCCCGGATAGATGAGCTGCTAGATAGGATGGCAAGAGGCCAGTATCTCACCACCATAGATCTATGTAAAGGATACTGGCAGATTCCATTAGCCGAAGATGCCATCCCCAAGTCGGCGTTTGTCACCCCGTTTGGCTTGTATAGGGTCATGCCATTCGGGATGAAGAACGCCCCGGCAACCTTTCAGTGGATGGTAGATCGGCTACTGGATGGGTTCCAGGATTATGTATGCGCATACTAGGACGATATCGCCACATATAGCCAGACCTGGGCCGAGCATTTACAACACATAGGGGCAGTAATAGATCGTTTTGGAGAGGCAGGGTTGACACTGAAGCCTAGCAAGTATCACATAGGGATGGCCGAAGTGCAGTACTTGGGCCACTGGGTAGGAAGTGGGCAACAAATACCTGAGCCAGCAAAAATTGAAGCCGTAGCTAAGTGGCCCACCCCTAGGACCAAGCCGGTTACTATAGAAAATTCGTGCCCAATTACAGTGCCCTGGCCAAACCCCTGACTGACCTGACGCGCAAGAACCTACCTCGACAGGCTGTCTGGGCCCCAGAGTGTGAACAGGCATTCACCCAACTTAAGACAGCTCTGACTAATGCACCTGTACTTGCTGATCCAACTAAACGCTTTCTTGTCCACACAGACGCTTCAATGTTTGGATTGGGAGCAGTACTGAGCCAAGTTGGAGCAGATGACGGAGAACACCCTGTAGCTTATTTAAGCCGGAAGTTGTTGCCCCGGGAAGTGAGCTACGCCGCCATTGAAAAAGAATGCCTGGCTGTGGTGTGGGCCCTGAAAACGTTACAACCATATCTCTATGGGCAACCCTTTTCTTTGCTCACAGGGGTGGATTAAGGGTGTGTGGATGAATTAGTGTGGATTAATTAAGGGGTATGGATTAATTAAGGGGTATGGATTAATTAAGGGGTATGGTTTAATTAAGGAGTGTGGATTAATTAAAGAAAACCTTTAACATTTTTTACAGGTTTTTTTTTTTTTTTTGGGTTGGGGGGGGGGTGCCAAGCATAGGATCCGCCCCGGGTGCCAAATGCTCTAGGTACGCCCCTGGGCTGGAGACAACGCCAGGCTGCTGCGCTGGAGTTTGGCGCTGCAGCCTTTTGACTTTACAATCCATTATTGACCTGGGAAACAAAACGGTAACGCCGATGGGTTATCTAGACAAACAGACCTTGAGAAGTGATCTGTGAGCCCTCCTCCGGACATCCCCAAGCCGATCCGTTGGGATCAGACTGTGTATGCCGGCTTGGTTCTGGGGGAGCATTGTGGCAAACCTATACAATTGGACAATACAGAGAGGGTTGCCTGTGTAGTTCTGGTAATGTTATATGTTCCTGGGTGTAATGTACTGTGACCGTATGCTTGCATTGCCTGTATGGGCTATCTGCCGAAAGCAGATA
The DNA here is from genome assembly GCA_933207985.1 of Pelobates cultripes. Taxonomy (NCBI): domain Eukaryota; kingdom Metazoa; phylum Chordata; class Amphibia; order Anura; family Pelobatidae; genus Pelobates; species Pelobates cultripes. Next base: position 142,206,878 of record OW240912.1, read on the forward strand.
GCTGTATTTCATTTCGTTTCACGAACAGCGCCTTTGCAGGCTGTTCGTGAACCGAATGAACTATCCTGCCATAGCCCACACACTAAGAGACGTGTGGCGCTTGTTAACCGATTGCAACAATGTTCGACTACCGACCACGTGGCGGTCGGCCATCTTGGATCCTTTGTTCCTCCACCGGTGTTTGGTCGTCGAGCGCATGCTACTAAAAATGGCTACTCGACGGCGCGAACACTGCTGGACTTCCAGGCCGTTCGGGAGTTCCGGGCCGTTCGGTATTTTATTCCCCGTATGCCAATCAGTCTTTTGAATGTATGTTTTGATGAATATGTTTTTCGTGCGGCGTTCGGTTGTTTTAGCTGGGATCTGAGCGGTAATCTCACGAATTATGTGCTCAGACCCCAGCTATCTACCGAACGTCCATTCGTGCAAATCAACCCAATATTCGAAAAAGTTATGTATTTTAATATAAATTGCCGGTTCTGCTGCACGGAGGGATAATCCACTTAATAGTACATTCCAGTGGGAGGATCCCTCTCGTGCAGCAGTGCCTGATGGGAGAAATGCCCAAAATGTGAAGTCCCCCATGTAGTCCCCTACTGTGTTACCCCTGCTAAGGCAGTATGGAAACCCCTTGCTTGGGGAGTTGTATATATACTGGAGCTGCAAATAAAGACCTCAGTTGACTCCCAGAACTGTGTTTCGTCCGGTTACTGGGGGATTTGGGATATTGCCTTGCTTTTCAGTGCTTGACTGTGGATTACCTTCTTAACCAGCGGAGATCATGGGATTTAATATTGCCGCTCCGCTACACCCCAGAGATCCAAGAGCTATTTTCACTGAATAGGTGCTTGGATCAGACCTTTTAGGAATATATAATATGTGGGGGAACAATGTTGTTTTATGTATCTTTTTGCGATCTTTGTGATAGCAGACACAATTATTTCCCAGACAGAGGCGCCTGGGTGTACTGAACAGCGACCTCATGCTGGGGGTCTGTGTATATAAACCTGTGTCCTTATTCAATAAAACCCATTGTTTTAGCCTTCATCAAATCATGACTGATGTTTGGGTAAGCAGGTGCTATATTCAATATTCTTCTTGCGGAATCTGGGAGCGTGTTATAGGGGGCATGCGCCTTCGTTGTCTTTGGCCCCTTAAAGAGGAAGTAACCTATTTCACATCTGGACTAACACTCAATTTATATCTGTTCAATTATTACCCTAATTGGTTCCCTAGCCTATCAGCTCACACTTAGCCCTATTTACAGGGCTCGACTCCTGCAGGAACGCATGGGAACAGCGTTCCTGCACTTTTTCCAAAGCAGGAACGCCGTTGCCGTTACCAGTCCTGCAGGACCTGCCCTGCTACCAGCACACGCTGTGTTCCCTCTCCAGCTGCAGCTCACATCTGCGAGACCCGCGGCTGTCAGAGCGTTGCCACAGGTTACCATGGCAACACTCTGCACAGCACGCAGGCAAGTCTCGCGAGAGTTAGAGCTGGAGAGACATCACAGCGTGTCCTTGGCCCCCCGTGTACAGTGGCGGGCTCCCTCCACAGGACCACCAGGCGATCTCCCCCTCCCTGACAAGGTAAGAAGCAGGGAGGGGGGAATTAAATAAAGAAATCTAAACACATCAATTTTAAAAAAAATGCTTCCCCCCTATCATCCAGCACACACACACACACACATATCATCCAGCACACACACACACACATACACACACACATCATCCAGCACACACACACACACACACACACACATCATCCAGCACACACACATACACATCATCCAGAGCACACACATCATCCAGCACACACTCACACATCACACCATCCAACACACACACACACACACATCATCCAGCATACACACACATCATCCAGCACCACACACACATCATCCAGCACACACACACACATCATCCAGCAGACACACCCACATCATCCAGCACACACACGCACATCATCCAGCACACATACCACATCATCTAGCAACACACACACACACCATCCAGCACACACACACATCATCCAGCGCACTCACACACATCATCCAGCACACACACACACATCATCCAGCATACACACACATCATCCAGTACACACACACACGCACCCACACATCATCATCCAGCACACACACACACACACACCATCCAACACACACACACATCATCCAGCACACACCACACACACACCATCCAGCACACACACACATCATCCAGCGCACACACACACACACATCATCCAGCACACACACACATCATCCAGCATACACACACATCATCCAGTACACACACATACGCACACACACATCATTCAGCACACACACACATCATCATCCAGCACACACACACCATCCAACACACACACACATCATCCAGCACACACACACACATCATCCAGCACACACACACACACACACACATCATCCAGCACACACACACACGCACATCATCCAACACACACATCATCCAGCACACACACACACATCATCCATCACACACACATCATCCAGCACACACACACACACACATCATCCAGCACACACATACACACATCATCCAGCACACACACACACACACACATCATCCAGCACACACACACATCATCCAGCACACACACATCATCCCGCACACACACACACACATCCTCCAGCACACACACACACCATCCAGCACACACACATACACATACATCATCGTGCACACACACACACACACATATCAACATATCATCCAGCACATACACATATCATCCAGCACCCACACACATATAATCCAGCATACACACACACACACACATCATCCAGCACACACACACATCCCCCAGCACACACACAAACTTCATCCAGCACACACACAAACTTCATCCAGCACACACACACACTGCATTCATTATACACAATCTGCACTTACTACAAACACACTACATTCATTATACACACTCTGCACTCATTACAAACACACTACATTCACTGTACACACTCTGCACTCATTACATTCACAATACACACTCTGCACTCACGACAAACACACTACATTCACTACATATACTGCATTCATTATACACACTTTGCACTCACTACAAACACACTACATTTACTATACACACATTGCACTCGCTACAATCACACTACATTCATTATACACACTGCACTCACTACAAACACACTGCATTTATCATACACACTCTGCACTCACTACAAACACACTACATTCACTATACACACTCTGCACTCACTACAAACACACTACATTCATTATACACACTCTGCACTCACTACACAGTACATTTATTATACACACTGCACTCACTACACACACTGCATTCATTATACACACTCTGCACTCACTACAAACACATTACATTCACTATACACACTCTGCACTCACTACAAACACACTACATTCATTATACATTGTGAGAAAACCCACAAGAAGTTCGGGGTTTTCTCTGAGCATCCATCTGTTTAGTTTATTCGGTTAGTTTATGTCACATTGGTTTGGTAGATTGAAACTACCGAACACAGACCACCCTCCTGGCTCATTGACTTCAAAGGAGCCCGTCAATTTAGCGCTCTCTCTTGTTTGTTCGGCACAAAGGCAGCAGGACTTGGTCCTCCAGTGTCTGCAACTAAAATCGGACACTCGACTTCCCGAACACTGGTCTCAAACATACGAACGATGGAACTGTATTTCCCGAACAGCTAGGAGAGCGCTTTTCGGTACTTTGATGTATTCGTATGAGGGGAACATTCGCTCCTATGAGCCAGGAGGCTCCGTTTGTGGATTATGGAGTTATTTGACATTTTCAGAATCAGGGGATGTGACATTTGTGGGGATACCTTAAGCATAAATGTTCTGAGTTTTGGGGGAAATGTGTGCACTTCGTCTGGAGATAATTAGGTTATTCCTTAACTTATCTCATAATCTCACAGGCGGAGACAGGGAGTGTTTAAGTGTAACTGTACCTTATGATTGGCTATTTAGTTTGTGTATTGTGGGAGGTCCTCCTGCAAGGGGACCTCCATAAAAGCCTGGGTGGTCTCAATAAACATGAGTCTTGTTACACCCTTCATCATGTTTCGGCTGGTGTTTGGGTACCTGATTACTACTTAGGGAAAGCTGTACTAGAGGATTTCGTTTCTTTGGACTTTAACTACTGACCAGAAGAACCGAACGGCGAGCCATAATCACCCAGGCTCTCAGCCGTTCGGCTCAAATCATACGAACCCATAGCTACCACTTCAGGGTTCGTTACATACATACTGTGCATTCATTATACACACTGCACTCACTACACACATTGTATTCATTATACACACTCTGCACTTACTACAAACACACTACATTCATTATACACACTCTGCACTCACTACAAACACACTACATTCATTATACACACTCTGCACTCACTACACACATGGCATTCATTATACACACTCTGCAATCACTACAAACACACTACATTCATTATACACACTCTGCACTCACTACAAACACACCACATTCATTATTCATACTCTGCATTCACTACAAACACACTACATTCACTATACACACCTTGCACTGAACTATATGCATAGGAGTGTAAATTATTTTATTTTTTTAGGGGGGAAGTGTGGGAATCTTGGGTGAGTTCCCACACTTTTTTCCCCAGGACTTGACCCCTGTCTATTTATACCTCCCTTTGACATCACTTCCTTGCCCTGCCCTGGTCTTTGTAGCCCAAGAGTGCATTTTCTTAGTGTTGACTTTTCTGATATTTGACTTTGGCTTGTTTCTCGTTTATCGATTCTTCTGGTATCCTTGACCCTTGGCTTTGTTCTACATTTATCCTCCTGCCTCCAATCCTGATCTTGGCCTGTCTGACTATTCTATACTTCTTGCTGTACTTACATTCATGTTAAGTCCGGCCACTCTAAGGCCTGGTAATACGTCTTAGTTTGTGTATTGGTAAGAACCCCTTAGTTTGCATGTTAGGTATATTGACAATGACAGAGAGACTTACAACAGAGCTACCACTCTAGCTACAGGAGCTCTGATACATCTGGTGGCAGTGGCAGGATTCTCTCCTGACTGAATGAATGTCCCGAGCAAGAAAACAAATGAATGGACCAGCAGTACAAACTACTAAAGCGAACCATGTTGAAGAATCTACTGGAAGTTCGAGAGCGAGCAATAAGTAAAAAACCTCACTCATCGCCGAACTTATGGAGAGCGACAGATCTAGTACCTCCTTACAAGGAAACACAGAGGAATATAAATTCCAGAGGGATGTACGATGGTGGCTAGCAACTTGGGCTCAAACCCCTTGAAGGACATGATCTTGCAAGTGATGGTTCAAGCGATTGAGGTGCTGAAAGCCCGAGTGCAAAAAACCTGAGCATCACTCAGAGATATGGAGTCAATACAGGGATCCAGCAGTGTAGGACCATGAAAACTTAACTTTGTGGATTTCACAGCATTCATGAATGGAGAGGAAGATATTGGCAATTATCGTCAAGATTTTGACGATATGCCTTGGAAGCACTCGACAAAGCCAAATGGGCTGCTATCTAAGGACAGGCAGCTGAGGCATACTTGGGAGTACATTCACAACTACGAGCAGGTTAAAGAGAAACTGCTGGCCAGGTATGTGTTTACCCCCGAAGCTTACAGGTGATGGTTCTGCAGACTGCGAAAAGGGGGAAAAGACTCATATGCTGAATGGGCTTTTCAAATGTAATGAGCAACTCAAAACTGAATGCAGGAATGCCAGGCTGTTACCTTGGTAGATGCCGTACAACTGCTATTATTGGAGAAATTATTTGACCACACTCCCCATGACCGAATGCAGCTCGTCTGGCTGACGAATTCCATGATGGTGAAGACCCGACAGCAGCTGGTTTACTGACTTTGAACAAACCGATCGCACTGTGGCCGGTGGACCATCCATCAACTCCTACCGCCTGGATCCACCTAAACTGTGGCTCGGGGCCCAAATACCTAGAAGTTGGGATTATGAAAGACTCACCAGCCAAAGTACTATTAGGTAACGACTTGGGAGGCTTAACCTCCCAGTTCACAGCAACAAATCCAAAGGATGCCCTCCCTGTAACAACCCGACTCCAGGCCAGAACGATGGAACTTTTGCACTCTGAGGACATACTTACCAGACCTTAACTGCCCAACCTGCCCCATACTGGGGCTCCCCCCAAGACTGTGAGAGGGAACAGAGAGAGGACCCCATGCTTGGTGGGTATAGAAGGAAGGCTGACACACAGCAAGGGGGGCTAGACCAAGAAAGGGGCTACTGTACCGAGTAACTGAGGGAACTGGGAGGGTAGCTGCCAACTGGTAGTACCTCTAAAATAGAGACCTGAGCTATTCATGACATTCCCCTTGCTAGACATTTAGGGATCCATAAGACCAAGGAAAGTCTGACCAAGGCATTTTTCAGGAATATTGCAGGACCTGCAACACTTGTCAGAGGGTTGGAAAAAGAGGGGACCACCCTATGGGAAAGTTGAATCCCCTACCTATAGTCGAGGAACCATTCTACTGGGTAGCGGTGGACATGGTAGGGCCCCTGAGTAATCCCAGCCCCTCAGTGAAGAGATATATCCTAACCGTGGTATACTATGCTGTAACGGACCGTTTTGCACACCAGGGGTTAAAACCGTTTAGGCGATATTCCCCTTTTCAGATGCACAGGCACAGCTACTGCAGAACACCAATCCGCCGAACAGGAAAACATATGAATGCTGTAAACAGCCGAATAGGAAAAACCATATGAATAGGTTTACACTCCTAGCAGTCAAACTGGAACAGCATATAATAAATCCCCCCAAGAACGAGACAAAGCTCCGTGTTGAAGATCAAGCAGTGAACAGACAGAGCTGTGGGTTTATTGTTCTTATATACACATTCTTACACATTAGTACCACCCACAGGGTTTTGCACAACAACCAATCATAAACGTACATTACAGAAACACTCCCATCAATTACAGTGGAGTGCATCGGCGACACTACGTATATAGTGCCTACTGTCAGAATGTAAGGGTACGGAAGCCCTTTCACGTTTTACCTAGAAAGACCGGTGGAATTGGCGGCGAAATACGCCCCAGCTTTCAAGGACAGTGACTACCTCCCCTTACCCGACTTACTAACCAGGTCTCCAGGGACCATAGACCAAGTCAGTCTGGAGGCTCAACTTTGCAAAGGTTATTGGCAAATATTTTTCAAAGGATGGCTGACCAGCTTTTGGAGGGATTTCAGGACTATGCATTTGTGTATCTGGATGATATTGCCATATTCAGTCACACAGGGGAAGCCCACCTTGAACACATTTTGATGGTATTTGACTGGATCTGTTCGGCTAAATTGACTTTACGGCCAGACAGATGTCATGTAGGGATGGTGGAGGTACCAGAGTGTTCTGTATACTCTAAGGCAGTGGTTTCCAAACTGTCCTCAAGGCACGCCTACCAGTCCAGGATTTAAGGATGTCCCAGTTGTGTCAAGGTGTGTTGTATTTATTTATTTATTTATTTTCTTTCTAAAACACCTTAGACCTAACTGGATAATCCCTAAATCCTGGATAATCCCTAAATCAGGACTGGTTTGAAAACCACTTCCCTAAGGTTTTAAATTTTAACAAAAGACAATACCGGTTCTATTTTTTTGCATCTACATTATAGTACAAATTGTCTGCATTATAAATATAAATGCCATTTAAGAGTGGTTGCTCACTAAACTAATCTTGATTATTTTATTATTTTGACAGGCTGCAAAAGCTCAAGAGAAGTTAAAGAAACAAAAAAGTGAAGAAAAGAGCACCGAACCTCTCCAACAGAATAACCGTAGTAACAAAGTGTCTAAAGATGTAAAGGAATCAAAATCACTGGGAAGTGCAAATAAAAAAGAGGAGGAAAAAAAAAAGGATATTCAGGTTCCTCAAGTTACCAAGACGAAGGAAAAACAGGGAGAGGATAGGACCAGCAAGAGCATGGTTAAGGAAAAGATAGAGAGAACTGAGTCTAAAAAAACTGTTGGAGAAGTAAGTACAAAACAAGCAGAAAATAAGAAAGAAAGCACTAAAGAGGTCAAAGAAAAGGCAAAAGCAAAAGAAACACCAGAAAAGAAAGAGGTGAAAAATGAAAAACAGCCAGAAAATAAGCCTATATTCAATAAAAAGTCTGAGACAGAAGTAAAAAAAGAAATACCACCATCTAATAAGAATACATCAGTGGAGGAGGGAAAAAAGATTTTGCCAAAAACTGTTGAGCCAGAGTCTGGAGCTCCAGAAAATGGAACTCAGAATCAGGCAGAAGGTGGCAAAGATGACGAGTCATCCAGTATGTTTGATGAACTATTGGAGAAAGTGAAAAACAATGATAGTGAAATAATAGAACTCAACCTTAACAACTCAGACTGCATCACAATAGAAACTCTAATGAGTTTTACTGAAGCACTTGAATTCAATACAGTAGTCAAGATTTTCTCTTTGGCCAACACTCGTGCAGATGACCACATCGCTTTGGTCATTGCTGCAATGCTGAAATCAAACAAAACTATCACCAGTATCAACCTGGATTCCAACCATGTCACAGGAAAGGGAATATTGGCTATCTTCAGAGCTCTTCAGCACAACAATACACTGACTGAGTTACGCTTCCACAACCAGCGCCATATCTGTGGAGGCAAAACGGAGATGGAGATAGCTAAAATGCTTAAAGAGAACACCACTTTACTAAAACTTGGCTACCACTTTGAATTAGCAGGGCCACGCATGACAGTAACAAACTTGCTCAGCCGTAACATGGACAAACAAAGGCAGCGCAGGTTAGCAGAGCAGAAATTGTTACAAGGTTCAGACAATAATAAAAAAGACACCTTGGAAGTTCCCAAGATTGTTGCTCCTAAGAAAGTTACTCCGAAGTCATCACCTCTGCCATCTCCTAAAATTTCACAGAGAAATACTTTTAAAAAAGGAGATGTTCCTGCCCCTCCTCCACCCCCTCCACCATTTGCCCCTCTTGCACCACCCCTTATTAATGAAAACATCAGGAATTCCCTCTCTCCTGCATCACAAAGGAGAATAGTGGAAAAGACAGGACCTTCAGAAAAGAACAGCAGGGATCAACTCCTGGAATCCATCAGAACTAGTAACATCAAAAAACTGAAAAAGGTGAGCAATCAAATTAAAAAGGTGTAATTACAGTGGGCCGATTGGAGTTTAATATTAGACAAGCATCTCAAATGTGTGGATGGATGAATAGATGGATGGATAGACCTAATAGGTTACAAGGAAGAGTCTTTAACCGATACTTTAAGTCAAGATGTATCAGAGCTTATTTTTTTTTTCTTGGAAGTTAAGGTTGAACATGTCACTTCATTTTAAGGATATCCTAAATCTCCCCGAATACATTAAATACATCATATATCACAGAGATACATGATGTAGTCACTGTAAAATGTTGAGATATACACATCTTACCTCCAATCCATGGCCCCCCTTTCCTACGTTTCGTGGGTGTTACTCTTCTGAAATGCCCCCCTTCAGTTCGCCCAAACAGACCTTCTGTTTGACCCTGACTAGCTGGCTCAGTTATGTTGCTATTGTGTGAAGAGCAGAAAGTTCTCTTTTGCTCTCCCTTGTAAGCCGACCCTTTCATCAGCATAGAGTTTATGCTGAAGAACTGACTGGCAGGTAGGAGAAAGACCTATTTTTAAATAGGGTTTTTCTTTCAATATAAAGCTTTGGTAGCAAATCTACTAGCACTTTTAAAAGTGCATACATTGGATGCTTATTGTTGGTTGTAGAAGGAAAAACCTGATGAGAACTGAACAGCTTTGCATGACCCAGAATAGATATATAAACAGAATACATGCTCAGAACAAGAAACTGATTTCCATGAGGACATCTAAAGACATCAGTGCTTATATGTTACATTTAGTAAAAGTTAGACTTTACATGGCGGAAAAATTTGTTTATGCCTAATCATTTTTTTTTAATGAAATTAAAAAACTTTTTTTTGCGAGTCGAAGTACAGCCATGCTCTAATTAAGTTTGCCAAATACAGCCATGCTCTGTTTCAGTTTTTCAGAACTTTGATTGTATAATTGCGTTTCAAACTAAATTTGGGCAAACTGGTTTTGATTATAACCTCTCACTCATTGACTCAGTGAGGAGTTAAAAATGGAAGTAGTGGTTCTAAATGGGTCTTTTTTTAGTTAGCAGCCACAGGCTGCTCACTGTTTAATAGACATGCCCCTACTCGCAGTATAGCGAGTAGGGGCATAATTTACTAATACTAAGTAATCTTTACTTAGTATTAGTAAATTTGTCTGAAAGACCAATTTAGGTCTTTCAGCCTTTTAGTAGATAGCTCCCTAATACCGTGGGAATTAGGGAGTTATCTACTTATTCATTCCTGTCATTATATTGACTGGCTAAGTAACTTACATTTTATATGAATGTGTGTTACTTGATTGTTGTAAGTGTTGCAAATGCTTACAGCTGAATCCTGGCTATGTTTGTATACTTTTTATTTAAAATTGTATACAGTGTAACATTCTTCATTCTTACACTGGGTAAGTATATTAGTTCTTAGGCAATACTGTGCTTCGGAACTTCGGCCACTTCGGAACTTTGCACTTCGGAAATTCGGTAATTTCAGAACTTCGGGTCTTCGACAATTTGGCAATTCATCTATGCGGACATTCGGAAGTACCCGAATGTTCGAATTGCCCAAAATTCGTCCGAATTCACATTTGGACCGAAACAAATTGCACATGTCTAGTCCTGGGAGCTCTAGTCCTTACAAGGACTTTCCCCGTTGAATCCTCCACACTAGAACCATGATTAAAGAATAGCCCTTTCCCCTCCCAGTAATCAGACGACATATAGTTCTGGGAGTACAAGCTGGAATGCTTTAATGGCAGTGACAACTGGCCTTATATGCATGTCCCCATGCAAGGGGAAATTCCCCCCTTGACCTGAGAGTAAACCACAGTAGAAACAAATACACAATTACATTGGCTCTCAGGTCCAGGACACTCCCATACAAAATCAGATAATCCCTCCTTAGTGCCTAGACTATAATTGGATCAGGAACGGTACCAACATTACAGTGGCCTACATTGATTATCGTGCTTGGATTGTTCCTCTAAGCTCGTTAATATACAGCTATATGTTTACCCACAAGGTTTTTGAATATGTAATGTGTAACTGAACATTTCTTAAAGAAATAATCCAAGCACAATGAACACTACAGGCTTGACCATGAACACTACAGTCACTGCCTCTGTGAGGAGCTTGAAGCTGATACTAGTCTGTTCAGGGCCAACTCATTGGCAAAAACGGTAAAGGTTCTTGTACCGAAGGGTGAAACTGATAAAAAATGAATTGTAAAATCTTCTAGCTCATGTTCTTACTTAAATTGTATGCTAATATACTAGAATATATTCAACAAAATAACTTTTTTTTTTTAGATACTTTCAGTGTAAAAGGGGTCTTTATTGCACCAGGGAAGCCAGTTAGACTTATGATGTGCCTGATATAACCTGGTTATGTACACCGACCCAAGAGTTAAAGCCCATTGTCATATATATTCAGAAGGAATCTGGCCTATGGCATTTGTCCCAGCTTTTGAATATGACACAGAACCTTAATATATTTCTGTATTTGTTTTCTTTTCTAGGTAGAGGTACCTAAGTGGCTGAAGTAAATTGTCTTTCAGGAGGTCTCTTCAGTTCTGACTCAGCAAGTAATTGACATCATAAATAATCCACTTGGGTATTTATATAGACTCACTGTCAATGGGTACATTTATCCACACCATGCAATATTTATTTAACAGCGATTCTTGCAGTTATTGTGTTAGCATTTAATCATGTAGCTTCACTCCAACTGCTGCCCTAATTAGGCAATATTTCCAAAATTAGCTGTGTTTTATAATGTGACTGGTATTCAACTGTTTACACATCATGCCATGTCGGCCCAAATGTTTTATGACAGTGATAATTGATTAAGATGCATAAGATGATGTATTTTGCTGGATAGCAGACAATAAAACAAACTTGTCATTTGCTTATTGAGAATTTAAAGGGATTACAGCTTCTTGACTCATGGGAAGTGAACATGGGAAATGACGGGGGTCAAACAGGGAATATAGGTTCCATATTCTGTGAATTTATTTTCCAGGTAATCCATTATTCTGCAGAGAAAAAAATATCTACAAATTATATCTTATCTGAATAGCGTGGGACACAAGACAGCATAATTCTGTTTTTCAATTAAAAAATTCTAAGCCATTTAAGAGTGCAATATGTGAGAAAAATGTTTATTGTATAAAGCGCATTGCTTGGTTAAACTCGCTCATCACTAAACTTATGTTTAGGTACATTGAGGTACATACTTGTATCACTGTTTTTAAATGGAAAAAAAGAAAGCTATATTTGCACACCCATGTATATATATCTATATGTGTAGGACTCAAAATTACACTCGTCACTAGCCTTTGGCAAGTGAAAATGTAGCCCTTGTGAGTTTACCATAAACTCCAGTGGTGAGTAACTTTTAAGGCTTGGCTAGTAGCTTAGGACTTGAACTTTTAAGCAATGTATTTGTACATATTTTTATACATGCATGTGGCTGCTTTAGACTTCTTAGAGGAGAAACTTTCAAAAGTTTGTTTTAAAATATGTTTAAGTGCAATAAAGAAAGTATTACATATACTGCAATATTGTATTATTTAAAACCTGCATCACTGGAATAATAATAGTTACAGGCACTTATATTCCATTTGGTTATCAAAAATTGGCTGATAACTTTTCAGCAGTTCACACGGAAAATCTGTTCATTTTATTATCTGGTTGTTGTTTGGTTACCTGTTAAAAAAAAAAAAAAAGGAAAAAAGCTGAATCTATGTGTAAGATTTTATTGACTATTTGCAGTTGACTTGAAAGCAATTTTCCTTCATTTGTTTAATCCACTTTCCTTAACCCCTTAGGGACACAACTTTCCGTCATGTGTCCTTAAGGGGTTAAATGAGAACTACACTAATGCTACCATCAACCCACCTTACCATATAATAATACCCAAATCATTACCTTCCCTTTCACATTAAACCATTATTGTAGCTGCAATTTGTTCCTTAGAGCAGGGTAATTTGTCTGCTGTGTTCAAATACATTTAATTTGTAATTCAACTGAACAATTTTCCAACAAATCTCTGCAGCAATTAAAATAATCTAAATAATAGCAGGGGCCCATTTGGTAATATTTATAGGTATAAAAACCTTTAAAACACATACGCACACCATATATATATTTAATAAACATAATGTTTGGATATATATATTCTTAAACATAATGGTTGGATGTTGCAATGTTTGCAGGCATTTTTGAGGTGTTTTTATGGCACTGCATGTTTCACTCTGGAAAGATATGCTGAAATTTAACCAGCTTTCCATATAAGGTTATTTCATCTGCCTGTTCCTTAATCACAGGAGGAGAGAGGGGCTGTGGCTGGTGGTTGTCGGGACAGCTTTTTGGAGCAAAGAGAGCAACAGAATGTTAAAGGGAAAATAAATGTACATAGGAGGAGAAATATTAAGAAGAAAACAAATATTGATTTAGATTGCAAGCATCATTTTCAGATGTTCCATTCTTAGTAAGCATGGTGCTTATTTAACCCGTGGTCCACTGATTGAGTCACTCATTAAGCGGTCTATTTATTAAACACTGAATGTTGGTAAATAGATAACCAACAACATGTCAGTGAAAACAGACTAAAGCCAGGGCTGACCCAGGATAAAGTGCGGCCACAATTCAAGGAAAGAATGCTGCGTCCACCCTGACCACTAAAACCTTAGCACCTGAAACCATGCTCATAAAAACACCTCCCATGCCCTATTCAACAAATGGAAAACCTCTATCTGTGCATGTCCATAACACCACTATGGACATTCAACTCTAGTTGCCCCCCTTTTCATTTCCTACTTCACTACATTCCCTCATCTGATACCACTTCTCTCCCTGCCCCACAGCTATAGTAGTATACACAAAAATATCCTGCACTCTCGCATACAATCCACGTGCTCCAGGCCCAAGGTTGGCAATTCTCAATTTAGCAGATATGACGAAAGTCAGGCACTCAGGGTAATACAAAAATAAGATTTATTGGAACAAAAGAGCAACATTTCAGCCTGCACACAAGCCATTGTGCAGGCTGAAACGTTGCACCCATTGGTTGCATTCAGCGCTTCCTATAACTCAGTTTCAGATGCCGAATGCTCCTGGAGGACCTGGATATCTGGCACTGGAGGCTGACTTTGAGGTTGAGTTGTTCTAGAAGCTGGCATCATAACAACTTCATGTTCCTGGCATCATAGCAATGTCATTTCTATTAAGTTGTTATGGTAACCAGAGTGTTCCTTTAAGGGATATGCACTTAAAATCCACAATAAAAAACAAAATTAATAAATGTTTAACAAATAGACAGGATTTACGCTAGGCATTAACCCAAGCATAAGAAATGCTAATTTTTGTTAAGTAGAATTAGTTTAATAGGTTCACTTTTAAAGATAGTCTCTATCTAAAAGTTCTATAGAACATACGTAAAATTGTAATGTAAAATGAAATAATTTGCAATAAAGTGTAACACTATTGACTCTAATAATACTGTGTGCTTTTATCTCAAGTGTGTAATAAATAATGCTAAATATGTGTTCAGCTTCAATGTACTTGAGGGATGCATGATCACATGAATTATTATATAGCACAAAATGGTTCCACAGCACTTTACAATATTATAAAAGGGATAAATTGAACAATAAATGAGACAATTACAAAAGACTACTGGAACAATAGGTAGATGAGGACCCTGCTCAAATGAGCTTACAATCTAGAGGAGGTGGGGTATAAAAATCACAATAGGAAGGGCAGAGTGGGGGATAACAACCAATCAACAAGGTGGGAAAGTAGCAGAACTGGAAGGTTAGAATGGAGTGAGGCTCTTTAAGAGAGTGCAAGAGACAGGTTTGTGAAATATAAGTTATTCTGGGAGGCCATAAGATTTTCTGAAGAAATGGGTATTGAGAAACTTTGTAAATAATTGAATACTAGGGTAGAGTCTGATTGGGGTAGGCAGGCAGGCTGTTCCAAAGGAAATGAGCTGCCCATGAGAAGTCCTGCAAGAGAGAGTTAACAATAATGGTACAAGCATCGGACAGGAGAGGGTCTCTGGCAGAGCGCCGAGACGGATGGTGCATACCTATGAATAAGTGAAGAAATGTAGCTTGGGATAGAGTTATTTAAAGCTTTATAGGTAAGGGTTAGTATTTTGAATTTACTCCTATAGACTACAGGAAGTCAATGTAAGGTTTGAAAGAGGGGTGAGGTGTGAGAGGAGCGACGGGAGAGAAAAATCAGTCTGGCAGCAGTCATTATGGATTGTAATGAGGCATTATGGTTTCTGAGGAGACAGGAGAGAGATAGGACAGAATTACAGTAATCAATGTGAGAAATTACAAGAGCATGAAAAAGCTACTTGTGTAAGAAAAGTGCGGATGCAGAAAATGTTTTTAAGGTGGAAATGGCAGAATTTGGCAGCAGACTTGATGTGACGTACAAGGGTGAGGCCAGAATCAAAGATAACTCCAGGACAGCAAGCTTGCAAAAATGGACTGGTGCAGGGAGACTTGCAGGGAGAGCGAAAGAGGAACATTAGTATAATGAGGAGATAAAATGTGAAGCTCGGTTGTAGAGAGATTAAGTTTCAGAAAGCTGGAGGACATCCAATCATACATGGTATAAAGGCAACCAGTAACATGTTTTAGGAGAGCGGGGAAGAGATCAGGTCAGTAGAGAGATATCTGGGTGTCATCAGCTTGTAGTTTGTAGCATAAGTTACAGGAATGAGTACATGTGCCAAAAGAGGCAGTATAAAGATAAAACAAAGGGGACCAAGAACGGAGTCTTGGGGGATTCAAACCAAGATAGTATGAGGGGAGGAGTTGTCGTTAGAAAAGGAGACACTGAATGAGCATTGAGAGAGATAGGACAAGAACCACAAGAGGACAGTGTCACAGAGGCCTTGGGATTGCAGCTTTTTAAGAAGTAGGACATGATCAACAGCTTCAAAGGCTTTGGATTTAGCTGTGACTAGATCTTTAGTTACTTTAATCAGAACCATCCCAGTAGACTGGAGGAGGCAGATGCCAGATCGAAGTAGATTGAGGAGAGAGTTGGAATTGAGAAGGAATGCCAGATGGTTAAACACAAGTCATTCCAAAGCTTTGAGGAGAAATGCAGCAGAGATGTGGGAAGGTAGATCGAAGGGGAAGACGGAACAAGAGATGGCTTTTTTATGACGGGTACAACAGTAGCATGGTTGAGGGTAGCAGGGACAATGCTAGAGTAAAGAGAGCAGTTGAAGATTTGTATTAAGGATGGCACAAGACAAAGGGAGAGAGATCTGATAAGGTGAGATAGGACAAATCAAGTAGAGAAGTGAAAGGGTGGGAGGAAAGGAGAAGTTCACCCACTTGCTGTTTAGTAGCCGAGTAGAAGGCCTGAAGGGTAAGAAAGGTACGGTCCAAATGCTGTTGAGAGAGAGAGGAGCAAAGGAGGGAGTGGTGAGGGAGTTCTTTTCTTAAAGGACCACTATAGTGCCAGGCAAACAAACTAATTTGCCTGGCATTATAGGGTCTTTGGGTCCCCCCCACCTTCAGGGTCCTACTCCTGCCGGGCTCAAGAGGGGTTAAGGGGTTAATCACTTACCTTTCACCAGCGCTGGGCTCCCTCGGCGCTGGGGTCTCTCCTCCCTCTTCCGACGTCACCCGCCGAATGCGCATGCGCGGCAAGAGCCACGCGCGCATTCAATCAGTCCATAGGAAAGCATTTCTCAATGCCTTCCTATGGACGGCAGCGTCTTCTCACTGTGAAAATCACAGTGAGAATCGCGGAAGCGCCTCTAGCGGCTATCAGTGAGACAGCCATTAGAGGCTGGATTAACCCTAACGTAAACATAGCAGTTTCTCTTTACAGCTGCAGGACTAACCCTAGATGGACCTGGCACCCAGACCACTTCATTGAGCTGAAGTGGTCCGGGTGCCAATAGTGGTCCTTAACTGGTTTATCTTAATAAAATAGCATGCAAAGCTATCAGCTTAAAGGTTAGTTTGGGGTGTGCGCAGGAAGAGAGAGTTGAATGTATCAAAGAGATGTCTGGGCTTGTGGAAGTATAAACTAATGATAGAGGAAAAGTATGACTGTTTAGCAATGGTGGGTGCTCCGCTGTAGGATCAGGAATCTCAAACTCAGTTTCTACTACATGTTGATGGACTACAACTTCTAGAAATCTTTGAATGCAATAGAGAGAATCAGGCGAGTCGTTCGTTCAAAATTATGACGGGGAGCAGATGCCTGATGAAGAGCCACAGAAGAGCCTAAAACCATGGAAGCAGCGACATCTAGTGGTGTTGTACACAATTGCAGCTAATTAAGTAAATAAATTGTTGCATTCATAATTTAAGGTGACGATAACTAACTTAACAATACAAGAAATACTTCATTTCACAATGTTGCTAAGTCCAAGGAATAAAGAACAAGTAAAATGAGAAAATTATGTAAACCTGAGCCTGATACACTATCCTATTCTGTAAAGAGCCAATCTACTAAGAAGTGAAAAAGGTATAATGTCTGAAGGTATCTCTCCTTGCCTAGTGTATGGGTTTTTCCTGGATAAGTGGAGGCTTAGCCTGATGCTACTAAAAAAAAGCATGCCGAAGTGACAAATTGCAGCTGAAAGTAGTCAAATGTTGAAGTGGACAAAAACAACAGCAATTCAATAAATGACCTCTCAACCTGTGTGAAGTCATGAGACACAATATTAAATATGAGAGAGACAATAATCTCTCTCAACAGCACTCATGGCAGGCATGTTGTATTTAAAAAATGACATAGGGTTCCCCAGACCCCAATATGAACCTGAAAATGGACTACCTCTTTCATCACCCCATGTGCAGTCAGGATGTAGAAAAATAAGACTGTTTCAAAGCTGGTGAACAGCCCTTAACCTTTTCTTCACTTTGTCTATTATGGCCTTCAATTTGAAATTAATTTTAAATTCCTGATAATTCTCACTTTAGTGAATAAGCAAGACGATCTCTTTACTTTCGAACCCTATTGCTATATGCTACCCTAACCTTTAACACACTTGTAAAGAAGCCCCGTTCTAGCCACAAATACTCCACTAACACTAACTGTAAGCTTCACTCTGACTCTAAATTCACTTGTATCCTTAATGTTGACGTAAAATTTTAAAACATTTCAAATGCAATATTATAATTTGTAGATAAATCACATATTATCCTGTTTATTAAATTGTGTATGTATTATATATTATAAAATAAACAATAAATTAAAAACATATAAAATAACTAACTCTGGCTGATGTATCTGTGTATTAATAATAGATTCATATGACTGAAAGTTGTGATATATGACAATTTGCAGTATATGTGAATTTAAACCTAGGCATAGACACTTCCAACTGAACATATAATTTTATACTCTCAGCTACACACACACAGTTCCACTATTCCAGCTACACTACACACTCAATTTTAAAATGTCTAGCCACAAATAGAGAAACACTCCCAGTTTAACACACAGAGTTCAACAATCGGAGAGTCAAATGGTTGTTGATGTTTCCTAAACTGTCTTTTCCCAAGTAGAGATATATTTATAGTTATTTCCTATACATAATTTTATCAATACCCAGCATACCAGCGTGTATAAAAAAGAAAAAAAGAATGCATTTGATGCACATCTGCAAATTACGTCCAGATTATTAAACCCAGAGTGGTCAGTGTTTACTAGCGCTACTGACAAGCTTCATGCAGAGTGAAATACATGTCAAGTGATTTCTTAGTTTTTTTTAAAATTGATTTTGGTATTTAATATTACTGGATAAGCTTAACAAATGTTTTAATTTTTTCAGATAAACTTTTAAAATGCTTTAATATTTTGAATAATACTTTTTAATACTTTGTGATACATTGATTTTTTAAATATATTATATCTTTTTAAATGTTAATATGTTGAAAAAAATCAATTTAAAAGTGGATTCAAAATATTAAATATTAGATGTCAAGTGTTGTCATACACACTGTCAGAGTTATTAATATATTAATATATAAGGTGAGACTTTAAAGTGAATACAAAATGTAAAGCCAAAGTTGGTGAAAAGCTATGCTTTCAATTCAGCTACTTTGGCCTTATATTTAAAATTCTACTTGAATTCACTTTAAATCCGCAACTGACATTTAATGTGGATAAGTGCAAGATAATGCATCTTGGACATAAAAACCCAAGGGCAGAGTACAGAATATTTGATAGAGTTCTAACCTCAACATATGAGGAAAGGGATTTAGGGGTGATTATTTCTGATGACTTAAAGGTAGGCAGACAATGTAATAGAGCAGCAGGAAATGCTAGCAGAATGCTTGGTTGTATAGGGAGAGGTATTAGCAGTAGAAAGAGGGAAGTGCTCATGCCATTGTACAGAACACTGGTGAGACCTCACTTGGAGTATTGTACACAGTACTGGAGACCGTATCTTCAGAAGGATATTGATACCTTAGAGAGGGTTCAGAGAAGGGCTACTAAACTGGTTCATGGATTGCGGGATAAAACTTACCAGGAAAGGTTAAAGGATCTTAACATGTATAGCTTGGAGGAAAGACGAGACAGGGGGGATATGATAGAAACATTTAAATATATAAAGGAATCAACACAGTAAAGGAGGAGACTATATTTAAAAGAAGAAAAACTACCACAACAAGAGGACATAGTCTTAAATTAGAGGGACAAAGGTTTAAAAATAATATCAGGAAGTATTACTTTACTGAGAGGGTAGTGGATGCATGGAATAGCCTTCCAGCTGAAGTGGTAGAGGTTAACACAGTAAAGGAGTTTAAGCATGCATGGGATAGGCATAAGGCTATCCTAACTATAAGATAAGGCTAGGGACTAATGAAAGTTTTTAGAAAATTGGGCAGACTAGATGGGCCGAATGGTTCTTATCTGCCGTCACATTCTATGTTTCTATGTTTCTATGTTTCTATAAATTAGTGAATGACCTTTTATATGGCATGGACATGGACACTTGACTGGCATACCTATATAAGCTTGTTGGACATCCCAATCCAAACCCATGGGCCACACCTCGCCGACCTCCCGGCTACACACAAACTATCTTTTTAGCTTGAACAACAATTTTCGATGCTTTGACAGCATTATGGCTGTAAGGTATTATGGGAAATGTAGTCCACAACATCTGGATTTCCAAATGTTGCTTACCCTGATCCAATATGTCTTTGTGTCCTGTAACATTAAGATATCGAATTTCTAGACCCTGAAAATAGCCCAAGACAATCATCCCTCCCCTACCAAACTGCTAGAAGTACAATTATTAAATCAGGGACTGATACTAGACAAGAAGGTCTTGCTCACAATCGATGTTCCAGTTAATTTCAAAAGTGTCCACTGGTGTTGAGGACAGGGACCTCTTCAGGCCTTTCAAATTCCTCTGCACTAAACTCATCAAACCATGTTTTCACGGACCTCTCTTTATGCAATGGAGCAGTGGCGGAACTAATGTAGAGAGAGCCCTTGTCCCCCCTACAGTGGTCAAAAGATAGATCCCTATCTGTTGCACAACTTCCACAATGCTATGCCTGCTGGGGATCTACCATTTGCCCATATTTGCAGGGTTGTATTTGTGAGCAGTGTTAATACGTTTGAATGTATGCACAATTTTTTCTGGAGTATGTGTGTGCATGTAGGGGTGTATTTGTACGTACTGTTGCCACTGCTGCCTGTGGCTGCTCACTGTTAAAAAAAAAAAAAAAGGGTCCACCCTCCCGAGGCACCACCCGCGACACGCAAGTGGGGGTTTTTAAACTAAAGGGGGGACCTATTGCACCCCCCCAGCCCCCACGTGGCAGCGGTGGGTGGGGACCCTAAATACTAACATGGGGGACCTAATAATAGTAAAATAATGGGGGACCAAATGTCCTCCCCCGTGGCCCCTGTGGGTAAGAGGAAGGAGAGGAGGGGGGATTAAGAAGGGGTAGAGAGGGTAAGAAGAGTGGGAGGGGAGGTAAGTAGAGGGAGTAGTAAGAGGAGGGAGTAGAAGGGGAGGGAATAAGAAGAGGAAGGGAGTAGAGAGGGAAGAGGGGAGTAAGAGGGAAGAAGAAGGAGGGAGGATAAAAGGGATAAGAAGGAGAGTAAGAAGAGTAAGGAGTAAGAAAAAAGAAGAAGAAGAAAGAAGAAAAGAGGGAGTACAAGAAGAAGAAGAAGAAGAAGAAAAGAGAAAGAAGAGAGTAAGAAGAAGAAGAGGTAGAAGAAAGAAAGGGAAGAAAGAAGGGGAAGTAAGAAAGAAGAAAGTAAGAAGAAGGGGTAAGAAAGAGGAAGTAAGAAAGAAGAAAGGAAGAAGAAGAAGAGGTAGAAAGAAGAGAGGGAAGAAGAAGTAGGAAAGAAGAAGGGGTAAGAAGAAGAAAGGGGGTAAGAAGAAGAACAGGGGGGTAAGAAGAAGGGGGAGCAATAAGAAGAAGGGGGGTAATAAGAAGAAGGGGGGAGTAAGAAGAAGGGGGGAGTAAGAAGAAGAAGGGGGATAAGAAGAACAGGTGGGGGAGTAAGCAGAACAAGGGAGAAAGTAAGAAGAACACAGGGAGGAGGGGGGTGAGGAGAACACATGGAGGGGGGAGTGAGAAGAACACAAGGAGGGTGGAGGGGGGGATGAGAAGAGCACAGGGAGGTTGGGTGAGTGTGAGAAGAGACCGCTAGGGGAGGGTGGGGAGAGGCGAGACCACTAAGGGGCAGGGGAGAGCTCTAAGGGACAGAAGGGACAGCTCTATAGGACAGGAGGCAGGACAGGGGGCAGGACAGGGAGCTCTTTCACACTACGCGCATACATACACAATGTATCCCTATACATACACAGAAACACAACATGCTTCCCTTACACACAGAGAAACACACAATGCATCCATTACACACACACACACAATGCAACCTGTGAAGAAATCCCTATTTATTCCCTATTTATTCACCTCATCTCACCTTTATTCATTCGGTAGATTTAAACTACCGAACAAAGACCAACCCTCTGGCTCATTAAGCTTCAAAGAACTCGTCAACAACCCTTCTATCTGTGCAGCCAGCATTCGTACTACCGAACGCCATGCTGAGAAAACTGCAGCCATCTTTTTTCAGCCGAACAAAGGCAGCAGGACTTGGTCGTCGAGTGTCTGGAACTAAAATCGGACACTCGACTTCCCGAACACTTGTCTCAAACAGACGAACGCTGGAACTCTAATTCCCGAATAGCTAGAAGAGCTCTATTCGGTACTTTGGTGCATTCGACAGAGGGGAACAATTGCTGCTGAGAGCCAGGGGGATCCATTCGGTACTTTACTCGTTTTTTTCCCTTTTACTGAAGTGACCGGCAAAACCCACCAAACTCATGGAACTATTTTAGGCAGCCAGCCCACGGTGAGCAGGTCACAGATGACATTTTTTGAGAACCCCTGAACCGATCTGGGTGAAATTTGAATATGTTGGTCACCCAGATCGGGGCTATCAGGGGACATATTATTTGTGGGGATACCTCAGGTATAAAGGGGTGTTCCAGATATTGGGGAAAAATTAGATTTTTCTGCCTGGAGATAATCAAGTTATTACTTTATCAGACCTGATTATCTCCAGGGCTAGGGGAGGGAATTGTATGTGTGTGCTGGGTGTGTTTTATGTTTTTACTTTGCCCAATTGGTTAATCTCTGTCCGTCCCTGTGGGATGTCCCCTTGCATGGGGACTTGTATAAAAGCCTGTGTGTAATCATTAAAGCTCAGTTCAGTTGTACCCTTCTTCTTGACTTTGGCTTATGTTTGGGGATTCGTGTGCTTTACTAAGGGAATTATCTTATGAAGCTATTTGGATTACTATACAGTTCGTCTACTTTATCTACCGAACGGAGAACTATAATCACTGATGCTCTGGCGGTTCGGGAGGAAACTACCGAATGAGGTTTAAATATACTTGGTTTCCTTACACAACCCTTACACACAAAGACAATGCATCCTTTGCACACATACATAGAAACACACAATGCAAACCCTTACACACACATGCAAACACACACACTGCTTTTCTTACATACACACAGAAACACACACATACAGACACACACCCTTATGCATACAAACACAGATTCACACAATGCATCCCTCACACACAACCAGAAACACATAATACATCCCTTATACACAAATACACACTGCATCACCTACACAAACTGGTATCCCTATACACTACATACTACCATAAGCACACATATTAGATCCATTACAATAACACATAACACATCCCCTACACACTCCACTCCCTGTGAGCGAACTCATGGGTGGGTGGAACATATAAGTGGACTTATGAGTGGGCCTTGTGGGCATACTCATCGTCAGGCCCTGGGGCCCAGACCTTGAGCTGTGTAAGGGGCCCCCAAAAAATGGAGCTGCTTCCAATTCTCCCAGAACATTGAATTTTGTGACCACAGCAAACAGCCTGCAGATATCCCACCTTCAGGGTCCTACTCCTGCCGGGCTCAAGAGGGGTTAAGGGGTTAATCACTTACCTTTCACCAGCGCTGGGCTCCCTCGGCGCTGGGGTCTCTCCTCCCTCTTCCGACGTCATCCGCCGAATGCGCATGCGCGGCAAGAGCCACGCGCGCATTCAATCAGTCCATAGGAAAGCATTTCTCAATGCCTTCCTATGGACGGCAGCGTCTTCTCACTGTGAAAATCACAGTGAGAATCGCGGAAGCGCCTCTAGCGGCTATCAGTGAGACAGCCATTAGAGGCTGGATTAACCCTAACGTAAACATAGCAGTTTCTCTTTACAGCTGCAGGACTAACCCTAGATGGACCTGGCACCCAGACCACTTCATTGAGCTGAAGTGGTCCGGGTGCCATTAGTGGTCCTTAACTGGTTTATCTTAATAAAATAGCATGCAAAGCTATCAGCTTAAAGGTTAGTTTGGGGTGTGCGCAGGAAGAGAGAGTTGAATGTATCAAAGAGATGTCTGGGCTTGTGGAAGTATAAACTAATGATAGAGGAAAAGTATGACTGTTTAGCAATGGTGGGTGCTCCGCTGTAGGATCAGGAATCTCAAACTCAGTTTCTACTACATGTTGATGGACTACAACTTCTAGAAATCTTTGAATGCAATAGAGAGAATCAGGCGAGTCGTTCGTTCAAAATTATGACGGGGAGCAGATGCCTGATGTAGAGCCACAGAAGAGCCTAAAACCATGGAAGCAGCGACATCTAGTGGTGTTGTACACAATTGCAGCTAATTAAGTAAATAAATTGTTGCAATTATAATTTAACTAACTTAACAATACAAAAAATACTTCATTTCACAATGTTGCAAAGTCCAAGGAATAAAGAACAAGTAAAATGAGAAAATTATGTAAACCGGAGCCTGATACACTATCCTATTCTGTAAAGAGCCAATCTACTAAGAAGTGAAAAAGGTATAATGTCTGAAGGTATCTCTCCTTGCCTAGTGTATGGGTTTTTCCTGGATAAGTGGAGGCTTAGCCTGATGCTACTAAAAAAAAGCATGCTGAAGTGACAAATTGCAGCTGAAAGTAGTCAAATGTTGAAGTGGACAAAAACAACAGCAATTCAATAAATGACCTCTCAACCTGTGTAAAGTCATGAGACACAATATTAAATATGAGAGAGACAATAATCTCTCTCAACAGCACTCATGGCAGGCATGTTGTATTTAAAAAATGACATAGGGTTCCCCAGACCCCAATATGAACCTGAAAATGGACTACCTCTTTCATCACCCCATGTGCAGTCAGGATGTAGAAAAATAAGACTGTTTCAAAGCTGGTGAACAGCCCTTAACCTTTTCTTCACTTTGTCTTTTATGGCCTTCAATTTGAAATTAATTTTAAATTCCTGATAATTCTCACTTTAGTGAATAAGCCAGACGATCTCTTTACTTTCGAACCCTATTGCTATATGCTACCCTAACCTTTAACACACTTGTAAAGAAGCCCCGTTCTAGCCACAAATACTCCACTAACACTAACTGTAAGCTTCACTCTGACTCTAAATTCACTTGTATCCTTAATGTTGACATAAAATTTTAAAACATTTCAAATGCAATATTATAATTTGTAGATAAATCACATATTATCCTGTTTATTAAATTGTGTATGTATTATATATTATATAATAAACAATAAATTAAAAACATATAAAATAACTAACTCTGGCTGATGTATCTGTGTATTAATAATAGATTCATATGACTGAAAGTTGTGATATATGACAATTTGCAGTATATGTGAATTTAAACCAAGGCATAGACACTTCCAACTGAACATATAATTTTACACTCTCAGCTACACACACACACAGTTCCACTATTCCAGCTACACTACACACTCAATTTTAAAATGTCTAGCCACAAATAGAGAAACACTCCCAGTTTAACACACAGAGTTCAACAATCGGAGAGTCAAATGGTTGTTGATGTTTCCTAAACTGTCTTTTCCCAAGTAGAGATATATTTATAGTTATTTCCTATACATAATTTTATCAATACCCAGCATACCAGCGTGTATAAAAAAGAAAAAAAGAATGCACTTGATGCACATCTGCAAATTACGTCCAGATTATTAAACCCAGAGTGGTCAGTGTTTACTAGCGCTACTGACAAGCTTCATGCAGAGTGAAATACATGTCAAGTGATTTCTTAGTTTTTTTAAAAATTGATTTTGGTATTTAATATCACTGGATAAGCTTAACAAATGTTTTAATTTTTTCAGATAAACTTTTAAAATGCTTTAATATTTTGAATAATACTTTTTAATACTTTGTGATACATTGATTTTTTAAATATATTATATCTTTTTAAATGTTAATATGTTGAAAAAAATCAATTTAAAAGTGGATTCAAAATATTAAATATTAGATGTCAAGTGTTGTCATACACACTGTCAGAGTTATTAATATATTAATATATAAGGTGAGACTTTAAAGTGAATACAAAATGTAAAGCCAAAGTTGGTGAAAAGCTATGCTTTCAATTCAGCTACTTTGGCCTTATATTTAAAATTCTACTTAAATTCACTTTAAATCCTCAAATTAGTGAATGACCTTTTATATGGCAAAAAGTACATGGACACTTGACTGGCGTACCTATATAAGCTTGTTGGACATCCCAATCCAAACCCATGGGCCACACCTCGCCGACCTCCCAGCTACACACAAACTATCTTTTTAGCTTGAACAACAATTTTCGATGCTTTGACAGCATTATGGCTGTAAGGTATTATGGGAAATGTAGTCCACAACATCTGGATTTCCAAATGTTGCTTACCCTGATCCAATATGTCTTTGTGTCCTGTAACATTAAGATATCGAATTTCTAGACCCTGAAAATAGCCCAAGACAATCATCCCTCCCCTACCAAACTGCTAGAAGTACAATTATTAAATCAGGGACTGATACTAGACAAGAAGGTCTTGCTCACAATCGATGTTCCAGTTAATTTCAAAAGTGTCCACTGGTGTTGAGGACAGGGACCTCTTCAGGCCTTTCAAATTCCTCTGCACTAAACTCATCAAACCATGTTTTCACGGACCTCTCTTTATGCAATGGAGCAGTGGCGGAACTAATGTAGAGAGAGCCCTTGTCCCCCCTACAGTGGTCAAAAGATAGATCCCTATCTGTTGCACAACTTCCACAATGCTATGCCTGCTGGGGATCTACCATTTGCCCATATTTGCAGGGTTGTATTTGTGAGCAGTGTTAATACGTTTGAATGTATGCACGATTTTTTCTGGAGTATGTGTGTGCATGTAGGGGTGTATTTGTACGTACTGTTGCCATTGGAAAGCAGTGGTGTGCTTGTGTTTAGTGTTTGAGTTTGAAAGCAGAGGTGTGTTTGTATGTAGTGTTGTTTAAATGCAGATGCATATTCGTGTGTAGTGTTGGTATCCAAAAGAAGGTTTGTTTGTATGTAATGTTTGCGTGTTTGCATGTTGTTATAAACACATACACTGCCACATACAGGGTCGACATGACCACTAGGCAGATTAGGCAGCTGCCAAGGGGGCACTGGCCTGGGGGGCGCAATTCCTGGCAGGACGGGAGCGCATATCACAGCTAGGAGGGGCTGAGGATGATAAGGGGACTAGGCATGTGCATGGGGAAAATTTTCGGTTCGGCATTCCGAAATTCGTGACTTCTGCAATTCGGCACTTTAACACCTTGGAACTTCGGCAACTTCGGAACTTCGACACTTCGGAAATTCGGCAACTTCAGCACTTCGTCATTTCGACACTTCGGAATTTCGGGACTTCAGGAACTTCGGGACTTCTCTTGCAGCCGCTTAGTAGATAACTCCCTAATTCCCACGGTATTAGGGAGTTATCTACCAAAAGGCTTAAAGACCTAAATTGGTCTTTCAGCCAAATTTACTAATACTAAGTAAAAATTACTTAGTATTAGTAAATGTTGCCCCTACTCGCTATACCGCGAGTAGGGGCATGTCTATTAAACAGTGAGCTGCCTGTGGCTGCTCACTGTTAAAAAAAAAAAAATAGGCACCACCCGCGACACGCAAGTGGGGGCTTTTAAACTAAAGGCGGGACCTATTGCACCCACCCCAGCCCCCCCGTGGGGGCCCTAAATACTAACATGGGGGACCTAATAATAGTAAAATAATGGGGGACCAAATGTCCTCCCCCGTGGCCCCC
>OW240912.1:142234818-142245989 GCA_933207985.1 Pelobates cultripes
GGGGGGAGTAAGAAGGAGGGGATATAAGATAAAGAGGCGGATAAGAAGAAGGAGACGGAGTAAGAAGAAGAGTGGGGAGTAAGAAGAAGAAGGGGGTAAGAAAAAGAAGGGACAGTAAGAAGAAGGGGGAGTAAGAAGAGGGGGTAAGAAAAAGAAGGGACAGTAAGAAGAAGGGGGAGTAAGAAGAGGGGGTAAGAAAAAGAAGGGACAGTAAGAAGAAGGGGAGTAAGAAGAAGAGGCTTGAAGTAAGAATAAGAGGGGGGTAAGAAGAAGAAGGGGAGTAAGAAGAAGAAGGGGAGAAGAAGAAGGGGTAAGAAGAAGGTAAGAAGAAGAAGGGGGGTAAAAAGAAGAAGGGGGAGTAAGAAGAAGAAGGGGTAAGAAGAAGAAGGGGGAGTAAGAAGAACAAGGGGTGGGAAGTAAGAAGGGGAGTAAGAAGGTACATGAGGGGGGTAAGAAGAAGAACAGGGGGGTAAGAAGAAGGGGAGCAATGTAAGAAGAAGGGGGAGTAATAAGAAGAAGGGGAGTAAGAAGAAGGGGAGTGGGGGCGAAGAAGAAGGGGGATAAGAATAACAGTTGGGGGAGTAAGCAGAACAAGGGGGAAAGTAAGAAGAACACAGGGAGGAGGGGGGTGAGGAGAACACATGGAGGGGGGAGTGAGAAGAACACAAGGAGGGTGGAGGGGGGATGAGAAGAGCACAGGGAGGGTGGGTGAGTGTGAGAAGAGACCGCTAGGGGAGGGTGGGGAGAGGCGAGACCACTAAGGGGCAGAGGATAGCTCTAAGGGACAGAAGGGACAGCTCTATAGGACAGGGGGCAGGACAGGGAGCTCTTTCACACTACGCGCATACATACACACAATGCATCCCTATACATACACAGAAACTCAACATGCTTCCCTTACACACAGAGAAACACACAATGCATCCATTACACACATACACACACACACAATGCAACCTGTGAAGAAATCCCTATTTATTCCCTATTTATTCACCTCATCTCACCTTTATTCATTCGGTAGATTTAAACTACCGAACAAAGACCAACCCTCTGGCTCATTAAGCTTCAAAGAACTTGTCAACAACCCTTCTATCTGTGCGGCCAGCATTCGTACTACCGAACGCCATGCTGAGAAAACCGCGGCCATCTTTTTTCAGCCGAACAAAGGCAGCGGGACTTGGTCGTCGAGTGTCTGGAACTAAAATCGGACACTTGACTTCCCGAACACTTGTCTCAAACAGACGAACACTGGAACTCTAATTCCTGAATAGCTAGAAGAGCGCTATTCGGTACTTTGGTGCATTCGACAGAGGGGAATAACTGCTGCTGAGAGCCAGGGGGATCCATTCGGTACTTTATTTGTTTTTTTCCCTTTTACTGAAGTGACCGGCAAAACCCACCAAACTCATGGAACTATTTTAGGCAGCCAGCCCACGGTGAGCCGGTCACAGAAGACTTCCAAATTTTTTGAGAACCCCTGAACCGATCTGGGTGAAATTTGAATATGTTGGTCACCCAGATCGGGGCTATCAGGGGACATATTATTTGTGGGGATATGCAAATAAAACAAAATATAAGTGGAGCTCTGGATTACCTGTATGAACAGTAATATATAGGTGATGAATAGAAATATTGTCAAGATAAAAATCTGTAAGTAAATAGTGATAGATCTAAGTGTAGACAATAATTACAAATGAATAAGCATAAAAAATAACTTTGAGATGGGTAACTCACAAAGGTGGAGCCAATAGAACTCTTCTAGGGGAGATCCACCACCCTCTTTATGTTCCTCCTGATGTCTTCCTCCATACATATAAGTAGGAATGGAATTGCAGACTCCACAGGACGGTATAAACAAAATTTATTGTATAAAAACATAAACTTTAAAATATATATAAAATCAAGATGAATCAAAATACTTAAAATGATTCCAATGTACTCCCAAAACGCGTTTCGCCAGTGAACTGGCTTCCTCAGTTGGTATGTATGTTGTGTGTCCTCTTGTTCTTTTATACAAGTCAAAATGATAAAATTGCCGGCATCTGTCGGACCGGAAGTTGACTCCGTGGAACGCACGCCGCACTGGTTGGAACGCACGTACGTGCGTGCATGCGTCAATCACGTACGTGCGCGCGTGCGTCCATCACATAGTTATACTATTCCACTTCCTTTTTCTTCATTGGAACGCACATAGTTATACGTGCGTTCCAACCAGTGCGGCGTGCGTTCCCCCCTCACTATTTTTTAGGGTGAGGGGGGTAGGTAGATTATTTGGGTAGGGGGGGTGACTAGGGGCTTGGGGACCCCTAGTCACCTTTGGGGGGGGGAATTTACTTAGGGCCCCCACCCGCAGCCCAGGGGTGGGGGCCGGGGGGGAGGACAGTAGGTCCCCCCCCTCATTATCTTTATGGCCCCCACCCGCCGCCCAGGGGTGGGGGCCAGAGGGGGGTGGACAGTAGGTCCCCCCCCATTATCATTTGGCCGCCGCCCAGGGGTGGGGGCCGGAGGGGGGGTGGGCAGTAGGTCCCCCCCTCATTATCAATATGGCCCCCAACCGCCGCACAGGGGTGGGGCAGGGGGGGCAGTAGGTCCCCCCCCTCATTATCATTATGGCCCCCACCCACCGCCCAGGGGTGGGGGCCGGGGAGGGGTAGGACAGTAGGTCCCCCCCCCTCATTATCAATATGGCCCCCACCTGCCGCACAGGGGTGGGGGCGGGGGGGGTGACAATAGGTCTCCAACCTTATTTTACTTTAGGGCCCCCACCCGTCGTTTAGGGGTGGGGGCCAATAGTTTTTTTAGTTTTTTTACAGGCTGCTCACTTTTAGTGGACATGCCCCTACTCGCGGTATAGCAAGTAGGGGCATTGGGGAGATTTTAATCTCCCTTGTGCTATTATGGGGGTCATATTGACCCCCATAGAGTGAGGGGGAGCCTAGGGGGCTTATGAAGTGGTGGGGAGCACTGCTCCCTGCCACTTCTATAGTTACATATTACAAGGAGGGAGCTGAGTGCCGGGAGCTCCCTCCTTGTAATAAACCGAACACTAATACACAGATACTCAGTGTTTGTTTGTTCGGCTGATCTTTCTATTCATTCATTCGTCTGTCTGATGAATGAATGAATAGATGAAATTCCCGTTCGCATGTCCAGGTGTTTCACTGGGCATGTGCGGGAATCTCAGTGCTATCTAGTGTGGGCAGATGACGTATCCCACAGGGACTTCATCTACCCACACAAAGATGGCGGCGCCCTGAATATAGATCGGGGCAGAAAATAAAAATTAAAAAATAGGTAATGTGGGGGGCTTAGGGGCATTTGGGGGTGACTTGGGTGTTAATTAGAGATAGTGGAGGCCGGAGGGGGCTTAAAAAAAAATCAGGATTCGGCATGACAGTGCCGCTTTAGGCACTTTGACACCTCAGAACTTCGGCAACTTCGGAACTTCGGCACTTCAGCAATTCGGCATTTCGGCACTACTACACTTCGGAAATTCGGTAATTTCAGGACTTCTACCATTCGGCAATTTATCTTTTTGGACATTCGGAAGTATCCAAATTGCACAAGTCTAAGGAGACCTATGGAGGGACTCTGGGGTTTAATAAGACACATGGGGGGCTGGGAGTTAAGTAGACATATGGAGGGATTGGGGGACTTAATGAGACACATGGGATGGCTAGGGGGGTTAAGGAGATACATGGGGGTTAAGGAGGTAGCACAGTGTCACGTATTCATCCGCTTATAAAAATGTGGTCAATGGCAGTTACTGTCCACACAGGAAAAGTTGTGCCGAGCAGCAACCAAATCCACAGAAGGGTTAATGCTGAGCAGCAATTATGCAAATGGGAACCTGGTAACTGCCTTTGTGGTCAAAGGCCAGTTACAGCCTATCAGATCTAGGAGGGGTATTTAGGCCCAGTTCTCATCCTGCTCAGTGCCCTGTCGTGGTTTCCCTTGTGGTTGTCAGAGAGCGCGTTCCTGATTCAAGTTTCTTCTGGTTTTTGACTTTGGCTTTGATTTTGACTTCCCTGTATTCTGTATCCCTGACTTCTGGCTTTCTCTTATCATTGTGTCTCTTTCTGTATCCCCTGACCTCGGCAAGTATCCTGACTATTCTTTGGTACGTTAAGTCCGGCCATTCTAAGGCCCGGTAATACGTTACCTATTAGTCATCTGTGTTACACAATTCTACGTGCTGGATCAACTAGTTATCCTGACACACCGACCCGGTATGTATGTGGCAGTGTATGTGTTTATATGCGTACATCCCAGCAATCAAATACCTGGCTGGGGGGTTTATGAGACTCACAATTGTGCTGGGGGGCTTAAGGAGACATATGGAGGGGCTGGTGGATTTAATTAGGCACATGGGGGGTAAGGAGGCACATGAAGAGGCTGGGGGCAAAGGAGACACATGGATGGACTGTTTGGGTTAAGGAGACATGGAAAAGCTGGGGGTTTAACAAGACACACGAGAGGGCTGGTGGCATAATAAGACTAATGGAGGGAATAGGGGGGTTAATGAGACACATGGGGCTGGGGATTAAGGGGGCATATAGAGGGCTTGTGGGGTTTAATGAGACACATTGAGGGTCTGTAGGATTTAATGGGACACATGGGGGCTGGGGAGGTTAGGGAGACCCACTTGGGAGTTAAGGAGACATATGGAGGAGTTGGGTGGGTTAAGGAGACACATGGAGGGTCTGGAGAATTAAGGAGACACATGAAGTAGCTGTGGGGTTAATGAATTACAGAGAGGGGCTCGGGGGTTAATGAGACACATGGAGGGGCTGGTTGGGGTTAATAAGACACATGGAGGGGCTGGAGGTATTAAAGAGACACATGGAGAGGTACACAAAGGGTGTGGGGGGTGAGAGGCACACAGAGGGCTGGGGGGATAGAGGCGCACAGAGGGCAGGGGGAATAAACACAGAAAGGGCTTAAGGTGGAAGAGGTGCACAGAAGGGCTGGGAGGACAACAAGATACACAAAGGAACTGGGGGGAGAAAAACTCACAAAAGTGCTGTGGTGCAGAGACACATAGAGACACACAAAGGGGTTGAGGGACAAAGAGTCACACAGAGGTGCTAGGGGGACAAAGAAACACATAAATGGGCTCTGTGAGGACAAAGAGACACAGAGAGGTTGGGGGAAAAGAGGCACACAGAGGGTCTGGGGGACAAAGAGACACACAAAGGGGCTGGGAAGGACAAAGAGGGGCAAATAGAGGCAGAAGGGGACAAAGTTACACAGAGGGGCTAGGGAGGACAAAGAGATACACAGAAGGGCTGGAAAGAAAAAGAGAAACATAAAAGGACTGGGTGAAGAAACACAAAGAGGGGGGAAAAAGACACACAGATGGGCTGGGGAAGGAGAAAAATAAACACAAAGGGGCTGGGAGAAGAAAGAGACTTGGTACGATGGGTATTCTTCCTTTATTGCAAAACAGGGGCCCAGTTGGGTGCCACTACCCTTTAAGACTGTGACCTAGTCCCTGTGATATCTGCTGGCTGGGAGGAAAGGACTGCAGATCACTTCCTACCAGCTACAGGAGGAGGCTGCAGTGAAAGAGGCATAGGCAGAATGGGGGGAGAGAGACAAGAGCTGCAGCAGACAACTACACCCGCTCCCCTGCAGCCAGCAGCAGCAGCAGAATTCCAAGCAAGCCACCCTCCTGGAAACAAAAGGCATATTAAAGGAGGGTGACTGCAAATATAAAAATGAATTTGAATGTATTTATATCAGATTGTGTGTGTGTGTTTGTATCTATCTGTGTCACAGTGCGTGTGTGTGTGTCTGAGTGCCTGTGTTTGTATCTGTGTCACAGTGTGTGTTTGTGCATGTGTCTGAGTGCCTGTGTGTGTCTGAGTCACAGCGTGTCTGTCTAAGTGTGTGTGTGTATCTATGCCACAGTGTGTGTGTGTGTGTGTGAGAGAGTTTGTGTATCTGTGTCACAGTGTGTGTGTTTGTATCTGTTTTGCAGCATGTCTGTCTGAGTGTGTGTGTATCTGTGCCACAGTGTGTGTGTCTGAGTATGTGTATCTGTGTGTGTGTGTGCGTGAGTTTGTGTGTGTATCGGTGTCACAGTATGTGTGCGTCTGTGGGTCAAAGTGGGCATATGTCAATGTGTTTGTATCTATGTCACAGTTTGTGTGTGTATCTGTGTCACCGTGTATGTGTGTCTGTATTTCAAAGCGTGTATGTGTCAGTGTGTTTATATGTGTATATGTGTGTTACACTGGATGTATATCTGATTAAGTATGTAGGTCACGTATGTGTGTAATTGTGGGCAACTGTGTATGAGGATATGCATCTTTGTGTCAGTGTGCATGTGTGTTTCAGTGTGAGTCTGTCTGTGTGTCTGGTTGTCCTCCATGCGTGTGTATACGTGTCAGTGTGTATGTATCTCTGTGTCTAGGTGTGTTTGTATGTCAGTGTGTATCTCTGTGTCAGGGTAGGCATCTGTGCATGTGTGTGTGCATCTTAGTGCGAGGATGTGCATTGGGTGTCTGGATGTGTGTGTATATCTCAGTGCATATCTGTGTGTCAAGGGGCGTGCATGTGTCACTTTATGTGTGTTAATATGTATCTGTGTAAATATGTATGTATGTGACGGTGTATATGCAAGCAAACAAACACCAACACAACATGCAAACACACTACTGCAATCTAACAAAAACATTACATACAAATACACCCCTGCATTCAGAGGTGTAACTAAAAACCACATGGTCAAGGTACGAAAATTGCCCTGCGCCCCCATGCCCCATACATCTTCCCTCCACCCCTTCCGCCCCTCCATTTGTATACTATATCACATACAGGCACATACATGGACACACATGCTAATACACAAACACACAGAATGACACACATTCAGATACACAGAATGACACGTCTACAGATAAAAACACTGACACACATACAGATACACAGACACACACTGACACATGTGGATACACAGACACACATTCAGACAGATACACATATAAACACATGCAGATACACATACACAGAATGACACACATACAGATACAAACAGTGACACACATACTGATACACAGGGGCACACACTGACTCACATGCAGACAGATACACATAAAGACAAACAGATAAACATGCCAACACAGATACACATACAGACATACAGATACACATAGATATAAAAACATGAGAGCGCAAGTGAAATCCCTAATATAAGATAAAGCAAATACTAATGTATAAACGTATGTAGAAAAAGCATCTATACACAAGAAACAACTAATAGTGCTTACTGTGTAAAATGTTTATAGATAGGAGCAGGCCCGCCATCAGGGGGTGACAACCATGATGGTTGTCACGGGCCTGGGGGGCCCGAACTGCTTTGGCAGTCCAGGGACCCACAATTACTCTCTGCACATATATATAGCGATTATCTGGTGGCGGCTCTGGATAGGAGTATGAATATAAAAGTGTGTACTCACATTTGGTTGAGCAGGCGTGAGTGGTATAATCCCCACCTTTTTAATATTGTGTTTAATAAAGGTACTTTGGCTACTTTTAACTACATTGATTGTGCCATTTTAATTTTTTAGCACCTTTTGCTACTATTTTTATATTTTACTGTCGCTGCTTGATATCCGGATTTTATGATTCCAGTTGAGTATTACTCCAACAAATCCTAGGTGGGGATTATACCACTCACTCTTGATTCATTCACGCCTTTCTTTGTTTCCACATACGGATCCCACAAGTTGTTCCCATCCGGCTCCCACAGAGAACATTCCTCCCACAGATATATAAAGTAATTTGTATATATATATATAATATTAGTATTTAGCTTTTTTCTTTGACGCAAGCTTCCCCTTTTTACCTTCTGTATTACTCTTGCTAGTAGGGCTTAGAGGGAACCCTACTATAGGTTTGCTTCCTCATACAATATTATTTTATAGTATTGGTTTTCCCAGTGCTGTTTCCTTTGTTTTGCATTCAGCCCTCATGATTGGCTGGCACACATTAAAAAAAAAAAAAAAATCAAGGGTGGGGTAGGATAAATATAGCTTAGGTAGATATGTTGATATAATAACGAAAACACATATGTTGTGGAGTACAGAATCACCCAAAATTAGGAGTATGTACAATAATCATCATAAAATGTAATAAGCTATAAAAACCAGATGAAAACATATAGTGTAGATTGCATATTTAAAAGTAATCATATATGCATATATGGCACTTACAAACAAAAAGCGCTAGAGGGCAGCACTAGTCAGGCACAATAGTCACTAGTACTCCTTTCCAGTCAGCCAGTAGATGGGGAACTTCCCCAATGCTGAATTTGGTTCGAATCAATAGTTGACTTGCACAAGGGTGAAAGGCTGATGTTGGGGAGTGGGAATTGAATATTCACTTCCTCAGGCCAAATACCATATAATGGTTCGTAAGAGAGAACAATTTCTGCTCTGACTGTTTTTCAACACGAGGAATTGAACATTTCCACCTCACAACATCCCTCTGCAAATCTATTATCTAATCAGACCAAATTAATGATTCGGGAAGATCTCCATCTTCTGCCTGACTGGAGGAGAGTCCTAGTGACTATTGTGCATGACTAGCACTGCCCTCTAGCGCTTTTTGTTTATAAGTGCAATATATATTATTATCATTATTATTAATTTTATTATTATTGACATTTATATAGCACCAACAGATTCTGTAGCACTTTACAATATTATGAGAGGGGGGATTTAACTATAAATAGGACAATTACAAGAAAGCTTACAGTCTATAGGAGGTGGGGTATAAAACACGACAGGAAATAGCAATCAATTAGGTGGGAGTAAAATAGAGCTGGAGGAGAGGATAGAGTGCTTCCCTTTAGTAGAGAGCAAGAGACAGGTATGTAAAATAGAGGTTACTCTGGGATACAATAATCTTTCCTAAAGAGATGGGTTTTAAGGCACTTCTTAAACGATTGAAGAATAGTCTGATGGTGGTAGGCAGGCTATTCCATAGGAAAGGAGCCACCCGCGAGAAGTCCTGCAAGCGTGAGTTGGCCGTACGGTTGCGAGCAACGGACAGGAGAAGGTCACAGGCAGAGCGGAGAGACCGAGAAGGGGTATACCTATGGATCTGCTCACAGAGACAGGAGACGTAGCTGTAATATTGTTAAGCAAGCAAAGCAGGAAGGGGAATTTGATGTACTTGTCCATCTAGGGACAAATGACTTGGCTTGCAATGAGGTTTCAGAGGTTAAGGAAGTTTTTAGTGTTTTTGCCAATGATATACGGCAGGTTGCTACCATACTGTCATTCTCTGAAGTTCTGCCTGTGCATAACACTCAGAACGACAGGCGGATGCGTATTAGGGAATTTAATTTGTGGCTAGGTGAATGGTGTCGGGAGCAAGGATTTGGCTTTATTTCTCATGGTAGCTCTGTTTGGAATGGAGATAAGCTGTACAAAAAAGATGGTTTGCATCTTTCTCAAAAGGGAACAAATGTTCTCAGTGAGCAGTTCAGAGGTTTTGCTAGGATGTATTTAAACTAGGAGGGGGGGGCAAAAGGGTGATAAAACATCAATCCAATTGTCCCCCAAAACAAGGACAGAAGGTGCCTGTAGCAAGTGTGTTAAAAAATGATAAGCTTAGAGTCATGTCTACAAATGCTCGCAGTTTAGGGAATAAGATCCATGAACTTGTGGCAATAATGGCAACTGATAGTGTAGATTTAGTCGCTGTTACTGAGACATGGTACAATGAGAAAAATGACTGGGACATAGCAATACCAGGGTACTCTTTATATAGGAAAGATAGGGAAGGCAAGAAAGGGGGAGGGGTGGCCTTGTATGTGAAGGATAGCATAAAATCTAGCCTAATAAAAGTTAGTGAGGCAAACATAGAGTCCGTTTGGGTTACGTTAGAATTTGGTAATCACACAGTAACTCGTGTAGGTGTGATTTATAGGCCCCCAGGACAAATGAAGAGTTAGATAATCTACTAGTTGAGGAAATAGCTAAAATGACAATGAAGGGGGAAGTTATCATCATGGGTGACTTTAATCTTCCTGATGTAAATTGGAAAACAAAATTAGCTACTTGTGCCAGGAGCACACATATTCTAAACTCCCTACTGGGATTGTCTCTAAAACAAGTTGTTGAGGAGTAGTGATGTCGAACCCGAAATTTTCGGTTCGCGAACGGCGAACGCGAACTTCCGCAAATGTTCGCGAACCGGCGAACCGCCCGAACGCCATTGACTTCAATGGGGAGGCGAATTTAAAACACACAGGGACTCTTTCTGGCCACAATAGGGATGGAAAAGTTGTTTCAAGGGGACTAACACCTGGACTGTGGCATGCCGGAGGGGGATCCATGGCAAAACTCCCATGGAAAATTACACAGTTGATACAGAGTCTGGTTTTAATCCATAAAGGGCAGAAATCACCTAACATTCCTAAATCACAATCAATATGGATTGACACCTGACATATGACATATTGACACCTTGACATATGGATTGACACCTGTCCTCAGAGCCCCTGATGCACACGGACACAGAGCAGAATAGAGACTGGTCCCCCTACATAGGGTCACTTGGCAGATATGGATTGACACCTGTC
Organism: Pelobates cultripes; assembly: GCA_933207985.1. Lineage (NCBI taxonomy): Eukaryota > Metazoa > Chordata > Amphibia > Anura > Pelobatidae > Pelobates > Pelobates cultripes. The sequence continues at coordinate 142,245,416 of OW240912.1, forward strand.
CTAAGGATCCCTGATACACACTGACACAGAGCAGAATAGGGACTGTTCCCCCTACATAGGGTCACTTGGCAGATATGGATTGACACCTGTCCTAAGGTTCCCTGATACACACTGACACAGAGCAGGGACTGGTCCCCCTACATAGGGTCACTTGGCAGATATGGATTGACACCTTGTTACAAACTGCTATTTGTAACGGGCCCTTTAAATGGCAAATTGCCCTGCTTCCCTGGGTTGTGGAGAAGCCTATTTGCCAGCCTCCTCCCGCATGACTATGGCCCCTGGGAGATTGTGAAATGTATGCACTTTTATTTGGTGTGTATGGCCCTTTAAGACTGTCGGTGGGCATATTGGGGCTTATGGACTCTTTATGTGACTGGTGCTGGCCCTTTAAACACCTTTTTTGGGACATCAGGAAGATTGGGACACTGCCCCTTTAAGGCCGTGTCCCCAGACTTGTTGGGGACACGGCCCCTTTAAGACGGTGTCCCCTGTGTCCCCAGACCTGGTGCAAACCCTTTGTGCCCGCCTTGCTATCAATTTGTCTAGTTGGTTCAGTAAATGGGAAATTATT
>OW240912.1:142253585-142320643 GCA_933207985.1 Pelobates cultripes
CCCCCCCCCTGCGGACGCCCATGCTATACACACACTGCATAAACACACTGCATACACACACACTGCATACACACTTCATACACTATACACACACTGCATACACACACTGCATACACTATACACACACTGTATACACACACTGCATACACACTGCATACACTATACACACACTGCATACACTATACACACACTGCATAAACACACTGCATACACTCTTCATACGAAGATGGGTGTTGCATACAGTCCTTGATGCCAGGACTACTCTCCGTGCCCCGCATAAGGGTGAGATGGATAGGGTTTTTCCCATCGTGGCTTTTGACCAGTCTCTTATAGTTTCTTGTCCCCTCCACCCTCTCCTTGGGATCTGCTGCCACCTTGCAGTGTTATATCTGCGGGATAGTGGGGATTGTTCCGGTAAGGTGCAGCTGGAGGGCCTCTAACGACCGTGGGTGTTAGGACGTGGGTTCGGTAGGGGGTACTTGTTGGGCCTGGGACAGCAGTCCGTGGGCTTTTTTCAGGGTGTGTTGAGAGGGAAGTCTAGTATTGTCCAGGGGCTATTTGATGCTTAACACACAGATTGGTGATTACTGTGTATAGTGCGCTTACAAATGTAATTGAGTTAAAAATAAGCAGCTACACACTCTAGTGGATACTCTCTTGTCCCCACTAATTATAGTAATGAACAACACCAATTAACCACGGTGTCTTCAACCTAACCGATCAACCCCTCACCTTATTAACAGTATATAAAAAGAGTATAATATCCAAACGCGTTTCACCAATATAAGGCTTTATCAATGGATAAAAAAAAAAAAACGAAGAGCCCTGAGGTCTATCAAAGACCAACTCCGAACAAGAAATATACGATACCGCTGGGGCTTCCCCTTCTCTCTCACCGCAACCCCAGACTAAACTTCTATCTAAAGGCCTTAAATTTGCCCCCACAAAACCATTTAATAAATTTGATACATATATAGACCTTCAGAGGTTTAAGAGAAAATTATGTTTAAAAATTTTTTTCTCCAAGTCCCCTATTACTAGAATAGAGTCTAATGTTAAACAGAGTGAAATTATTCATACAGATTTAAAGGAAGCTTCTTCATTCTTTCCCAATCACCTAGTGTCAGAAGAAATGGTTGCGTTTGAAAAAATGGTAATAAGAGACATGCAAAAAATTAGAAAACCTAATAAATATGAACTAAATTTTGGAAGTGATGAAATAAAAGCATTAAAATAATTCAAAAAAGATAATACAGTGGTTATTAAGCCGGCTGATAAGCGTGGTAAAATAGTAGTAATGGAAACTACTAAATACACTGAGGAATCCCTGAGATTAATAAGTGACGTAAACACATATAGGAAATTAAACAAAGATCCAACTAATGATTTTTTTTTCCAATTGACAATTTTTTATTTTGTCTTTGAGCAAAAAGAAACATGGGGATACAGAACGAGGAAAGAGGGGGGGGGGAATTATACATTGCATAATGGCTACACAGACAATAGCTATGTGTAGTTATATACATATCAGTGTACAACATAGTTAGACATCTACATACAAACATGCTTCCCTGAGTTGTGTGTTTTCTGGAGCTTCATTGCTTAGTTACCGTAAACCCCTTTTTTTTTTTTTTTTATATATATTTGGTGTGGTAGTATTTGTTGGCGCTCTGCGTGGCGCCTCTCGATTTTGTTTCAGGAGTCGGTAGGCTCACTAGGGTGGACGTGGTTAGGGGGGGTGGTGTCTTAGCTCGTGATTTGTTGAACCCACAGGTCGTGTGCTTCCTGTACCTCTTTTCGTGTTCCAAATTGTGCGTGTGCCATTTTTTCATATTCCCAATTTTGGTTTACCTGTTTTATAAGGTCCTCTATGGGTGGAGTGAGAGCTTTTTTCCAATGTCGGGATATCACTAGGTTGGCTGATATTAATGTGTGATATAATATCAGTTTGATATGTTTCGGTAATTTTTCTGGCAAGATGAACAAGAGACACATCTGAGGTGTGTCTACTCTTGGGGCTGGCGATATCTTCTGTAGTATGTTCGCTACCTCTACCCAAAATGGTCTGAGCATGGTGCATGTCCACCAAGTGTGTATCATCGTGCCCACGTCCTTCCCGCACCTCCAGCACATATTGCTGGTCGAGGGCCATATTCTGTGCAATTTATCCGGTACCAAGTACCAGCGGTATAAAATTTTTCGCTGCAATTCTAGATGTGTGGCACATGCTGTAAGCCCCCTATGAGCCGTGTATGCCCTCTCCCAGTCCCTGTCTGTTATTGTAACGTTGATATCTCGTTGCCAGGATGATTTGACCTCACCTAATGTGTGTGATTGTTGCGTTATTAAGCTCTGGTATCCCCAGGACATTATTTTCTTGAGTGGTGTTGTTCCCGTGCTTTGTTTTTCGAATTCCGTCATATGTGTCGGTGCTGTGGGCTCTGTTCGTCTCCCTAGCTTATCTAGTACGTAAGATTTGAGCTGAAGGTAGGAGAATAATGCTTTGGAGGGGAGGTTATATTTTTCCTGTATGTCGGGGAACGGTATCAGTCGCCCCCTGTCTATCACTTGGTACATGTGACGTATCCCGCCTTTCACCCATATTTCCCAAGGGAATGTAGGAATCTCCAGTCCTATGGAGCGCAATGGCATAGCTAACGGTATTATCGGTTGCGTCACTAAGTCTGGTTTCATTGTGTGCCACATTCGCAGTAAGGTTTGGGTAGGTGGTAGGAGATCGTTTATTTCCTGGTTGTTTTTCGTCTGTTTCCACATGAGTGACCTAAGATCACCTTGTGGTGCTTTGCTGGCTTCGATCGTCACCCACTGCGGGGCGCCGGTAGGCCTGTTAATCTGTGCAATGTTGTGTAGGTATGCTGCTCTGTAGTACGTCGCCAGGTTAGGAAGGCCTAATCCCCCTTTTTTGACAGATCGATATAACGTCCCTGCTGCTACTCTTGCCTTTTTCCCTTCCCAAATGAATGAGTTAATGATATGTTGCACGTTTTTTAGGAACTGTTTTGGTATTGGTATTTGGAGCGTCCGGAAAAGATACTGTATCTTAGGGGTAAGTGTCATTTTGACTGCTGCTATGCGTCCTATCCACGACAGGTATTTACCCTTCCATGAGTGAAGGGTGTCTGTAAATTCCTTCAGTAACCGGGTGTAGTTGTGTCGGAACAGGTGGGCTGGGTTTTTGGTTATTTTGATACCCAGGAATGTCAGGTGATCGTGTCTCCAGTCTAGAGGGAATGCTCGTTCCAGTCTGATTGCTAACTCGCCTCCTAGTTGTATTCCTAGGGCCTGAGTTTTCGTGACGTTAAGCTTATAGTATGATACTGCCCCATATTCTTGGATTCTGGTCATCAGGTTTGGTAGGGATATTAATGGGCGTGTTAGTGTTACTAGGACATCGTCCGCGAACAAATTGAGCTTAAATTCGTTAGTCCCCATGAGTACTCCTCGTATGTTCGTGTCAGCTCTAATAACTGCCGCCAAGGGTTCCAGCGCTAAAATATAGAGTAATGGTGACAGGGGGCACCCCTGTCGCGATCCATTAGTAATGCGTATTTGTTTGGATACAAACCCAGAAATTAAGACCCTGGCTGTGGGGTGGGAGTAGAGCGCTCTGACGGCGTTTATAAAGGTTGGGGGGAATTTATATTTACCAAGTACCGCCTGCAGAAAAGGCCAGTTGAGCCTGTCAAAAGCCTTTTCCGCATCTAGTGACAGAAGTATCCCCCCCTCACCTTTGTCAGTCAGGCTGTATAGTAGGTCAATTACCTTCCTGGTGTTGTCTGAGCCCTGTCTGCCTTTTGTGAATCCCACCTGATCATCATGAATTAATGTTGGGATTATGTCCGCTATTCTGTTGGCTTGTATTTTTGCATATAGTTTAATGTCCGTGTTGAGTAACGAGATCGGTCTGAAATTTTGACTACATGTCGGTGGCTTTCCTGGTTTAGGCAGTGTTACTATGTGTGCGCCCAGCATCTCTGCCGGAGCGTCCGCTTTGCGAGTGAGTGCATTGAATAAGTTTGCTAAGTGCGGGGCTAGAGTATGTGCGAATTTTTTGTAGTAGTTGTTGGAGAACCCGTCTGGGCCTGGGGCTTTCCCGCTTGGGAGATGGGATATGGCCTGAAGTACTTCTGTTACTGTGATATCTTCCTGTACTGTAGCTATTTGCTCCACTGTCAGTGATGGTAGAGATATCCCCGCTAGGTATGTCTCTATACCGCCCGTAGTTGGCTGGCTCGTGTCAACCGCATTCTCCAGGTTGTATAGAGATGTGTAGTAATCCGCAAATACGTCCCCAATGTCTTTGGGTGTCACCTTTTTTTCCCCTGTTTGGTTGTGAATGAATGGGATCTTGGCATTCACATTTCTGTGTGACAGTCTCCTGGCTAGTAGTCTGCTTGCTCTATTGCCCTGTACGTACTGTGTCGTCTTAAGTTTTCTAAGGTGGTACCCTGTTTTTGCTAGATCGTGCTCTTTAATTTCCCCTAGTTTGTCCTGGATTTGCCGTTTGAGCTCAGGAGTTGGGGTCAACTGGTTTTGTTTGTTGAGGGTATATAGTGACTTTAGCCAGTGCCTCATTTTGGTTTGGGACTCCCGTTTCAGTGCGCTCGCCCTACCTATGAGGGATCCCCTGATGACCGGTTTGTGTGCCTGCCATAGCGTCTCTGGCGTGGTTTCCGACGTTTGGTTAGTAGTAAAGTACCTGTGTAATTCGTCAGTGAGGGTCTCACAAAATTGGGTGTCGTTTAGGAGAGTCTCATTCAGTCTCCACGGGCTTCTGTGTTTATAGTCATATGCATCTCGCAATTCGAGGGTAACTGGGGCGTGGTCGGACCACGTAATGTTCCCTATCGAGCATGCTATTAATTGATTAAGGAACGTTCCCTTTACGTAAAACCCATCTATCCGAGAGTAGGTATTGTGGACTTGGGAGAAAAATGTATAATCCCTCTCGTCCGGGTGCAATACCCTCCACGCGTCATATAGGTCATGTTCGCTAAACAAGCGAACCAGGGGCTTACATTCGTGTGTGAGGGTTGCGTGTCTGGGTGTGTTTGGTCCTACCGTTGAGTCTCTTTTGGGGTCAAGTATGTGGTTCAGATCCCCGCATATGAACGTGATGCCCCTCTGGACCCGCGCAAGTCGCGTTATAATTTTGTGCAAAAAGTTTCTCTGGTTTGCGTTTGGTGCGTAAATGTTCACTATAGTGTACTCTAAATTGTTAATTTCACACGCCAGTATTATAAACCTCCCCTGTGTGTCCGTGTCTTCGTACAAGGGCTTAAAGGAGACCTCTTTGCTAATCATTATAGCAACCCCTTTAGTTTTTGATGTGGCAGTGCTGTGGAATTGTACCGGATATTGTGCTTTTAATAGTATGGACGCCTGTTTAAAGTGCGTTTCTTGTAAACACACTATATCTGGGCGTGATCTGCGCAGGTCTCTGGTAAAACAATACCTCTTTACTGGGGTATTCAACCCCTTAACATTGTGGTTGTATATTTTCATGATTTAATGTATGTGTTATACAAGTATTGGTTCTGTTTGTCTGTGTACTAATCCCCCTGATGAGGTACCTGCCTTCCCAGGGGTTCCTGTGTATTTTGTCTCCATAGTTCACTCTGTGGGGCTCTGCAATGCTTGGGGTCGGGGTCAAGGTGGTAGAGGGTAGGTATGAGGAATTGGCAGTATAAACAACATATATAACAGTCACATAGAATAAAACATAAGTGTATACATTTACAAACAGTTCAGTATACATTTCCCACTGAAGGGTATTGCACTATCGCGATAGTGCAAGGTGGGAGCGTGGTTACTCTGTCGACTTCTAAGGTGTGGTGTAATTGGTTGCACTTAGGGTGCCCGAATCTTTCCCTCGGTATTCACCTTCGTGTTGCAATCATTGTATGTGTGAATCTACCGGCTGTTGCTGTGGCGTATAGGTTGCGTTACTTTATTTTATTTTTATTTATTTTTTTTTATTTTTTTTTTCGTGTGTGTGTGTGTGTGGGTTATGGGCTTTGTGTTATGTTCATGGTTCAAATGCACGTCAAGCCTTCCTGGCCTTTTTTTTTTTTTTTTTGCGTGTGTGTATGTATCTATATATACATTAATATCCTGTGTGCTTATGAGTGAATGTGTCATGTGTGTTTTGTAAATGTTTATGGTTAGGCGTGTAGTGCTGGGAATACTTGCACTTCTCCGACCGCCAGACTTCAGGCTTTGCCTCAGCGTCCTCAACGGAAGAAAAAAGTCTCTGTGTTAGTTCATTTTTTAGTCTTTTTCCAGTCAGTTGGCATTCTCCGTGCTGCAGTCGCCTCTTTCTTCTCCGGGTTTGGCAGGACGTTCCAGCTGCGCAGCAGTTTGCGGCCTTCTTCTGGGGTGTTCACTGTGGTCACCAGTCCATTCCTTCTGATTAGGAGGCGGATAGGGAATCCCCATCTATACTGTATATTGTTGTAGCGGAGGGTTTCAGTCGTTTCCCTAAATTCTTTTCTTTTTTGCAGCGTAGCCGCAGAGAGGTCTGTGAACATTTTGATATGTTTGTATTTTTGTGGTGGGTCGCCGCCCGTTCTCGTTGCTTGAAGTAGTGCTTCTTTAGCATGGAAGTAGTGTAGGTGAGTTAGCACATCTCTGGGGGTGTCTTGTGGTAAAAACGCCGGTTTTTGCACTCTGTGATATCTATCCAGCAGTAAAATATCAGCCGGCAGATCTGGTGCTATCGCTTTAAAGTACCCCATTAGGTATTCATGTAGATCTTGCTGCTTTACCTCCTCAGAGATGCCTCTGATTCTAAGGTTCTGCCGTCTCGAACGGTCCTCTAGGTCCATGACCTTCCTCTGCGTGGTGTCAAGTTGTTGTTGCAGCTCTTGTACTTGTTCTGCCATAGCATTATGCACAGTGGCTTGTTCTTCCACACGGTTCTCCACTTGTGCAGTCCTGTCCCCCAGCTCCTGCATCTCCCTTTTCCCTTCTCCTAGTGTACCTTGCAGGGTTTCAAGAATCCTGCTGGACATGGTGTCTAGACACTTCTGTAGGAAGTCTTGGGTAACTGGCAGGTTTTGTGTGCCTGGGGATGTTGGTAGTGGCAGTGTGTCATTACCTCCGTCGCCATCTTGTCCCTGGTCAGCTAGGCCCATCAATTTTGGCGTCGACGCTCGGGTCGCAAAAAAGCCGGCCCGATCGGTTTTCTCGGCTTGCTTCTTGGCCTTCTGTGCTGCCATGCCTGGGGGGGTTGTGTGTGGGTCGGATAATTGCTGGTACTGCTTAGAAATTAGCTTTTTCGGGCCGTCGGTGCGCGGAGCTCAGCACTGTGCGACCATCCGCATCGCCCGTCAGGCCACGCCCCCCAACTAATGATTTTAAAGTTACATATACAAAACTGTTAGATAAGGGAAAGTCCCTAGGCATTTTAAATGAAAAAGAGTTCAAATTTCTTAACATTCCACACCCTAGAATTCCAGTATTCTATCAACTCCCCAAGATACACAAAAACAGGGAAAACCCTCCAGGTCGACCAATCATTTCTGGAATTGGGTCAATTTCTAGCCGTTTGAGATACAATATATTGACAAATGTTTACAACCAGCAGTGCAAAGGAGCCCAAGCCATTTAAAGAATATGTTAAATGTTTTACAAATTTTAAAAGATCAAAAGTGGGAGGAGAATTACTATCTAGTGACGGCTGATGTGAGCTCCTTATATACTATCATTACGCATGAGAAAGGGTGTGCTGCTACTAGACATTTTTTGGAACTATATAGAGATTTCCCCCAAATCCAGATAGATTTCATTATTATTGAAGGTATTACCTGGATACTCAACCATAACTATTTCTGGTTTGGAGAGGATTTCTATGTCCAACAGTGTGGAATGGCGATGGGCACCAGGTTCGCTCCCAGCTATGCAAATCTGTTTATGTCCCATTGGGAGACGTGTTATGTATATGGGGATCATAGCTGGGGGCAGAACCTGGTGCTATACCGCCGTTATATCGACGATATACTCTTTATTTGGAGGGGAGACGAGATCTCCCTTCAGGATTTCTTAATATTTTTGAATACTAATGACTGGGGAATCACACTAATTAGTGAGCATAGTCAACAAGACATTAATTTTTTAAATTTGAATATATATATTGAAAACGGCCAAATTAAATCAAAGACTCATTTTAAAAAGGTTCACATCAATAGTTATATAGAAAGCTGTCACTTTTCACCATGGTTGCTTAATGCACCAAAAGCTCAACTATTGCGAATGAAACGTAATTGTACAGAAATTAGCACATTTGAAACCCAGTCTGAACTAATTTTAAATAATTTTAAGGATGAGGGGTATCAGGAAAATCTTTTGAGAAAATCCCTTGAAGAGGTACAAGAAAAAGATAGACTAAGCCTGCTCCAGTACAAACAACCTATTAAGCTTGGAGATAATATGCAGGTATCCTTTAACTCTAAAAGCCACATTTTTAAGAAAATTATGAATAAGTACTGGCCAATTTTAAAAGAGGACCCCTTTTTGAATACAATTCTGTCTGATCACCCCAGGATTGTTTATAGGGGAGTAGAGAACTTGAAAGATAATTTAGTGTGTAATCATATTAAACAAACTAAATCTACACAAAGTATATTCAACGAGTCTGCAGGTTTCTACGGATGCGGCACGTGTAGTGCCTGCAAAAATACTGGAAATAAAAAGAGAACAATTAAAAAATGCCATAATCTACAAAAAACAAAAGAGACATACAATAATGTATGTATTTTAAACCAAGTTCCATCAGCTTCTAACTTCATCTTGCTGATAAAGAAGGACAGGTGCCCCCCTCTTGAGGTACCCAGGTCTATCATCCAGAGCCAGGTTCTTATTGGCTCAGGAAAAGGTGAGCACAACCATAACCACTGTGTTTTTTATTTTTGTTGAAACTGAATACCCTAGGAAGTCTCCCTTTCTCTCTCCTTTGAGGAAATCCATTCCAGGCAAAAGGGTGCAGTGTCTCCATACGACACTACTGTGCAACTGATTTGAGCCTGTCCCTTTAAGGCTCTGATCAATTCCCATCAGCTTCTAACTTCATCTTGCTGCTAAAGAAGGGCAGGTGCCCCCCTCTAGAGGTACCCAAGTCTATCATCCAGAGTCAGGTTCTCATTGGCTCAGGAAAAGGTGAGCACAAACATAACCACTGTGTTTTTTATTTTTGTTGAAACTTAATACACTAGGAAGTCTCACTTTCTCTCTCCTTTGAGGAAATCCATTCCAGGCAAAAGGGTGCAGTGTCTCCATACGACACTACTGTGCAAGTGATTTGAGCCTGTCCCTCTGAGGCTCTGATCAATGTCAGTTTGACTACTTGAATTATCACCAAAATACATTATCACCTGTGGATTTACACTTTATTGTGTTTAATTTTTTGTTTCCTTTATATGTACTGATATACATCTGAGATTTAACCCTATTTTAGGGTAAGTTTATACCTTTAGCGCTCCACTCATTTGATTAGTAGAGTCTGGACACTATTTGATACTTGCGTGACCTGGGGAGCAGTATGGCCGGTTGTATCCATGGTCATGTGTGTTGGCTTGGAGGTTCTTCGATGCACAGGTAATACTTGTAAGGATGTCGTCGGCTGTGTTCCGATGACGGGAGGAGGGGTATGCGTTGCACCGCACAGGCCTTACTGTGTATCTGCGGGTTAGTATGGAAGTGTCTTTATCTAATGTCGAGTGAGACTATGAAATGGTTCCTCCGGCGGTTTATCTGAGAAGGTTGTTCTCCGTTTCAGTGGGGATTGTTGCCAGCGAGTGCGTTGCAGTTGTCCCAGCATGTTTGGGGTAGGGATGGGGCCATACCAATCCTGAATTCTGACCTCTGACAAATCCATGTCTTGTAGAAAAACAGGAAAATCATCAATTGTGGATATGGTGCGTGGCGTGCCCTTGTAGGTTGCGGTGAGAGAGAAGGGGAAGCCCCAGCGGTATCATATATTTCTTGTTCGGAGTTGGTCTTTGATAGGCCTGAGGGCTCTTCGTTTTTTTTTTATCCATTGATAAAGCCTTATATTCGTGAAATGCATTTGGATATTATACTGTTTTTATATACTGTTAATAAATAGATTTTGGTCACTTTTTACGTTTATACCATTATCTTTTGACTATTACCAGGCCTTTTATATATATTTTATATTATATACATTTTTATACACTTTTTCCTTTTATTTATTTTACTTCCTGGTATTATACTCCAAAGAATCCCAGGTGGGGATTATACCACCTACGCTTTTATCATAGAGCAGTTAGCCTGCCCTATACACTGTGAGTATATTTTATTATTTTATACATCAACAATATTTTATTGAGAGCACTATCGCTGTTGTATCTTCTCTCCGAGCTCCTGATACTACCATCAAGAACACTTATATCCTACAAGCAGGGATTATACCGCTGTACGCCTACAAAACTAGAGCTAGCAGAAGCTCTACCGAATGTGAGTGTATCTATTATAGTTTAACATCTTTTATTTCACGTGTGGAACATACTGCACCATTATTGTTTCCATTTTTATCTCCCACTTGGCCATCTGTCACTACATAGAAGAGGATACTCGCCGTATATCCTGTAAGCGGGGATAATACCACTGCAAGCCATTCACACAAGAGCTGGATTAAGCTCTGTCAACTGTAAGTAAGACCTCTCCTATTTTTACTATTTTGGATCATCTTTCTCACCACTCACCACCTTCCTCCACATCTTTTGGCTATCGTAACAAGTAGAACCCTACAACTTCGGAGACCACATAAAAGATTCATTTGAACTTGTTATTGTTATTTATTTTGTACATTGGCGCAGACTCATCCCCTATTTAATTGTTTTTGCTCAGGGCTCTTCGGGCCTGTAGTGTGACCCATGAGACATCTGGGTAGTTTGTTATTGTTGCATCGTGGAAAAGGAGCGGCTGCTGTGATTGTTGCAGGGCCTCTAGTAGTTTGTTTATACACTCAAAATAGTGGAGTCTGCAGACCACATCACGGGAAGGTCCGAGGGTTAGGCATTTTACCCTCAGGTTGTTGCAACCACCCCTGTTATCCAGGTCGTCCAGCGAGCACTGCATAGTAAAGTATTGGCTAGCGTGTGTGTCAACCACCCCCTGTAGTTTTGTGATTTGTGCTTGCATCGTGTCTCGGTAGTCCTCTAGTGAGGTGATTCTTTGCTTAGTCTGCTGGAAGTCTGCACCTATGGCCTCTAGTTTTGCCTGGAAAGAGGTCTCCAATTTGTGCAGCATGTGGGCCCGGTCTTGTTTGGAGGGAAGTGCTCGAAGCATGTCCCTTAGATCTCCATCTGCAAAGAGAGTTGTGCTTTCAGACCCCGAGGGACTAGATGGGGAGGATGAGGCCTGAGGTGAGTCCGGCGCTAGATTGAGGCCTACCGGGTCTGGAGTATGTTCTACTGTGTCTTTAAAATATTTAGTCAGGGACCAAGATTTTCATGCAGGGGTCTTGCCTGCTGTTTGTTGTCCAGCCTGGGATCGTATGGGGTGTCCCATTGTGATTTGTAATGCCCGATAGCTATGGATTTGCTTTCTTTAGCAGAGGAACTGCGGCTCCGCCCCCCCGTTTCACTCTCTTCTGTGATATTCGACTTTTATCTTTTGTGACTCCAAGCTCCGTCTCTCTTCGGTGCTGAACTTTAGAGTGGGGTGAGTGCAGGGACAACCCGGCTGTGGTGTCTACTGTGGCAGTCGGCGTGCTGTGGTCAGGTGAAGTCTCTTTTGTGGCGTCAAAGGAGCAATATCCCCTGTTTATTTCTTCAGTAGTAACTGAGGAGCAGACCCACCGTATGTTGATGGTTAGATATGGTTTGGGAGGGTTTAGAGTAGATAAGGGACAAGGGTGAAGCTCCCTAATCCTATTTACTATTCTCTCTCTGCCTATTTCTCCAGTCTTCTCTTTCATAAAGTTTATGTTTTTACACTGTTTATATTGTATATCATATTGAATGGGATCTACACGCCTGGTATGACTCTTACCATAAGCCCACTACACTTTTCATGAGAGTGTGATTGTGATGCGTTGTCTGCATGATGAGCCATGTACTTTCATACTGGGACAAAAGTAACCTCATTAAGTGTTCTTGCATAGCAAGACCACTTAATGTTATCTCACATTTATATTATTATTATTATTATTATTAAGTGTTCTTGCTAATGGCAACCGCCAAAATACTCTGACCTGTGCCAGGCTGGAGCAGCAAGTGATGTCATAGACAGGGCCTTTTGTACACCTGCTAATGTTTTTATAAATGTATGTTTTAATGTGAAGTACTGTGAAGGACTTTTGGCAACAACGTTGCAATGAAATGTGCTATATAAATAAATAATAGTTACTCTGCCCACTCCAGTTGTAGACTACTGGTGGAGGCAAGAACACTTCACACAATTTCCCCAGAAATTGTAGCTTTTCTAGTTAAGTGTTCTTGCATAGCAAGATCACTTAATATTGTCTCACATATATATTATTATTAAGTGTTCTTGCATAGCAAGACCACTTAATGTTATCTCACGTATATATTATTATTCTTATTAAGTGTTCTTGCATAGCAAGACCACTTATTGTTATCTCACATATATATTATTATTCTTATTAAGTGTTCTTGCATAGCAAGATCCTGATAGTTTTCACAATATAATAATTTGTTTGCAACTAACGCCGTCCATTGACATTCATTGAAACTTCACTCTACAAAGCTCAAATTTGAAGTGCAATTTCTAAACTGCAACTGTGCCTTCATTGTTAATACTTCAGAGACATACTATGCATCAAAATGTAGGTCTGGGTCTTGTGATTCTCACAATATAAAGCTCTTCGCTGTAGGATTTATAGTTTTTAAAATACGACTGTTTGAAGATGGCAACCGCCAAAATACTCTGACCTGTGTCAGGCTGGAGCAGCAAGTGATGTCATAGACAGGGCCTTTGGTACACCTGCTAATGTTTTTATAAATGTATGTTTTAACCCCTTAAAACCGGAGGACGTACAATTACGCCCTCTAATAGGCGGCTCTAAACGCCGCCGGGCGTAATTGTACGCCCTCCGGTTTTTGTTAACTTACCCGGTCGCCGGCGGTCCCACGCCGGCGATCGCGGTTGGGGGGACTCCCAGGGAGCCCCCCGCGGCACGTCCGTCCTCGTCGAAGCCCCCCGGCCATGTGAGAGTGGGTTCCTAGCGAGGACCCCACAATCACATGGCCGGGGATAGCTGGCTTCTGTATTGCCGGCAGGGGGGCTGCCTGTAATGACAGGTGGTCCCCCTGCTGGCTGAAAATAAAATAAAAATAAGTTAATGGTGTAAAAAAAAAAAATTATATATACTTAGATCATATATATATATATATTATATATATATGATCTAAGTATATATATACACATATACATACACACACATACACCGTCTAGGTGTATTTTACTATTAATATACATATAATTATATATATATATTAATATCAAATTACACGTAGACTGATACTGATTAAATATATATATAATTATTGTTATATATATATTTATATATAATATAAAAAAAATTAAAATGTAAATACATTAAAAAATAAAATTAAAAAAATAATTAAAAATAAATAATTAAAAAATATATAGATGTGTGTTATTTCGTTCTAACTGTTTTGTGAAATTAATATATATATACATATATCAAAATACACGTAGAACGAAATAATATATATATCTATATACATAAATATATACGTATATATCACTATATATATTCCTATATATGATTAAAATTATTTAAAAAAAATTATATAGATATATACATATATATACACATACGTATATATATACATATATTAATTCTACATATATATTTATGTAATATTTTTACATAATTAGGTATCTTAATTAATTACAATTAGCAGGACCTGCCTGACAACCCATGCCGAAAGTAAAGGGAATTTAATTTGCTAGCACTATATTTAACCCTATAACTTTCCGAGACACCATAAAACCTGTAATGGGGGGTACTGTTCTACTCGGGAGACTTCGCTGAACACAAATATTAGTGTTTCAAAACAGTAAAATGTATTACAATGATGATATCGCCAGTAAAAGTGAAGTTTTTTGCATTTTTCACGCACAAACAGCATTACACGGACAATATTATTGCTGTGATACTTTTTACTGTTTTGAAACACAAATATTTGTGTTCAGCGAAGTCTCCCGAGTACAACAGTACCCCTCATGTACAGGTTTTATGGTGTTTTCAAAAGTTACAGCGTCAAATATAAGGCTTGCGTTTCATTTTTTTCACATTAAAATTCGCCAGATTGGTTACGTTGCCTTTGAGACCCTATGGTAGCCCAAGAATGAAAATTACCCCTATGATGGCATACCATTTGCAATAGTAGACAACCCAAGGTATTGCAAACAGGGTATGTCCAGTCTTTTTTAGTAGCCACTTAGTCACAAACACTGGCCAAAATTGGCATTTTTGCATTTTTCACACAAACAGATACTAACGCTAACTTTGGCCAGTGTTTGTGACCAAATGGCTACTAAAAAAGACTGGACATACCCCATTTGCAATACCTTGGGTTGTCTACTATTGCAAATGGTATGCCATTATGGGTGTAAATTTCATTCCCGGGCTACTATACAGTCTCAAAGGCAACGTAACCAATCTGGCGAATTTCAATTTCAAATGTAACGTGCTATATTTGACCCTGTAACTTCCCAAAACGCCATAAAACCTGTACATAGGGGGTACTGTCTTACACGTGAGACTTTACTGAATATAAATATGTGTATTTTATTGCAGTAAAAGCAAACAGTATTATGACATTGACCGTTAAAATGTCATGTAGAACTAAAAAAATCCAAGAAAAACTTATTTTCTCCCATTTTTTTCATATTAAATTATGTTTCATAGCTAAATATTTGATATTAAATGAAAGCCCTGTTTCCCCTGAATAAAATGATATATAATAAGGGTGGGTGCATTTACTATGAAAGAGGTGTATTACGGTTGGACAGACATGTAGCGCAAATGCCAGGTTTTGTTTACATTTTGTTTTGTTCACAATGTGTACATTTGGCTCCGTCCTTAAGGGGTTAATGTAACTGTGAAGCACTTTGGGCAACAACGTTGCAATTAAATGTGCTATATAAATAACTAATAACAGTTACTCCGACCACTCCAGTTGTAGACTACTGGTGAAGGCAAGAACCCTTTACACAATTTCCCCAGAAATTATAGCTTTTCTAGTTCTTATACTTATAATAGCCAAATATACCTCCCTAACTTCTCCCACAGTTTTTACACTACATAGACAATAATATACCGAAACGTGCAGATTGTTCCCGATCGGATTGCTATTACTTTGTGGAACGTTTTGCCGAATGGTTCACGGAATATCGTCGTTCTTGTGGCGAAATTGGTCCCATAGGAATGAATGGCAAAATGTTCAAAACTAGAGTGGGAGCTGGCAAAAGCTGAAAAATCAGGACATGATTTCTAAACTGCCACCACTGCCTCATTTTCAAGCCCACCTACACA
This sequence comes from Pelobates cultripes, assembly GCA_933207985.1. NCBI lineage: Eukaryota > Metazoa > Chordata > Amphibia > Anura > Pelobatidae > Pelobates > Pelobates cultripes. The sequence goes on from OW240912.1 coordinate 142,269,160, forward strand.
AATCTTATATCAAAACGTTCAGCTATCACTGCTGCCACTAAAAATGTCCACGTCTAAGCCATAGTCCTGATAGTTTTCACAATATGACCATTTGTTTGCAACTCACGCCGTCCATTGACATTCTTTGAAACTTCACTCTAGCCAGCTCAAACTTGAAGGGCAATTTCTAAACTGCGACTGTGCCTTAAATCTTTTCAGAGACATACTATGCATCAAAATGTAGGTTTGGGTCGTGTGATTCTCACAATATAAAGCTCTTCACTGTAGGATGTATAGTTTTTAAAATACGACCGTTTGAAGATGGCAACTGCCAAAATACTCTGACGTGTGCCAGGCTGGAGCAGCAAGTGATGTCATAGACAGGGCCTTTTGTACACCTGCTAATGTTTTTATAAATGTATGTTTTAATGTAACTGTGAAGCACTTTGGGCAACAAAGTTGCAATTAAATGTGCTATATAAATAAGTAAAAGTTGAAATGCATTTCTCACTCTATCAAGCTTGCCATGTGCACTTTTTAAATTTAATCAATCAATTGGTTAGTGTAATGTTTACTATCTTTACTCACTCCAAACACTCCACACAGTTACTCTGCCCAGTCCAACCTTTCCACAGTTACTCCAGCCACTCCAACCACACAACAGTTACTCAAGCCACTCCACCCAGTTACTCTGCCCACTCCAGTTGTAGACTACTGGTGGAGGAAAAGAACACTTCACACAATTTCCCCAGAAATTGTAACTTTTCTAGTTAATATGTGAAAGTTAAGTCCCCATACGGGATTAACTGTGAGAGCATCAAGCACCACGTTTTCCCTGCCCTGTGTGTTTGTTGCAGGGGAACCATACAGTAAATATATATTTTTTTATAATTCTTTATTTTTTCAGTGCATGTGATATATCGTTTGCAGGGTATAACATGACATTAGTAGGCAATTCGAGGAGGCAGTTTGCGTATACATAGCATGTGGATAAAGATGCACCATTTTTGTGGTTCAGGCAATAGGTAAAAGGTTCTGACCTGAGTCAGACCTTGCATAAAAACAACAATATTAAACGTTGGTTTGTATGTCTGGCAGGGTGCTTGTTGTGATGATATAGTGTGCTAGAATGCGCAAAATCAGGCATAAATACTGTTTTTGCTGTGGCTATTGTTATTATTGACGGAGTGCTTTTCGGGTACCCTTGTGCATGTTAGGGACGGCACCCTTCGACCTGTGCTTCTCTTGATGCCGAGCCTGCAATGTAGCCGGGTGGAAGTGAACTGTAGCTGAGGTTGTCTGAGCTGAATCTGATCGGTTGTAGGCAGTTTGGTGGCTGCTAAGTGTGGTCATGTAGCTTGATGTGGGTTTAAGTATATGGGTGTGTGTGGTAGTGTGTGCCTCCGTCTTTTAATCAGCCTTGCTTATCGGGCAGGGGCTATAGATGATAGTGTTGTTGCGTCGGGGGGAGCTTGGGCCAGTTGTGGCTGTTAGTGCCCCTAAGCAAGGGGGCTGCGGGGGGGGGAGTTGCGGTGGGTGTAGAGCCCTATCCCTGCATCCCTATCTCACGGAGCATTGCCCCCTCCATTCAAAGCCTGGTAGGCAGGGTCAGTGTTAAGACACCCCTTGTGTCTTTAAACAAAACCGCTGTTTAGTCGACCTTCCCCTTCTGCAATACCAATAATCTCCGTTCGCATAACCGTAGTTCCCCAAACTCAGGGGAAGCGGCAATCTCCCGACCGGGATCCGTGAACAGCTCCAACCTCCCGAACGGAACTCCACAAACTGCTGCTAGCCGCCGAACAATAATATCCACCAAGCGGCTTTCAGTTCCATCCAGCAGTCTCTAAGCGCAAATAATAAATCCCCCCAATAACGAGACAGAAGCTCCGCATTGAGGGTCAAACAGGATCTGGCTTTACTGTGGGCTACCTGCCCGTATTTATGCAGGTCTCCCACTTGGTGGACACTCCCCTAGGGGACCAAATGGGAGACTGAAATGACAGACAGATATGGGGACATTCCAGACACACAGTCACAGCTTTTACCTACAACGCAATATGGTTTTCTCCCGGCTGCCCTGGAGATAATTAATAAGTAACTCAATTATCTCCAGGACAAAGCCAGTCGCCATTTTAAATATAAAATCAGAAAAGACATAAAAATACATAACTTCACAAAAACCAAACATTTCCCATTCGTATCACATATCCCTGGATCTAAGTGCATATTATTAGCGAATAGCGCTCAGATCCCACACACATAGTTCAATCGCCATGGAGTCAAAGTTCTTACAGTCCTTCAGTATACGAATGACTCCATGGGAAGGCTATCTGGGTTAAGTCTTTTTGTATGCCTCAAAGCTCCCGAACAGCCGGTATTCGTATGCTTTTTTTTTTTTCAGCATGTTCACATGAGAGGATCGCTGGACCCTCTCATCTACACAGCTGGCTATCAAGTAAGTAGTATCGCAGATCTGCGCCACTACCTTGTACGGGCCCTGCCAAGATGCTTGCATCTTGTTGGCCTTCACAGGTTTGAGCACCAATACCTTTTGCCAAACCTGGAAGACCCGCTGTCGGGCACCCTGATCGTACCATCTCTTCTGTCTCCCCTGGGCCGCCTGGAGATTCTCCCTTACCATCAGGGACAGTTTCTCCATGCGGTCCCGGAGTTCCAGAACATATGGCACTATGGGGGTCCCCTCCTGCACCGTCTCCCCCTCCCAGTGGCCTCGAATGAGATCTAGGGGTCCGCGGACCCTTCTCCCATACAGCAACTCAAAGGAGGAGAACCCATTAGATTCCTGGGGCACCTCTCTGTAAGAAAATAACAGATGAGTCAGGAACCTCTCCCAGTCTCTGCAAGTATCTGTAAAGGTCCTCAGCATCTGTTTGAGGGTACCGTTAAAGCGCTCGCAGAGACCGTTAGTCTGTGGATGGTAGGGTGAGCTAAGTAACGGTTTAATGCCACACACTTTCCACAGCTGCTGGGTGAGCACAGCGGTGAATTGGGTTCCCTGGTCGGAAAGGATCTCCTTAGGGAACCCGACCCTAGTAAAAATTCTAACCAGGGCATCAGCAACCGTCTCTGCCTCTATATTAGACAGCGCTACTGCCTCTGGATAGCGAGTGGCATAGTCTACCACGGTAAGAATGTATTTCTTACCTGATGGACTAGCCCTGGCCAGTGGACCCACAATGTCAACAGCTATGCGGGCAAAGGGCTCCCCTATAATAGGCATCGATAATAGCCTAGCCTTAGGTTGGTCCCCCCGCTTTCCTACCCGTTGACATGTGTCACACGTACTGCAATACATCCGCACAGCCTGGTTAAAGTTTGGCCAAAAGAAATTCTGTGAGATCCTATAGGCTGTGCGGCGGGACCCTAGATGCCCAGCTAAAGGGACATCATGCCCTAACCGCAGAATCTCCTGCCAGTACTTTGCAGGTACCACTAACTGTCGATTCGGCGGAGGGGCAACACTCTTCTGGGAAGGCTTAGGGATCCTATATAACCTGTCCCCCACCCACTTATACTGCTCCCCATCTACCTCCCAAACTCCTCTGGGGAATCCCATCTTAAGGGGACCTGATCTAGGGTACCAGTCGGGGAAGAGGGTCTTACCTGGGTCTCATCAGCAGGTGGGCCAGTTCCAGCAGCACGGGTCTGGGCACGGGTAGTCACTGGGTTAACGTCCGCAGGGCCCATCGGGGCATAGGCTGAAACCAAAGGGGCCAAATCATTCCCAAGGAGAACATCAGCGGGCAAGTCTTTCATAATCCCACATCCACGTGTCTAGCGCCCACTCCCCAATCCAAATGAACCGGGGCAACAGGTAAACGAAACATGGCACCCCCTGCTACCCTCACCGCCACAGTGTCCCCAGTGTGCTGGTGCTCTGAGACCAGGTTCTTTTGGAGCAATGTCATGGTGGCTCCTGTGTCTCTCAGCCCATTCACCACCCTGCCATTCAGTTTCACCGTCTGCCGATGTTGCTGGCGGTTATCCTGGTGAGCTCCTTGCACTGGGTCGGCCTCGTGTAGGATGCCCCAGAACTCCTCCTGCTCTATGCAGTGAGCAGCAGGCTGAGGTGGCCGCTGGTTCCCGTTGGCCGGTCTCCTCCAGGACTGAGCTTGGTTGGCGCCATTCAGTGGGCACTCTGGACGCTTGTGCCCCAACTGTTTGCACCCAAAGCACCGGATGGGATGTGAATAATCCCGGGCATTGAATCGGGAAGGTTGTACATAATTATTTGTCTGTGGTACTGCTGGGGTGCGGTATACTGGGGGTTGGTAGGCTGTAGGTGCTGGAGTTGCTGCCGGTCAGTATTCCATTCTGGCAGGGACCTTGGTGACTGTACTGTCCAGTTTACGAGCGTCTGTGTATTCGTCTGCCAGACGGGCCGCCTCGGGTAGGGTAGAGGGTTTCCTATCTCTGACCCACTCCCGGACCCCGGTAGGTAAACGATCAAAACAGTGTTCCAGCAGGAACACTTGCAGCACCTCCTCCCCAGTTACCGCTTGGCATCCTGCCATCCAGTGGGCTGCGGTACGATGAACTCTGCAGGCCCACTCTACATAAGAGTCACCAACCTGCTTGTTGGTTTCCCTGAATCGCTGTCTGTAGGCTTCTGGGGTCACCGCATACCTGGCTAGGAGCGTATCCTTTACATCCTGGTAGCTGGTGATCTCCTCCTCTGGGATGGCCCGAAATGCTTCACTAGCCCGGCCAGATAATTTCCCAGAGAGGATGGTGACCCATTCATCTGTGGGCACCTGGTGTAGGGCACACTGCCTCTCAAAGTCAGCCAGGAACCCATCAATCTCGCCCTCTGTTTCAACAAAAATTTTAAATACAGCAAAGGGTACCTTTTTTATAGCAAAATTGTTATTGGGTACCTCTGCTGCTGCAGCTCCTCTTTCCCGCAGCGCCTGGTGTGCCATTACTGCTGCCTGCACACGCTCCACGATGTCTGCTGAGGGGTTGGGGCCAAAATGTGCCAGCCTTATTTGCACTGCCCGGTTAAATTGTATCTCCTCGGGTGTTAAATCCAAAATACTGGGCACATTAGCTCTCTCCATTCCCGGTGCTGCATCCATCTCCAGTAGCAAAGCAATAATTTCTCTCTTTTTCAAATTGCTTGCTGACCTTCCTTGGCGTTCCAATATATCCTTAAGGGTAGCATGCCTTAATTCCTCATACTGCATGTCTTGTAGCTGACCTCCTGTGCTGTGGGATTCATCCCGTCGCTCGCCACCAATTGTTAAGACACCCCTTGTGTCTGTAAACGAAAACGCCGTTTAGTCGACCTTCCCCTTCTGCAGTACCAATAATCTCCGTTCGCATAACCGTAGTGCATGAACCAAACTCAGGGGAAGCGGCAATCTCCCGACTGGGATCCGTGAACGGCTCCAACCTCCCGAACGGAACTCCACGAAATGCTGCTAGCCACTGAACAATAATATCCACCAAGCGGCTTTTGGTTCCATCCAGCAGTCTCTAAGCGCAAATAATAAATCCCCCCAATAACGAGACAGAAGCTCCACATTGAGGGTCAAACAGGATCTGGCTTTACTGTGGGCTACCTGCCCGTATTTATGCAGGTCTCCCACTTGGTGGACACTCCCCTAGGGGACCAAATGGGAGACTGAAATGACAGACAGGTATGGGGACATTCCAGACACACAGTCACAGCTTTTACCTACAACGCAATATGGTTTTCTCCTGGCTGCCCTGGAGATAATTAATAAGTAACTCAATTATCTCCAGGACAAAGCCAGTCGCCATTTTAAATATAAAATCAGAAAAGACATAAAAATACATAACTTCACAAAAACCAAACATTTCCCATTCGTATCACATATCCCCAGATAGCCTGGATCTTAGTGCATATTATTAGCGAATAGCACTCAGATCCCACACACATAGTTCAATCGCCATGGAGTCAAAGTTCTTACAGTCCTTCGGTATACGAATGACTCCATGGGAAGGCTATCTGGGTTAAGTCTTTTCGTATGCTTCAAAGCTCCCAAACGGCCGGTATTCGTATGCTTTCGTGGAGGCAGCCAGGCGTTCCATTGTTTCAGCGGTGTTCGGCAGAACAAGTGTCCGTTTTTAGTTCCATAGAAATAGAGCCAAACACCGCTGGGCTTTCGCGTGGTTTAAAATGGCCGCTGCCTCGTGGTCGACATACGAACGACGACCACCCTGAATTCGGTTTAATTGAGAAGTGTCTGCGGTTAACCACAACGTTCTAATTGGGACCAATAGGTTAACTAGCAGCACACTTCTCTCCTGGGTGGCCGTCCGTTTGGTAGGTTTGTTCGGGAAACACTGTCATATGTATGGCTGGGCTATAGGAAACAGCCATTTACACGAACAGGATAGAAACAGATGAATACACCTGAAATAACCAAACAGATGGTTCTGTCACAGTCAGTATATCCCTAGCTCTGCACATGGGGGTTATGTAGGTTGCGGTAACCTTGTCTAGCCAGCTGGAGAACAGAAACCAAAGAAAACTGTTTAAACTTAGGTAAAACTGTGTGTTATGAGTACAGTCCCTTGTTGCCTGCTGCTCATTGGAGTCCAAGCTTAGTCATGTCCCGGTGCTCGTGGTCGGGCAGTTCCGTGGGGTGAAGGGGACTACTGTGGTCGGGTCCCAAGTGGATGTTCCTCTCCGATCTCTTGACGCATCGCCAAGGGCAGATAGTCCCAGTGCCCGCAGCACTGTAGGTGCTTCTTCGGCCGCGGTGATCACGTGGCTAGATCCGTTGTGGGTCACTGTGAGGGCTTGTGGAGTGGTCCAGCGGTATGTAACTCCTGCGGTTCTCAGTTGGCTCGTGGTTGGGTGGAGCGTTTTGCGCCATTGCAGCATAGGCGTGCGCACGGGGTGTGCCGGGTGTGCCTGGGCACACCCTAATACCTACGGCACGTGCTATGTGCCTCCCTCCGTGGGCTGGTGAGGGAGATTAAAGATCTCCCTCACCGACCCACAGCAGCATGGAGGGAGGCAGGGGAGGACCCGGGGAGCTCTTGCCAGCAGCTCCGCTGGGTTCCTCTCGCGCGGTCGGAGCATTGCCGCGGTAACTCAGATCTCGCTAGAGTGAACTCTAGCCCCACAGGGGGCTAGAGTTCACTCTCCACTGGACCACCAGGGAAGGCAGGAGCACGGCCCCCCTCCCTACATAAGGTAAGAGGGGGGGGGATATTAACTAAACGGCCCCCACACATTACACACAAACAGCACACACACACATACATCACCTTTACACACACAGCACACACACACACTAACAGCACCCTCACACTAACAACATCCTTACACACACAGCACCCTCACACATACACACACACTAACAGCACCCTTACACACACAGCACCCTTACACATACACACACTAACATCACCCTCACACGCAAAGCACCCTTACACACACAGCACCCTCACCCACACACACAAAGCACACACTAACAGCACCCTTACACACACACACTAACAGCACCCTTACACATACACACACACACAGCACCTTCACACACACAGCGCCTTCACACACAGCACCTTCACACACAGCACCCTCACACACACACACTAACAGCAACCTTACACATAAACACACACAGCGCCTTCACACACAGCACCCTCACACACACATCAGTGTGTGTGTGTATGTATGTGTATATATATATACATATATATATTATATATATATAAAAATATATATACGCAGCGTGTGTGTTTCTGCTTTAGGGTGCACACCCTTATATAATAGGCTGCGCACGCCTATGCATTGCAGGGTGGACCTCGACAGGTCTTGGTAGAAGGACAGGTCAGCACCCTCAAATGTGTATGGTGTTTGGTTTCGTATAGCTGAGAGGGTCTTCAGTCAGAGTGCAGCAAACTATGATATCACTCACGGCACTTGCTGGGGCCCTAGGTGATTTTGGTAAGCGGAAGATTCCATCAAAAGCAAGCTTTTTGGCGTGTGTTGGCGGTAATAGGGAGGCTGTTAGTCGTCGCAGGTAGTGGGGCATTTCGTCCATGGTGACGGACTCAGGTACCCCTCTTATCTTCAGGTTATTACGCCTGGAACGGTCCTCCAGCGTAGCAAGTTGCGTGGAAAATGCTTGCTGGGTTTTGTGGACGTTTGGCAGGGAGTCTTGTACAGTTATCATTTCCCGCCTCATGTCTATGATGTCCTCTTCTGTGGCTCTCACCCTGACTGTAACCACCCGTAAGTCAGTCTGGATGACTGCTATGTCAGTTGCTAGCTTCTGGTGGAATTCAGTGAAGAGATTTTTAATATCATGCCTGGTGGCCAGAGCTGATATATCAGGTAAGGCTGCAGCTGCGTGTTCTGGTGTTTGTGCTTGAGGGTAGTCAGGTGTTTGGGTCTGAGGGTCTGCTCAGGCCTGCTGGTTGGCTGAGGCCACCATTTTGGGCAGGGTTTTGTCTTGGGACAAAATGTCTTGGGATTGGGACAAAATGTCTTGGGATTCGCTTGAGGTACCTGAGAGAGGTTTCTGTGAGCGTCTTCCCATGGTTGAGGGTGATCTGCAGGTAAGTGGATGTCTGTGCTCCAGTTGTGATGGAGGGTGATGTGCCCCAGAAAATCCTCCAGGCATGTAGCGTGATGGTAGGCCGCAGGCTTCTTCCATCGCCGGTTCTGTCCGGAACCAGCAAAGAATGGCATGTGCCGATACTGGGAGACACCTGGATGTAGATGCTGGTGTGGGATGTGGTGGATGGGCAGTTTATCCGAGGATATCCGTCGGATTGAGCAGAGCTCCGTTGGAGCTCCCGAAAATGGCGTCCGCTCCGTTCCGCGGTTTAGCCCCACCCCCAGTAAATATATTTTTTGTTTGTAAATTAGAGAGCCACATCTACATTTTCAGCGGTCCAACACATGCTTCATTTTGTGCTGTAAGCTAACTTTTTCTTCTATTTTAAATGATCCACCTGTATCTACCTGTGTTACTATGGCTCTTGAACACTCAATTTGACTGGTCCATTCAAAGGTTTGCTATGCCTTCTAACATGGTCTAGCATAATAATATTGAGTCTCTGAGAGTTCCATAAACTGCAGATGACACCATGTCTTTGTAATCTGGTTCAGATATTTGCTCAATTTCTATTAGATTTAGGATGATGTAGCATCATCTAAGAGAGAAATTCTATTGACAGGCTACATATGTTGCAATTAGTTAATATAAGTTTCATACAAATATCTAAGTCACGAGCACGCTATATAAAGGGATCCCATCTTTAGAAACCATACTATGGTAGATAAGAAGTAATAAGGTAATTAAGGAAATACATGTATACATAAGAAACCCTAAAATAAATCTGATACAAACTAAAATTGTTATATTGTTACTGTGTTGTTTTAAAATATATTTGAATCAGTTTGTCCCTTTCTATTGGCACAGATAGAAATGCCAGCCTAATAACCTATTAAATAACTGTTTTATTGGCTGTTGAATACTAGAGTGATTGCTGTTGTCTTGTCTCGTTCATTGGGGCTACTCACCATATGGAGAAATACTTAGAATTGCAATTTGATACAAAAGACCATGGCAAGGGGAAATTCCTGACAGAGAAAATTCCTCACTATCATGGTGGTTCCATTAAACAACATTTTATGGCAAGACAGGAGGCTTCATATTTGCTTTGCTTTCTTTACTCAAACTTCCCAGCAGCAAAGAAATGGTTAACAATGTAAATAAAAAAAAATCATATAATAATAGATGCTAAAGCTCCTCCCACTTCCTCTTTCTTTGCTGCTTGCCTCCCAGGTGAGTCTATTCCAATTACATTGCTATTAAAATGTTTTATATATTATAATAATACATTTTCTTTTGTTATATACTATTTTGTCAGATGTTTATTGTATTTAAGGGTATTTTCCCACTAACTCCTTTTTACTTCCTTTTCTAAGTACTATTCAGGCTTTAGCAACCATTGTACCTCACGGCCGACCTTTTCTCACTTCCCCCATAGTCAGAGGCCCTTGCACTGCTTCCTCTCACTGTCCAGTTCAATTTCTTAAATTTTTAGGGCTTTTCCCCGGCATCTTGCTAATTCGGCAGGCCGCGCCTAAGTACCGCAACCTGCCTGCTCTCTTTAGTCTCCTTGACACTTAGTCTTCGCCCTCAGGCAACAGCTGTGGTGGCCATTTTAAAATGGCTTTTTAGCATTTCATGCTTTCCCGACATTTTTCTTATACCTAAATCTCGTCAGAAGCGTGCGGTACAACAATGAAGAGCTCAGATCTTCGTATCCTCGATTGTACTGGGTAAGTCTCTTATTACACTTTTCTAAATAAGGTTTTTTCACAATCTGTTTAAATTTTCTTTCCAATTACATAGATCTTTTAGTTACTGTGTTTTTCTGCCTTTCTATTATTTTTCAGAAATTGCAAGGCTCTCCCAATTCAGTGACTTCCATCCTGTCCGTTAGCACCCATTTCATTAATAAACTTTGTAGATCTCTATCTTGATTGTATCTGTATGTGGGTGACCCCCACTGTGATTTTACATACTCTGGTGTGGGTGACCCCCACCTTACCTTGTCTTTATCTCAAATTAGGTAATAATCATCCTTTGTCTGCTTTATTTTACTGATTTAGTGAATAAGTGGTGACCCCATTTATTTTGATTTAAATACTGTGGCCACATAGCTATTTTGTGGATAAACCCCACTTCAATGTTATTATACCTCTAGGTTTTTCCCCATGTATTTTCAGTTGGGGTGAACCCCGGCTGAATCCGGGTGAACCCCAATTACCTGTGTGCATAACTATTTAAATTGGCTAATCCCAATTGATGTCACTAAGGTCATCTCTCTTTCATTGTCAATCAATATTAACAACATGCATGATCTATCAGACGCTTCCATATCAGCTGAACTTAAAGCTGTTGTCTTTTCTCTGGTCTTGCAGAGACGATTCCCAAGGCCCTACTAGCTGCTCTACAAGAACAGCCCAACCCAGCTCCCAAGACCACATTGCAGCACCTTTCTGACTCTGAGGAGTCTATTGATCCTTTTGGTCATGATGGGGCACCCAGCAAACAACCCTGGAAGGGCGACATCGCATCAGCCAGTAAAGGCAAAGCACCTGCTATCACCCATAGATTGGGTTATGTTCCCCTCCCAGGCCTAGATCTAGATCCTTTATAGGGTTCTACTTCACATGATCTACAGGTCCTAGATGAAAATAATGCAGTTTACTCTGATGATGATGGTGTACCTTTCAATAAGAGGGCTAATGCTCCTTTACAATATGTTATAGAGACTATAATTGGTCAGTCACAAAACTCAACAACTAACTCTCATCAAGATCAGTCCTCTGATACCCTGCTGGACTCCCAGGGCCTTCCCTTCTTTGATCCAAGACGATCAAACACCCTCGCTCAGCCGAATGGGCTCCACCTGAGCATATTGCCCAATTTTGTAGGCTCTGGCTTCGCAAACCTCTGAATAAAGAGGTTAGAAATAAGCTCAGAGCCAAATGTCCCCGTCCAATTATCCCGGACAAATTTGCCCTTACACCTGAGTTTGATCATATTCTGGTACACATTTTTTACCAGATCTGTTAAGGACCCTCGTAAGGGCATTGAGCAAGGCCTTGAGGCCTTACAGGATAAATTACTCGATATTGCTGGGCCACTAATACAAATATTTATTTTAGCAGAAGGTGTTCTAGCAGGCAATTCATGTGACCTGCGTTTCATATGCGAATGAGCGCAGAGGTCCCTCTGCCTATTAGACAATGCAAATGTGGCTATATCCAGAGAACGTCGAAAAGCTGTTCTATATAAGATATATGCTAAATTAGCTGAATTAGGCTCTAGGCTCTAGAGAGCTGGGCCCAGAAGCTTACAGCCTTCTCTTTGGTGACAAATCATTATCAGAGATCTAAATAAACATGTGTCCATTTTTAACTCCCTCACTAAAGTCCAATCATCACCCTGCAGAGTGTTCCATTCACATTGTTTATATGGGAGAGCCGGTCACCAGACAAGTCTTTTCTGGCTACAGGCCTCGCCCCACTGAGCCTTGGAACACAAACCAATACAGACAGCTTTTCCCTGGCAGAGGGCCCATCAGAGGACACGGATTTGCTTCCCTAAGTGGATGCACTGCTTCAGGTAAACAACCTTCCTTATTTACATGTTCCTATAGCAGGCTGTCTAATCCATTTTTTCCCTCAGGGGTCCCATCTAACTCAAGATCCTTGGGTCCTTCAGACGATCACAGGTTTTCTCATAGACTTCGTATCCGAACCACTGAGGATGTCCAAAACAGGAGATGCGACTTTGCAATCCAAACTCTGCAAACTCAGAGACAAGGGTGCTATTGAGCCTTCGACCATGCACCCTATATTTCTCAGTAACATTTTCGTGGTCAGAAAAAAATCTGGAGAGTTTTGTCCAGTTATCAATTTAAAGGAACTAAATCTTTCAATCAATTATCGACATTTTGAAATGGAAGGGATACATCTGTTACGCGTAGAGTTGAGCGAACCCGGACTGTAAAGTATGGGTTCGTACCGAACATTATGTTTTTTGAACCACGGACCCGAACATGGACATATCAGTGTATGTTCGGGTTGGAGTTCGGTGTTCGGCGATTTAAAGGCGCGTTTTGAAAGGCTGCAGGGCAGCCAATCAACAAGTGTTTGACTCGTGTGCCCTTAGAAGCCATCACAGCCATGCCTACTAATGGTATGGCTGTGATTGGCCAGTGCAGCATGTGACCCAGCCTCTATAGATAAGCTGGAGTCGCGTAGCGCCGCACGCACATGAGCTCTTATTAGTGTAGGGAGAGGATGCTGCAGCTGTTAGGGACAGATTATTATGAATTCTGGTGTTGAATCTGCAAACTACAGCGATTATTCAAACTACAGCGATTATTTTTGTGGGTGTTATAATACTAAATTTTTGTACCCTGCCCTGAGCCCAGTGCCACAGAGAGTGCAGTGCACTTGCAACTGCATGTGTGCCAGGCACATTACTTTAATTCTGTTCTGGTAGCTAAGTGGGCAACATCTAGGCATTTTTAAATACTGCAATTTTAAATAGCACATTTAAATAGCACATTTGCGTACTGCATTTCTTGCAGTCCAATAAAACCCTTAAATACTACTGTTACATTGTTGGTTTAAAAACAAAAATCAAACTTTTGGTGTTAAATAGTACATTTGTGGCCTGCGGTGCACTTCATATCTGAGAGTCAAATAGAACCATCAAATACTGCTGTGACATAGCAGTTTTAAAAATTCAAATTGTTTTGGTGCTAAATACTACATTTGGTGTGTGCACTTCATATCTGATTGTCAAATAGAACCGTCAAATACTGTACTTACATTGCAGTTTTAAATATTCAAATTCTGTAGGTGCTAAAAAGTAAATTTGGTGCCTGCACTTCATATCTGAGAGTCAAATAGAACCGTCAAATACTGCTCTGACATAGCAGTTTTAAAAATTCAAATTGTTTTGGTGCTAATTACTACATTTGGTGTGTGCACTTTATATCTGAGAGTCAAATAGAACCGTCAAATACTGTGCTTACAGCGCAGTTTGAAAATTTTTAATTCTTTAGGTGCTAAAAGGTAAATTTGGTGCCTGCACTTCATATCTGAGAGTCAAATAGAACCGTCAATTACTGTGCTTACATTGCAGTTTTAAATATTCAGATTCTTTAGGTACTAAAAAGTACATTTGGTGCCTGCACTTCATATCCGAGAGTCATATAGAACTGTCAAATACTGTGCTTACATTGCAGTTTTAAACATTCATATTCTTACATTGCAGTTTTAAACATTCAAATTCTGTAGGTGCTAAAAAGTCAATTTGGTGCCTGCACTTCATATCTGAGAGTCAAATAGAACCGTCAAATACTGCTGTGACATAGCAGTTTTAAAAATTCAACTTGTTTTGGTGCTAAATACTACATTTGGTGTTTGCACTTCATATCTGAGAGTCAAATAGAACCGTCAAATACTGTACTTACATTGCAGTTTTAAAAATTCACATTCTTTAGCTGCTAAAAAGTAAATTTGGTGCCTGCACTTCATATCTTAGATTCAAATAGAACTGTCAAATACTGTGCTTACATTGCAGTTTTAAATATTCAAATTCTGTAGGTTCTAAAAAGTACATTTGGTGCCTGGACTTCATATCTGAGAGTCATTTAGAACCGTCAAATACTGCTGTGACATAGCAGTTTTAAAAATTCAAATTGTTTTGGTGCTAAGTAGTACATTTGGTGTGTGCACTTCATATCTGAGAGTGAAATAGAACCATTAAATACTGCGCGTACAGCACAGTTTTAAAAATTCTAATTGTTTTGGTGCTAAATAGTACATTTGGTGTTTGCACTTCATATCTGAGAGTCAAATAGAACCATCAAATACTGTGCTTACAGTGCAGTTTTAAAAATTCAAATTCTTTAGGTTCTAAAAAGTAAATTTGGTGCCTGCACTTCATATCTGAGAGTCAAATAGAACCATCAAATACTGCTGTGATATAGCAGTTTTAAAAATGCAAATTGTTTTGGTGCTAAATACTACATTTGGTGTGTGCACTTCATTTCTGAGAGTGAAATAGAACCGTCAAATACTGTGCGTACAGCACAGTTTTAAAAATTCTAATTGTTTTGGTGCTAAATAGTACATTTGGTGTCTGCACTTCATATCTGAGAGTCAAATATAACCATCAAATACTGTGCATACATTGCAGTTTTAAACATTGAAATTCTTTAGATGCTAAAAAGTCAATTTGGTGCCTCCACTTCATATCTGAGAGTCAAATAAAACTGTCAAATACTGTGCTTACATTGCAGTTTTAAAAAATTCTAATTGTTTAGGTGCTAAATAGTACATTTGGTGTGTGTACTTCATATCTGAGAGTCAAATAGAACCGTCAAATACTGTGCTTACATTCCAGTTTTAAACATTATAATTCTTTAGGTTCTAAAAAGTTAATTTGGTGCCTGCACTTCATTTCTGAGAGTCAAATAGAACTGTAAAATACTGTGCTTACATTGCAGTTTTAAATATTCAAATTCTTTAGGTGCTAAAAAGTACATTTGATGCCTGCACTTCATATCTGAGAGTCAAATAGAACCGTCAAATACTGTGGTTACATCACACTTTCAAAAATTCTAAAAAATTTTGGTGCTAAATCTCGTAGCAGCTCTGGGCCTAGCCGGTTTGACGCACATCCCTTGCCTGGCGCATGTGCTGAATTTGGTGGTGTAGAAATTCCTGAAAAACTACCCAGATATATAAGAGCTGCTGCAGAAAGTGCGGGCCATCTGTGCGCGCTTTGGACGTTCTTACCCTGCTGCTGCTTAACTGCAGCGTAACTTCGGCCTTCCCGCTCATCGCTTCATATGCGACGTGCCCACAAGGTGGAACTACACCTTGCACATGCTGGAGAGACTGTGCGAGCAGCAATACATGATAGTGGAGTTTCAGATGCAGCACGCACGGGTCAGTCGCTCTACGGAACAGCACCACTTCACCACCAATGAGTGGGCCTCCATGCAAGACCTGTGTGCCATTTTGCACTGTTTTGAGTACTCCACCAACATGGCCAGTGCCGATGACGCCGTTCTCAGCCTTACTATCCCGCTTCTATGTCTCCTTGAAAAAACGCTTCGGACGATGATGGAAGAGGATGTGGCACAGGAGGAAGAGGAGGAGGAAGAGGAGTCATTTCCACAGTTATCTGGCCAGTCATTCACAAGTGGCTTGGAGGGTGGGTTCCTGCACCAGCATAGACCAGGTACACAATTGTCCAGCCAGGGCACAGTTCTGGAGGATGATGATGAAGATCACGAACCGTGTTCAAAGCAGGTTGGCACCCAACGCAGCTCGTGGGCATCACTGAGCGCGGCTGGGGGGATACTAAGGACACAGACGATATACCTCCCACAGAGGACAGCTTGTCCTTGCCTCTGAGCAGCCTGGCACCCATGAGTGACTACATGCTGCAGTGCCTGCACAACGACTGCCGAGTTGCCCACATTCTAACTTGTGCTGATTACTGGGTAGCCATCCTGCTGGATCCCTGTCACAAGGACAACATGCCATCCTTAATTTCCTCACTGGAGCATGATTGGAAGATGCGCGACTACAAGCGCACACTGGTATACACGCTGCTGAGGGCATTCCCAACTGACACCAGGAGCTCAGTGGTAGCACAAGGCGATGGCAGAGGAGGAGGAAGAGGTCACCAACGCAGCTGGGGCACCGCCAGCACCTCAGAAGGCAGGGTTAGCATGGCCGAAATGTGGAAAAGCTTTATCAGCACGCCACAACAACCAGCACCACCATCTGATATGGAACGTCTTAGCAGGAGGCAGCATTTCAGCAACATGGTGGAACAGTACGTGTGCACACGCCTACACGTACTGACTGATGGGTCTTCCCCATTCAACTTCTGGGTCTCCAAATTGGGCACATGGCCTAAACTTGCCCTTTATGCCTTAGAGGTGCTGGCCTGCCCTGCAGCCAGTGTATTGTCTGAAGGTGTGTTTAGCACGGCAGGGGGCGTTATCACAGACAAGCGCAGCCACCTGTCCACAGCCAACGTGGACAAGCTCATGTTTATTAACCAGGCATGGATCCCACCAGACTTGTCTGTACCTTATGCAGAACAGACATTTATAACGGCCTCACCCAGCCATTGCTATACTCAAGTGCACTTTTTCTTTGTTTTCTTTTTTTATATGTCCCGATATTTTGGGGGTTACACCAATTAAAACAAACAAACAAACAAACAAATAAAAACAAATAAAAACAAATAAAAAACAGTGTTGGCTACCTCCTCCTCCTCCACCGCTGCTTCCACCTACACTGCCATGGTCACCGCCTCCTCAACCTATGGGTCACTTAATATAAACTATGTACACAATAGCAGAGGCTTGTGAAGGCCTTTTCTCCATGCATCAGGAGTTGAGCTCAGTTTGAACAATGAAAGAGAATACCCTGCACTCCAACCCTCTCTCAAATGGATAATTCTGGTGATCCTCCTGTCAGTAATGCTTTAGATTTTGATTTATGTTCTTCCAAAGCTAAAATCAAAGATTCCATCTAGTGCTATTTTATGGCTCAGTTGTATTTTTAATTTTTATGCATTTTATGTTATTTTAAGTGATTTCCCTATCCACATTTGTTTGCAGGGCACTTGTCCTACTCTTACCCCCGTTTTACTTCCTTTTGCAGCCCTCTAGCCCTTTCCAGTACTTTTTTAGAGGCATTTTAGTGACCAAAAGTTCGGGTCCCCATTGACTTCAATGGGGTTCAGGTTCAAGTTCGGGTCAACTCAAACTTTTTGACAAACTCGGTGAACCCGAACATCCAGGTGTCCACTCAACTCTAGTTACACAACCTTCTCTTTGAGGGAGATTGGTCCTCCTGCTTTGATCTCAAGGACGCTTATCTCATGGTTCTCATTGCACCTCCCCATCGGTGTTACCTTCAATTTAATTGGCAACACGACTTGTGGCAATTCACCTGCCTCTCATTTGGACTCTACTCTGCCCCGTGGTGTTTCACAAAACTGATGATACCGGTTATAGCTCTTCTTCGCTCTCAGGGCATCAGATCCAAAACTCCCTCACCTGACAACAACACACGGAGAATACAACCTCACTCTGTCAAAACCTCGGTTTTGTAATAAACTTCGAGAAATCTTCCCTCCTTGCCTCACAAACCATCCAATTTCTGGGTTTTCAGATAGACGCCATACAGGCTATCCTCCAACTCCAGCCCTCCAAAATAAAGACTATCAAGAAGGACATTCGGAAATTGATGATTTCCCCCCACATCCGTCATCGCTATTTGGCAAGAGTCATCAGTCTCCTCTCAGCCTCCATTCAGGCCATCTTCCCTGGCCCATTACATTACAGAGCAATGCAACGCCTCAAGGCCTTTTACCTGCAAAAATCCCCTTCCTACAATCAACTGATATCTCTGACAGAAGAGGTCTGCTTTGAACTAGATTGGTGGCTCCACAATATGGAAGCATGGAATGGGAGGGCGATTTTCGGTTCCCTACCAGACTTCATTCTGGAATCAGATGCCAGTGGATTTGGACCTCTCCACTGGAGAGCTTTAGACACTCTCAGAACAAGCCTTGCACATAAACTGCCTCAAACTAATTGCCGCCTCCTTTGCAGTCCACAGCTTTGGAAATGACACATACAATTGTTCTCTTACTCTCAGGATGGACAATGTCTACGCTGTCCATTCCGAGGTCTCTCAGGAGAGTTTCACCCTCTTATTCTTCAAGATCACCTTCAACTCGTGGCCTGGATCGTTTCAGGAGATCCTGGAATGTCACAGGACTTTCGAGCACTGCTAGAGGATCACTATGGGACTCCTGGGCTTCTGGAGCTCAACGTTCCTACCTCTCTGCTTGGCAGATTTGGATCCCTTTTCATCATCTGTAGTTGATGTTATGAATTTCTTATCTTCACTCTTTGACCAGGGCAAGTCCTATCGAACAATCAATCTCTTTCACTCTGCTACTTCTGCTACTCATATCCTTGTTGAACATTCCTCAATGGGCAGACACCCCTCAGTTTGCAGACTTTTGCGTAGTATCTGACTTGCCAGGCCTCCTGCACCTCGATACTCCCAATTTTGGGATGTGTCATTGTTTTTTTTCATTTTTAGAAGCTTGGCTTCCCAACTCGGAACTCGCTCTACGGCAACTCTCTGCTAAACTTGCCCTAATCCTCTGCTTGGTTTCCTTCTGGAGAGTTTGTGATGTCAAAGCCTTTGATAACCATCCTCTCGTTTTCACACCCGAGGGTGTTCATTTTACCATCTCCCGTAGGACTAAGACCTTCTCATCCTCCATGTTTTACCCGTATTACCCAGATAGACCATCTCTATGTGTGGCACATTGTTTGCGCCACTATGTAACGCTGACTACCCCACTTCGGCCTACTTTGGGACCTCTCTTGATCGCCTCCGTTCATCCACATTGACCGGTGTCGAGTCCTTCAATCACTTGTTGGAATAGATGGCTCCTTGGTCTTACTGGTGTTGATATTTGCGGCGGCTTCCTCTGCCTTTTCTCGCAGTAGGCGCCCTTTCAAATATTTTGGTCTCTGCAGATTGGTCTAGGGAATCTACATTCCGTACCTTCTATTTTTTGTCCTGGTTCGCATGCCCTTTTCCCTCTGATTTCTAGGCAATAAAAAAGCAAATATGAAGCCTGCTGTGTTGCCATAAAATTAGGGATTATTCTAGTGTTTAATGACCAAATAATCAAAATTTTATTAAAGACAGGAGGCAAATATTTTCCCACCCTTCTTTTCCCTCCCTACTATCTGGGGGCGGTTACTCCGCTTTTTTGTCTTCTGGTGGACTTTAATTTATCTTTATCAGATATTTTCTTCTAGTGCTAGATTTATCTCCTGTGGTTCTGGAAACATCAAGCAGATTGTGGCTGACATTTAGTGCTTATCTACTGCTCTTGAATTTTGCTTTTCTTACGTGATTGCCACTGTTATTAGACACCATACTTTCACAATATTTTCTTCTTCCTTTCAGTGTGAAGATTCTTCATTATCCCTCTGGAGGTCTGTTGACTCCAGCTGATCTTGTTATTTCCTGGTTTACATGGTTGAGAACATTATTCATGTTTACAAGGTTGACTTTGTTTAGTTCGGCCGCATCATAGAAAGAGGAAGTGGGCAAGATAGTGCCAAAGATTGACAATTACATGGCCCTTTACATGTGTAGGGGTTGTACCCCCTTGGCTCATGCGCAGAATCAGGCAAAATTTAATCATGCAAGGATTCAGGATTCATTACACTGATGTGTGAACATTACTATTTCAACACTGGTAGAGCACAGGCATTGATACCGTATTTACCTGTGCAATTGCTGAATACCTGTATTTTGGTTGCTGGTGCAACCATATTAAAATGGGTACAATAGATAGTTCCATTATGAGAATAGTAGCTAATTCTTTGCCATTTTGAAGCAACTGGAGAAGCAAATAAATAGATTAACCTTTCGATATATTTCTGCATCACCTGGTCCTGGATGTTGAAGAAGAAATGCTGGGTACTCCACTGGTTGAAGTCATTGTGCCCTGCAAAGAGACAAAAATTGGAGGGCACAAAGGAACTTTATAATATGTGAAGTAGCTGTGTATATGGTTTTCTATGCTGTAATGTCATTCATAATGTCCTGTAGGCCACTCCATCAAGCCTTCAGAGGTGCTGGAGATGTGTGGGAAAAGGTTTGGAAAAGAGCTTGGTACAGTAGATGCTGGTTCACCTGTATCTGCTATAGATATCTTTCAAATATAAGATATGTTTTCAGTAGTAATCCACCCATACCTTGATTTGCACACCAGCATATTTCTGTGAATATGAAACATGAAAACTTATAGTATAAAATTCTTTCAAACCTGTGCTGATCATTTCACTTAGAGTGTAATTACCTTGTACTAGGTAGCATAACAGTAGATCTTCCTTGTAAGTATTCACTTTTTGCGGTTTGTGCAATATTCCTATAATTAACACTTTAGGGTCAGAAACACGAACATGTATTCCTGACCCTATTTCGTTAAAATCACCATCTAGCACCCCTGCCTCCGTAAATATAGTAAAATAGTACCTGTATTCAAGTCTGCAGCTGCTGAATATGCCCCTGAACTGCCTGCTGTCTGCTGACATCATTAGAAGGAATGGTGTGAGGCAATCACAATGCTTCCCTATAGGATTGGCTGAGACTATCAAGGTGGCAGATCATGGGCAGAACCCTGGCCATCAGCATCTTCTCATAGAGATCCATTGAATCAATGCATCTCTATGAGGAAAGATAAGTGCCTGCATGCAGAGGGTGGAGACACTGAATGGTAGTACTGCACACTGTGCAGCATTGCCCTAGGAAGCACCTCTAGTAGCCATTTGAGGAGTGACCAGTGAAGTTATCACTAGGCTGTAATGTAAACACTGCATTTTCTCTGAAAATACAGTGTTTACTGCAAAAAGCCTTTAAGGAATGATTCTACTCACCAGAACATATACAATAAGCTGTAGTTGTTCAGGTGACTACAGATAGTGTCCCTTTAATGCATTTTCCCTCTTGGGCAAATTTCTTCCCATAAGACTCATTATATACCATTCCCTATGCCTTAATCAAAGCATATATACCTCACCAATAACTCTAGTTCTCTGGTTTTTCTCCAAAACGCTCCTTTCAATAGTAAGCAGACATTTAAAGGGTTCCTATAAACATCATAACCACAACAGCCCACTGTAGTGTTAATGATGTTCCCTGTTAAGGAGGCAAACTATTACGAGCCTGTTTGCCTCTTGCCTGGGTCCCCATGAATGCCTCCTCTAATTGTGACTGAATGACATCCTGCTTTTTACATTTCAACATTTTGCCCTCCCCAGTTCTGTTTGGTCAATGATCAAGTATGCTGGCGACACCTCAAGTGCTATGTACGTAAGCAGTTCACTAAGCAAGATTCTTCAATGCTCTTTTGTACATTTCAACAGAATGGGTTGCAACTTAAAGCATGTAAATGTCTCTGATATCTAGCTTAAGCTTCCATTTGACTTAATGTGCAAGTGACATGATACATTAGTTAATCAGCTACATACTTTTATGTGGATGAATGATTTGGATGTATTTTGTTGTATCATTAAACCATCTTCAGGTTATCTTGTGTTCATTGTTTAGTTAGAAATTTAACATTTTCAGCTATTGATTAACAAAGTTATAGCGTAAAAGCTGCTGAACCAAAGTAGCAACACATATTTGTATTTTTCAATATGGAAACTTAGTAGACCCAATGAACTCTTCAAAATTATCAGAGGAGTTCATGAAATTTGCGGTTTCTAGAATTTATAATTAAAGTCATACTGTCTTACTTAGCCCACAAGAAGATGTCAGATTGTGAGTTGGTGGCCTCCCCATGTTGTTAAACTACTAATATTCTATACGGGTGGTGAAGGAGCCCTGTCCTCTGCTCTTCTTGCTCTCCCTTCTGTGATGCCGGGAGCCGGAATATGACGTCACTCTGGCCCTGGCATCACTAAGCGGTGCAGAGGGAGCTGAACAATAAGAGCTTAGTTCCCTCACCACCTCTACTGAGTGCCAGCAGCCAGCCTAGCAGCCCCCATTAGAGCCAGTAGCCCCAGCAAAGCCAGAGCCAGCAGCCCCAGCTGTCCCATTAGAGCCAGTATCCACAGCAGAGGCAGCCGGACAGTATCCACAGCAGAGGCAGCCAACAAGGACCCTGCCGAGTCAGCCCAGCAGCTGTTAGGGACAGCATCCACTCCAGCTCTCCCAAAGGTAGACTGGGTGGATTTAATTTTTAATTTTTTTTTAAATTAAATAATTTGTGAGTGTAATTATTTTAAATTATTTAATCTGGTGGGATTTGAACCCTGGAATGTGGCTTCTTGAATCCTGCTCTTTTGCCACTGAGCTATCCAGTAGTATTGCCTTAATAGGTGTCCTTGCATGTGAGTGTAATGCATGTATGAGAAAATGTGTGTGTGTCTGTCAGTGTGTGTGAATGTGCCTGTCTGTCATTGTGAGTTTCACGATCTCCATCATGACGTGTAATGCTAGCTGGATTTACCTTCCTGGTGGCTTTGGTGGGATCTGAACTTACCCCTGGCTGCCATAGCACACCTGTAACCCATATTGATTGGTTGGATATAAAAGCCTGCCTCACCTGGGAAGGGTGTCAGTTCATTGACTCTGGTTCCCTTGTTTGGTTCCTGTCTCTCCATATCAGCGTTCCAGTATTTCCCGTCTGATTCTGGCTTCTGACCTTGGCTTTCCTCCTGGACTACTCTGATCTCTGGCTTCCCCTGACTTTGGCTTTCCTTGACTACACTTCTGCTAATCCCTGCTGTACTGCTACTTGGAGCACTATTCCTGGAAAGCCCCCGTGCACAGACTCAAAGGTCAGGTGGCATCTTACCTGGTCACCCTGGTCTGTGTCTACTTTGCAAGGGTGAGCGTATAACTCTGCGAGCTGGACTCCCCATCAGGTAAGACTCCTGACAGTGAGTCAGCGTATGTAGCTGTCAGTGTGTGTCTTTGAGTGAGTGAATGTGTGTGTGTCTGTCAATGTGTCAAATCAGTGAGGATGTGTGTGTCTGTGAGTGTGTGTCAGTGTGTGTCTGTCAGTGTGTGTCTGTCAGTGTGTGTCTGTCAGTGTGTGTGTATCTAAGAGTATGCGTCTGTCAGTGAGTGTGTGTGCCAGTGTGTGTCTCAGTGAAAGTGTGTGTTGGTTAAATGTGTGCCAATGACTGTATCTGTCAGTGAGTGTATGTCAGTGCATGTATCAATGAGGATGTGTGTCTGTAAGTCAAAAAATGTCCCTGACATAAATTAGTGAGGCAAATTTAGATTAGGTAGGTGTCCGAATATAGTTGTGCCTAGGGCAGCACAATTCCAAATTACACCACTGGTGTTAGTGATGAAAAACCTTGTGACTGACTTTGGAGCTCCCTTGGCTGTTCATAAATTGGAGGGTCCTTGCTCTGTGCTGACTTTCTTGAGTATTGGGATTGATACCTTGAGGATGTTGTCCACACTCAGGACAAGGTAGAGAAAAAGCGGATGTAACATCCACCCTGAGTATCAAGGGGTGTATGTCGTTAGGGACGTCCTTTTCCCTTGGAAGGAGCTGTACTGCAGTATTCTCCAGATGTCATCTCACCTAGCCAAGTATCCGAATAGGTAGTAGAGCTCTTACAAGAGCTAGTGATTAGCTGTGAAGTAGGTTCCCTACAAGCACGAGACAAGGCTGAGGGTTAAGCAGAACTGAATTTTAATGGAGGCACACTGGCCTTTTATGCAGGTTTCCCAACAAGGGTGACACCCAGGTGTACCTTGTTGGGTACAGAGACACAGTGAATAAACAGAGAGTCATACTCCCATACATTACACACAATCCCTCCCCTCTGCTTGGGAGATAATTTAGTTAATTACTGTATCAACTCAATTATCTCCAAACGAAAAAAGGACACATTTTTATAAACTTCTGGAAATATCCCAAAATCACATCAGAACCCCATAAAACATACATCTCCTGATAGCCCCGTTCTGGGGGAACATCATATTTAAAAATCATCCAAATTGGTTCAGGGATTCAAAGGTTAGATGGTGTAACGGTCTTACCTTGGTTGGAGTCTGAAGTGCAGAGATGTGTGCTCACCCTTGCAAATAGACACAGACTGAGGTGGTCAGGTAAGAATTCACCTGGTCTGTGAGTCTGTGCATGGGGGCTGTGCAGGAACAATACCCAGGTACGAGGAAACAGACAAGGGCAAATCCAGGAGAGTAGTCGGGCGAGTTTCCAAAGGTCAGGGCAGGCAGCGAACAGTCAATAGCGAATATACAGAAACAGAAGTCAAACACCAAGTCAGTCAGGAACAACAGGAATCAGGAACTGACAAAGTTCTCAGGGTGAGGCAGTGCTAAATACCAAGCTGATTAACATCTGCTTTAGGTGGGCTAGATAGACATGAACAGCCACGAGTAAAGTTCAGCCCCCAGTGCTGGAGATAAGGCAAGGCTGGATACAGGCAAAAATGAGTAGATGAGTGGCTCAGAGGAAAGAGCGCAATATGCAATGTCAATCAGCAGTGGCTAAGGCCAGTAAGATTTTGTCATGTATAAATAGGGGCATAAATTCTTAGGATGAAAATATAATTTTGCCTATTTAAAAATTGCTGTTTAAGACCACAACTTGAATACGCACTGCAATTTTGGGCACTTTAAAAAAAAGGATATAATGTCACTAGAAAAAGTGCAGAGATGGGCTACAAAATTGATCAAAAGGAATGGAGCACTTTAGTTTTGAAGAAAGGTAAAAAAAAAAAAAAAATCTTTTTAGTTTGGAAAAACGGTGCCTCTGAGGGGATATAATCAGGGCCAGATTAAGAGCCCAGTGGACCTGGTGCTGCCAATTATGATGGGCCTAATTACAGAATCTTATCGACCAAAAACACTAAAACAGTCATACCTCCCAAGCGTCATGTATCAGGTGGAGATGGTGCTAATCTCTCTCTAATTTATGGGACACAGAGACACTAGGTACACTCCCTGGGAGACATGTGGACACTGGAATACATGGGGACACAGACATTTGGGGACACTGGGAGACATTGAGACCCTATGGACACTGGCTGGGAGACATGTGGACACTGGGAGACATGGGGACACAGACATTTGGGGACACTGGGAGACATTGAGACACTAGCTGGGAGACATGGGGACACAAATTTGGGGACACTTGGAGACATTGATACACGTGGACACTGGGAAACATGGAGACACTGTGTCCCTAGTGTCCCTGTGTCCCAATGTGTGTCAGTGTCTTCATGTTTCCCAGTGTCCCCAAGTGTCTCAGTGTCTCCATGTCTCCCTGCTGCCTTTCCCCTCATCCCTCACTTCCCTGAGCTGTAGTCTGTATCTGCAGGCTGGGAGCTGCTGTCTGGACTCTCTGTGCTGTGTAGCTGCTGCTCCGTAGATCAGTGAGTAGAGAAAGGCAGGGAGGGATATGCTGTAACTTCCTATCCCTGCCTCTCTCCATACACATTGACCCCTAATGGCTGGTGCTGGTATTGCAGAGTAATCTCTGTTTATACTGAGAAAAATATCTGCATTTGTATTGCCGGTATTACTGCAATACCGTCATGGCCAGGCAGCCTCAAATACCGGCTGTGATGGTAAAATACCAGTCAGGTGGCAAACCTAAGAGTAGTGTTTTTTTTTTTTAATGGGCCTATTCCATGGACATGGGCCTGGAGCTGCAGCTCCATCAGCCCCTATATTAATCCGGCCCTAGATATAATAACATTATACAAATATATTCGTGGCTGGTACAAGCCACCAGGAAGATAAGCACACCCTGCCTTCCACATGTCACGATGGAGATTGTAACAGATGGAAATCCCATTTCTGCCCGGGCAGCACCCGAGGCTCCTGCCCAGACTAGTTCCATGAATTCAGCTGGTCTCTTTCGTGCAATTCAAAATTTCGAACAATAGTTCAAATAATCATTTGTGCGTAAGGTAGTCGTGTGCCTCTTTGTTCGTGCGTTGTTTTTACCGAATGCCGCCTCCTTCGGATGAATTATGAAGAATCTAAGTGGTCCTGGAAGTCTCAGCAGTGTTCGGGCAATTAAGTGTCCTGAAAATAGTTCCAGACACTTGACAGTCAAACCCCGCTGGACGCATACGACAAAACAAGATGGTCACCGCCACGTGTTCATGCATACAAATCGACGCCCACCCAGTGAACCACTTAGAACGTTTAGAGTTGCCGTTTGGAATAGTGTCAAATAAGTCAATTGACGGCACACAACTGTCTTGGGTGCTCGAAATGTTCGGTAAAACGTTCAGTATATGAACTAACTGGGTAAAGTCTGTTGAAATTAAAAGTTCGGATTTCAGTTTGCACAGCTATTGCAGCACACTCATTGTCCCTGAATCCCTCCAGCCTCTGATAGGGCTCCTTAATTTTGATTGCAGTGTCATGTGTTTGGGAAACTTACTGAACTACTTAAATGGTGTCTGTATTGGCAGTAGGGCTCCACCTTTAACCAAGTACTTTTTTTACAGATGCAGCTGGGTCATTTGGGTATATAGCCTACTTGCGGGGTGTTTGAAACACTGCTCCTTTGCCCTCCTCATGGTGTACTAGGGTCTCACCAGAAACCTCACTCTACAATTGTGCATGCTATTAATGTACTCTGGGCCTCTTCTGCTTGGCGTAAATATTGCCCTGACTGACGCCTTGTCCAGGTATGATTAGCCTCGCTTTTGTTCCTTGGACCCATTTGCCAGTGAGCCTGGTGCTGACTGTCCACCCTTTCTCTGGCAGCTGCTGGAACATGGCAATTCCTCCTCCCACTGCTGAGGGTCTCCTTGGCCCCTAATACCTAGAAATTATATGTTGGTCATTGGAGGGAGTGGGTACGTTTTGTTTCACTTGTGAGCCCTCTTTCCAGGGCAATGGTTCAGTCATTTGGCTACATAGGCTTATTTTTGTAGGCTGACAGGTAAGTCCAACCTTACAAAGCTTTTTCTCATTAGGCAGGTTCTCAAGGGTTGGGGTAGAGTGGTGTTAAGCGCTCCTGATGGCAGGGAAAACACTCCTCGGCACTTGCTTTCCCTGTTCCTCCCCTTATGAAATGCCCTTGTTCCGCATTGTTTTCAGCCTGGAATTTTTGGGGGCCTTGCAGTTGGGAGAGCTGGTGGCTTCCTCTAAATTGGCCAATAGGTTGAGGGTTCAGTTGTTCTATATTTCTCTCATGGGAGATGCAGTTTTGTTGTTTGTCCAAAGCTCAAAAAAGGATCAGATGGGCAGGGGTTCTTGACTGATGCTTCCTGCACAAGCCACGGAGCTTTGCCCTGTGGCATTAGTCAGGTCCTTTGCCCAGCTGTGTCTGCCCATTTCAGCCCAGTTTATGGTACATCAGGATGGGTTCTCTCTTTCTAGGGACTAGTTTGTAAAGGTGTTGAGGGCTGCTGTCGCTCATGCTGGCCTGGGTGGCTGCCATATTACATCCCATTCGCATTGGGGTGGCCACTCATGCAGCAGTCTTGGTTAAGGATCCACAGGACTTCCATGTAGTGGGCCACAGGAGGTCTCCGTTGTGCAGACTGTACATAAGACCTTTCACTCTAGCACAGACCCTTCTGGCACCAAATCACCTTGTTGAGAAACATCTGTATGAACTCTGATAAAACCACCACATCCTTATTGTTCTTACTGTAAAAGAACAAACACTTTTCTTTGCCTTAGACTAAATCTAATTTCTTCCATCCTAAATGTGTGACCTCATGTCAAAGCTATATCTATATATCTATCTACACACACACACACACACACACACATATATATATATATATATATATATCCCTGTTTATAAATAGTTGGTTTGTACCAGCCACGAATATATTTGTATAATGTTATTATATCCCCTCAGAGGTGCCATTTTTCCAAACTAAAATTTTTTTTTTTTTTAACCTTTCTTCATAACGAAAATGCTCCATTCCCTTTGATCATTTTTGTAGCCCATCTCTGCACTTTTTCTAGTGCCATTATATCCTTTTTTAGAGTGCCCAAAATTGCAGTGCATATTCAAGGTGTGGTCTTAAAAACCAGCGATTTTTAAATAGGCAAAATTATATTTTCATCCTAAGAATTTATGCCCCTATTTATACATGATAAAACCTTACTGGCCTTAGTCACTGCTGATTGACATTTCATATTGCTGCCTAATTTGTTGTCTATAATAATTCCCAAATCCTTTTCTTGTGTTGTTATCCCTAATTCACTACCATTTAAGGTGTAAGTTGCTTGTGCATTCTTGACCCCAAAGTGCATAAATTTGCATTTCTCTACAATAAATTTAATCTGCCATTTTAGTGCCTAGTCCCCTCTATCTAAATCCCTCTGCAGCAAAGCAATATCCTGCTCACATTTAATTAATTTGCAGAACTTTGTGTCTATTATACCAAGGCACTTTTGCAATACTTTTTCTCTATGGGGTCTGATTACAAATTGATGGGCAGGGCAGTCTCTGGTGTGCTTGTTTTTGTTGTTTGGCATTCTGCTATCTCGGCCGACAAGTCTGAACTGTTTCACCTTGATGGGGTCCATCTCAGTTCCAAGAGTTTGCATCTGTTTTTGGCTGATCTTCAGAATGCTTAATCTGACCCCTGTTATCTGAGTTTCTCTCTCTGGTGGCATGAGGGTATGGCTCCAGGGTAATGCAGAATTTGAAGATTTTGGTTGGGCTGTTTCCCCTATTAACCTGTTGGGGAGCCCTTCCCGAACATCTTGGTGAAGTGCTGCGGTAGCAGATTCCAGAAGCCCAGTATGCCTCTGCTTGGTTGGAAACAATGGTGGCTCTGCTACAGGATTACATGGGAACCACATCCTCTTGTGCTCTGAGGCAAATAGTTTGGGCCTCAGTACCACCACATTGGTCAAAAGTATTGTTATTTATTGTGTCTGTTAAATGTTGATTGCCTTTTAACTATTGTTTATTAAAGCAAGCAAAGATGTTTTTTCCCTTTCAATCAGTTGTCTGTTATGAGATGCCACTTTTACATTTGTATTACGATTTTGCTAATTAAATGACAATCCAGTTCAAAGCCTGGGCAAACATTGCAAATGTGCATTTTCTTGCAGCATCACTAAACCACAGCAAGAAAAGACACCATTGTAAATATTGCCACACGGGAAATAAAAATTTATATTCTATACTAGATAAAGGGTAGGTAAGGGGTTGACAAGAAAAAAAAAGAGGGATGGAACAGCTCTATCAAAACTGATCACAGCAGGGAGGGGGAGGCTGCACACCTGAAAGGAAGGGTAACCCTCAAAACTCTTCAAAGGACTGGAAAAACAGGAAACAATTACAGGGTGCGCCAAGAACAAAGTAAATAAATAAAATGGATAATAGGAAAAAAAAAAAAAAGACTGAGATTAAGAAATGCCAACTCACATTTATGGGAGCTATAACCAGCTTGAGTTAAAACAGCATACAGTGGTATTTAAACTCCCCACATGTAGGATATTCCTCTCACGAGATTTTCAGTGGAGGTTATATGAAATAAAAAAACTCGAGAAAAGGCCCATAGTGCTCTCTATATTAAAAAGTACTGGATAAAATAAGAGATGTACTTACAATTTACAGAGCAGACAAACCGCTCTGTGTAAAGCGCCTGGGTGGTACGATCCCATGGATTCTTTGGATGGTATAAAAGCTTCAGATGTTTAGGATATGCCAGGTAAAAAAAAATAAGGATAAATATAAAAGTATTTAAAATAGTCCGAAAAAATACTTTTATTTAGATTAAAACACAACGCGTTTCGCCACAAAAGGCTTCTCCAAGTGTACATAATGTTAGCCTGGCACGTGTGGGTTTATATAAGGTCCAAACAATCATCAAATTGAAAATGGTGTCTTATTTGACCTTTGACCCTAAATTAGGTCACATGGCATGTTTCAAAGGTCAAAGGACATATAAACAGGAAGTAGAAAAACTAAAAACAATAAAAACAATGTTACATAGTTGACTGGGCAAATTTACATTTGAGCTGGAAAAACAGGTCAGCGGGCTTGTGCACCACCAGCAGAATAAACCCATCCCCTGAGGACCACACGTTCAAATCCCCCCCCATCCCTCCAAGTCAAACACAAGCAATATACTGGTTATGTCAAGGGGAGAGGGGGGTTTATAAATATTATTAAAAAAAATAGAATAGAGGTGAAGTAGAAATAAAAGGACAATAAGGTTAAATATAGGGGCAAAAATATATCATATATACCCTGTTTCTTATAAAAGACATCATTAACAGTAAGATAAATAAGATTATTAACAGGATAAATATTGGAGTAAAAATATATCATTTTGTGGAGAGTAAACATGTACATTCTATTTCTTATAAAAAAGACATATATCAAATTTGTTTATTTAATAAATGATCTTTATAATTATAAAACAGTGTTATGGGGATAATTATAAAAAGTTAAAATGGTCAAAATCCGCATTTAGGCCATCTGGTGTTAATGTTTTCAAGTTAAAAACCCATTCCATTTCGGTTTTTCACAATATCTTTTTTATTTCTCCTCCTCTCCATGGGGTTGTTCATGTTTGAATGGCTGTAAATTTTAGATCGCAAGGATTTTTTGGGTGGTGTGTCAGAAAATGTTTGGAAACCGTATGATTTTCATAACCATTCCTGATATTTCTGCAATGTTCACATATCCTAATTTCCCTACGTATTGGAGGCCACATGGGCACTCTAATAGATAGACTACATTATTTGTGTTGCACGTGATAAAGTGCTTTATATGGGAAATCGCAACTTTTAAAAAATATATTGATGAAGGATTTACCCCAAGAGGTTTAAGATTGTTTAAACTTCCCTCTTCAGATCAAGAAGATAAGGAATTTATGAATGAGTGGTTCAGCAAACTAGAAACTTGTCCTTTTGGCCTGATGGATACATTAATTATAAAAAAAAAAGCAAAAAATTATAAATTTTAGATAAAGCAATTAATGACCTTAAAGAACAACTTGCACCATTCATAGACTCACCAGTGTTTAAACAAAATTCGATCCTTATCCAAAATAAAACTGAAAAAAATTGAAATGGACACAAAACATATAAAGGTAAAAAAATATGTTCAAGACAAACATGATTACGCAAATAATCAAATCAGGACATATCACCAAAATAAGAAATACAATTCAACTCTACCAGATCACAACAATAAAAGTCCTCCACCATACTATCAATCTAAACACTTCACACTTCACACACTCTCAAAGATTCGATCCCTCACTTAAACACCACACAAAAGAATTAAAATATATATCAAATTATCCCCAGAAGTTTCACACTCACAGTAACTTTGACTATGGTCAGACAGAGAAAATGCATAAGCCACTTCCATCAAGTAGATATCTCAGACCTTCTCACTATGCCCACACCAGAAAATTCACTAACTCACCCACTTATCATCACCACAATAAACGTTATTGTCACAATTACCCCACATCTTACAAAAATGATACACACACTACCTATAAAACATATAAAAAAATTTCCCCAAAACCACAAAGGTCAAGATATTCACACAAATATTATGACCGCACAGATCAACCGAGGTCTCCTATTTCTTATACTCATCCAAATAGCTACCAACTTCTATATATGGACTCAGAGGGAGACATAGAAGAACATTTTTTAGAAATCAGAACAAACACCAACCTTCACCCATTATCCTTCCACCAACCAAGAGCAAGAAAAAGAAGCCTAACATTAGAGGAGGGAGAGGTGGAAGAAGACAGCAAAAGAGAAAGGCTAGCAGATTAAAAAACACTAAAACTCTGACGCATCGCAAACCGAACCAGGGAGCACCCACACACTCCCACACTTGTAGTACACCAGGGGAATAATGTACATAACACTGAACCTGCACAACCCTGCAGACCCCAGGTATGCCACCCAACATGATGGATATATGAAAATGTGCTTACAATCTTGAAACATCAATGTTAACACTATCTTACTGTACTGCTTTAAATTATCATACCACTGTCTATGTATGATGCTGTTAACTTGCCAAACCAAGCTCAAAATTTATTACAAAAGACAGTCACATCTACCCAAATAGCTGTGTTAAGTAAGGGATTAAAATTTGCTCCAACTAACTCGTTCAAACCATTCCAAGCATTTCTGGACATTAACAAATTTGTAAGAAAAGCCACTTTAAAGAGATTTTTTAACGAAAAAGAAACCACACCCTCCCAGAAAACCCAACAAACTACACCCACACACTCTGTTTTAACCACAAACCCGGAAATTTTTAACACAAATCTTAAACCACAATCAAAATTTTATCCTTCTAATTTTAAATCCGGTCCACTAGAAGTATTTGAAAAGCTTGTTTTAAAAAATTTTAACAATATTAAGAAAAATAAATCAGAAAAACTTAATCTTAACCATCAAGAAAGAATTGCCCTAAAAGAACTACAAGCAGACGAGGACATTGTCAAAAAAACCAGCAGAGAAGGGAGGTGGTTTGGTGTTGTCTTCAGACGCCAGTTCCCAAATCCAAATGGTTTTAAATAATTACTTACTAAAAGGAAGTAATCCTAATATCCTTAATAAACAAGAGTACAACTATTTAAATAAATTATATCCAAAAATTCCAGTAATTTATTTTTTACCTAAAATACACAAAAATGAATCCTGCCCTCCTGGTCGCCCAATCGTCTCAGGTATAAACGCTATTTTATCAAATTTGTCAGAGTATATTGATATTTTACTTCAACCATCTGTAAAAGAAATGAAATCTTACCTATTCTTAAATGATTTTATCTGGCATCCAAATTATATTCTGGTGACTTGTGATGTACAGTCGCTCTATACTATTACACCACATCATAAGGGATGTGAAGCAGTCACCAGAATATTAAAAGAAGAGAATAAGATTTCAGAATTCACAATTAATTTTATTATAGGAGAGTATTATGATTATTTTAACTAATACTTTTTTCTGGTTTTTAGATTTTTTTATCTTCAGAAAAGAGGTACGGCAATGGGGACTAAGTTTGCCCCAGCTATGCTAACTTATTTATGGCTGACTGGGAGGCAGACGTTGTATGGGCAAACCTGGTCTGCTATTTTCGCTATATTGATGATTTATTTTTTATCTGGAATGGGCCAGAAAGTTCTCTTATCTTGTTTTTAGAACATTTAAATCATAATGATAGGGGCATTATTCTAACTACTGAATCTAGCAGAGAGGAAATCAATTTTTTAGATTCTAATATTTTTATCAAAGAAGGCAAGATAAACACCAAAACCTTTTTTTAAGAAGGTGTGTACAAATACTGTGATTGACCAAACAAGCTGTCATTATACCCCGTGGCTTGAAAATGCTCCAAAAAGCTAGTTCTTAAGACTAAAAAGAAATTGCTCTATACCAATAGATTTTAATACACAAACCACCATTTTAAAAAATAAGTTTTTAGAAAACAATTACTCAGAAAATAAATTAAACTCTATAATTACGAAAGTAGCTCAAGGATAGAAATAGTCTCCTTAAATATAAAGAAAAAAGTAAAAATAAGAACGTTCCATCAGTCCAATTATATTTGACTATAATAATAAAAATAGAGACATCATAAAAATTATTCAAAAACATTGGCACATTCTACTTCAAGATAACGTCTTGAAGGATATCATCCCCACAAAACCAAATATTATCTTTAGAGGTGCCCCTAATTTTAAAAGCCTTCTCACTAAAAACTATACAAAAAATAAGACAATTAAATCCTCTACTTTATCCAATGCTGAAAATGTAGAAAATGTATCATATGTAGAACTACAAAAGATTTGGTTCCAAATAAAATCACTAATTTTAAATCCAATATCACCAATAAAACATATAATATAAAGCACTTTATCACGTGCAACACAAAAAATGTAGTCTACCTATTAGAGTGCACTTGTGGCCTCTAATACATAGGCATGACATCAAATGTTTAAAAATTAGGATATCTGAACATTGCAGAAATATCAGGAATGGTTATGAAAATCATACGGTTTCCAAACGTTTTCTGACACACCACCAAAAAAATCCTTGCGATCTAAAATTTATAGCCATTCAAGCATGCACAACCCCATGGAGAGGAGGAGAATTAAAAAAGATATTGGGAAAAATCGAAATGGAATGGGTTTTTAACTTGAAAACATTAACACCAGATGGCCTAAATGCGGATTTTGACCATTTTAACTTTTTATAATTATCCCCATAACACTGTTTTATAATTATAAAGATCATTTATTAAATAAACAAATTTTATATATGTCTTTTTTATAAAAAATTGAATGTACATGTTTACTCTCCACAAAATGATATATTTTTACTCCAATATTTATCCTGTTAATAATCTTATTTATCTTACTGTTAATGATGTCTTTTATAAGAAACATGGTATATGATATATTTTTGTCCCTATATTTAACCTTATTGTCCTTTTTATTTTTACTTTGCCTCTATTCTATTTTTTTATAATATTTATAAACCCCCCTCTCCCCTTGACATTACCAGTATATTCCATGTGTTTGCCTTGGAGGGATGGGGGATTTGAACGTGTGGCCCTCGGGGGATGGGTGTATTCTGCTGGTGGGGCACAAGCCCACTGACCTGTTTTTCCAGCTTAAATGTAAATTTGCCCAGTCAACTATGTAACATTGTTTTTATTGTTTTTAGTTTTTCTACTTCCTGTTTATATGTCCTCTGACCATTGAAACATGCTATGTGACCTCATTTAGGGTCAAAGGTCAAATAAGACACCATTTTCAATTTGATGATTGTTTGGACCTTATATAAACCCACATGTGCCAGGCTAACATTATGTACACTTGAAGAAGCCTTTTGTGGCGAAACGCGTTGTGTTTTAATCTAAATAAAAGTATTTTTTCGGACTATTTTAAATACTTTTATATTTATCCTTATTTTTTTTTACCTGGCATATCCTAAACATCTGAAGCTTTTATACCATCCAAAGAATCCATGGGATCGTACCACCCAGGCGCTTTACACAGAGCGGTTTGTAAATTGTAAGTACATCTCTTATTTTATCCAGTACTTTTTAATATAGAGAGCACTATGGGCCTTCTCTTGTGTTTTTATTTCATATAACCTGCACTGAAAATCTCGTGAGAGGAATATCCTACATGTGGGGAGTTTAAATATCACTGTATGCTGTTTTAACTCGAGCTGGTTATAGCTCCCATAAATGTGAGTTGGCATTTCTTAATCTCAGTGTTGTCTGTAGCCATACTCCTTTAAGTTACTGCACCATTGGTCCCCTCTGTGTGTTTTTTTCTCTTTCATATATGCTGATGAGAACTTGACCCAAGATGTCCTGAGAACTTCTGAAGAATATACCTGTGAATTAGAGACTTTAATTTGCCTGTTTCCCTGGTATTTTTTTTTTTCCTATTATCCATTTTATTTATTTACTTTGTTCTTGGCACACCCTGTAATTGTTGTTTCCTGTTTTTCCAAGGGGTTGACAAGGTTCTTTTGCAAATGGAATAAACTGTGTACCGTTGCTGTCAGAGGTCCCATGCCTAGACACACAATATATTAATCAAACCTTTCTCAACGTCCAAACAATAAACTACAGAGCAAGTCCTTTGCCTACATATACTCACTAAATACCAACTTCTAAGCAAACAAAACTTTTTTTGTGTGTTTTTTTAAACCATAAGGTATTTAGTTGACATGATCATACATTATATGATCATACATTGCACAAGCCTACCACAACACCAATGCAGCACATTCTGTGCAGTTTGTATCCTAACCATCTAATGTCTGCTATTATGGGATTTATCCACTTACTTTTATAAGATAGATAGATACAGCAGGAAACACTCTTGACCTCATCTTCACCAATCTCTGTACCACCTCTAATCTCTCCAATGTTCCATTTCCTTTATCTGACCACCATGTACTGACCTTACATAGGCATACCCCGTACCCAAATTTCACCACCCTCAACTCTCCAATCTTGCAAAAACCTCCACTGCCTTGATCTCCAGCATCTCTCCACCAAACTCTCCTTTTACCCTTCTCAAATCTCACTTGCCCTAACTCTGCAACCTCACTCTACAACTCCACTCTCTCCTCTCAACTTGACATCATGGCACGTCCTACATTTAAACGCAGCAAGACTTCCCATTACAACCCTGGCACACCAAGCTGACCTGATATCTCAAAAATGAACTGCTGATTGCTGTTGGAGAAAGTCTCACTCTCCACAGGACTTCTTCCTCTATAAATTTATGCTGCGCTCCTACATTCTGGCTCTTTCCTCTGCAAAAGTAAATTACTTCAACACCCTCATACCCACACTGTCCCACCAACTCAAATGCCTATTTCACACTTTAATGCTTTCCTTCGCCCTGTTACTCCACCTCCCCATACAACCCTGTCCAGAGCCGGCCTTAGGCCTTTGGGCACCCTGTGCGAAAAATCTTCACAGCGCTCCCCCATTCCCATTCCCCCTTCCCCCTACATGTTTCCCCTCCCCCCCCCTTTCCACACACCCTGTCACACACACACAAACAGACAGCCATACACAAACAGCCACACACACACAGACATCGAAACATAGAATGTGATGGCAGATAAATACCATTCAGCCCATATAGTCTGCCCAGACAGTCACACATAGGCAGTCACACACACACACACACACACACAGGCAGGCAGTAAAACACAGACAGCCACACACAAACAGCCACACACACACACACACACAGGAAGACATAGAAACATAGAATGTGACGGCAGATAAGAACCATTCGGCACATCTAGTCTGCCCAGACAGTCACATATATGCAGACACACACACAGGCAGACATTCAAACACACACAGTCACACACACACACACACACACACACAAAAGGGCAGACAGTCACACACACACACAAGGGCAGACAGTCACACACACACACACACACACACACACAGGCAGACAGTCAGACACACAGACAGTCAGACACACAGACTGTCAGACACACAGACAGGCAGACACACAGACAGGCAGACACACAGACAGGCAGACAGTCAAACACACAGAGGCAGGCAGACATACACAGAAAGTCACACACACACACAGGCAGACAGCCACACACACAGACAGTCACACACACAGGCAGACAATCACACATAGTTACCTATGTTCCTTGTGGAGGCAGACAGGCAGTGCTGCTCCTGGATTCTGGTTGTTGGGGGAAGCAGGGACTCCTTCCTGCTTCCCCTGCAGCAGTTACACTGCACTTTTAGCTCCGCCCCTGTCGCACGGTAAGCCCCACACCTGCCGCAATTATTTTTTGTTTTTATCCAGGCCAGCCAAGTGTGAGCTGTGTGGCCGCACGGCGCTCCCTGCTTCATGGCGCCCTATGCGGCCGCACACCTCACACACCCCTAAGGCCGGCCCTGACCCTGTCAGCCTCAAACTTTGCAAGTCACTTCAATAAGAAGATTTCTACAATCAGGGAAGAGATCTTTAACCTCTCTCTCTCCCCTTCCAATAGATCTTCCAATATATCACCCAACCCCACTCACTCCACTGGTTTATGCTTATTCGCACCTACTACAACGGAAGAGGTTTCTGCGCTGCTCCGGTCCTCCGCCCCACCCCCTGTTCCCTTGATCCTATTCCCTCATATCTCATCTGCACTCTGTCTCCCACTCTTGATATTCCTCTCACTAAAATTTTCAATCTCTCTCTTTCCTCCGGCACATTTCCTTCACCCTTCAAACATGCAACTATAACGCCGATTCTGAAAAATCCAAATCTCGACCCCCACTCCCCATCCAACTACCGCCCTATATCGCTACTGCCATTTGCCTCCAAGATCTATGAGAGAGTTGTGTATGCAAGAATGATAGACTTCCTCGAATCCAACTCTCCGCTTGACCCGCTTCAGTATGGATTCCGCGCTTGTCTGTTGAAACAGCTGTGACCAAAGTATCCAACGATGTAATTGCTGCTAAATCTCGCGGCCATTACTCTATCCTAATTCATTTTAATCTTTTTGCTGCCTTTGACACTGTTGATAAACAGCTTCATGTCATTCTCCGTAATCTCAGTCTACGAGATACTACTCTCTCCTGGTGCTCCTTCTACCTCTCCCAGCGCTTTTTCAGTGTTTCTTTCTCTGGCTCTGTCTCTTCTCTCCAACCCCTGTCTGTTGGCGTTCCCCAAGGTTCTGTCCTTGGTCCCCTATTGTTCTCTGTCTACACTGTCTCCTTTGGTAAACTCATCAGCTCCTTTGGCTTCCATTATCATGTATATGCAGATGACACACAAATTTACCTGTCCTCTCCTGATCTCTCTCCACCTATCTTGACTTGTGTCTCTGACTGCCTCTCTGCGATTTCCAACTGGAAGGCTGCTCACTTCCTTAAACTCAACCTGTCCAAAACAGAACTTCTGGTCTTATCTCCCTCAAGTGTTGCTACTCCCGTGTCTGTCTCCCTCCAAGTTAACGGCGCCACCATCACCACTACCTCACAGGCTCACTGCCTAGGTGTTCTCTTTGACTCTGACCTCTCCTTCACCCCTCATGTCCAGTCGATCGCCAAATCATGCCGCTTCCATCTCAAAGACATAGCTTGCATCCGCCCCTATTTAACACCAGACACAGCTAAGGTGCCCTTATGCCATTGTTCTTGCCTTGACTACTGCAATCCCCTTTACAGTGGTCTTACGTATTCCCACATTGCACAGCTGCAATCTATAATGAATGCGGTGGCGAGGCTCATTTTCCTGTCTGCCCGCACCTCCCACGCCTCCCCACTCTGTCAGTCCCTACATTGGCTTCCAGTTAGATATAGTGCTCAATTTAAGATTCTGGTGCTTGCTTTCAAGTCCCTATTTAATGCTGTTCTAACCTGCGCTCTGCCGAAGACCTACGTCTACCCTCTGTCCTTACTCCCACATCTGATGCTCGCCTCCAAGACTTCTCCAGGGCTGCACCTTTCCTGTGGGACTCCCTTCCCTTCTACATTAGACTTTTACCCAGTCTCCACTCCTTCAATAAATCTTTGAAAACACACTTCTTCAGGAAAGCATATCGTTTAAACTGTTAGCGGGTTTTTATCCCCCTACCCCCCCCCACATGACTCCTCTCCTGCAACTGTCAAAAATAAGTTCTCATTGAATACTTTTCTAACATTACCCCTACTTATATTCTTTGTGTCACTACAACCCTCTACCTCTAGCATGTAAACTCATTGAGCAGGGCCCTCAACCCCTCTGTTCCTGTGCAAATATTTATCTGGTTACAATTATGTGTCTGTTAGTCCACCCATTGTACAGCACTACGGAATTTGCTGGCGCTATATAATAATAAAATAATAATAGATAGATTGATCACCAGTGTATATGTGAAATTCCACATTTGTCCACAAGGGGGAGAAATACTTCTGATAATGCAAATACAAGTTTTAAAGTGATCTTGTTATCTACATCACAGGTTCTCAACCACAAGCATGGGGTATGCTAGGCAGCCGGCTGTGCACAAGGGCAGACTAACCTCAATAGGTTCTTAGGCAGAGGCGTACCTAGAGCATTTGGCACCCGGGAAAGGTCCTATTTTTGCCCCCCCCACTCCCACCCTAAATTTCTTTAAATATGGAAATCTCACATAAGGGCACCAATATAGGAAATTATCTACTAAACAGCTAGAAAAAAAAATCAAAATTAAAAAGCCCTTTTCTTAATTTCAGTTGTTTAGTACATAAATCCCGTATGTGTTTTCCTTATGTGGGATTGCAATATTTAAGGTCACCAAATAAGGGAGCTATCTACTAAAAACATACACATTTATATTCACATAATAACACAATAGGTGTGTGTGTGTGTGTGTGTGTATATATATATATATATATATATACACGCACAATCAAAGACATAAACACACATAATCACAACACACACTTAACCACAGAAATACACATAATCACAGATATACATAAACAGAATCACAGACTCAAAAAAAATACAATCACAGACACACACAAACATTACATACATACATTTCATAATTAAGTGGTCCACCCAGCCTCCCTACCTTGCTCTAGAAGGGGGAAGGCAAGGGGAGCAATAGTGCCAGGAATACAGCTTTGTATTTCTGGCACTATAGTATCCCTTTTAAATATGAATTTGACAGTACAGTAGGAATGCTTAAGACGTAGCATCAGTTTATCGGATTGAAGAGATCCATCCGTCCGTCCCTCCCTCCATTCATCGGTTCTAGTTTACATGGATTTACCTTTTACCTACATTTACTTTATATAGGTTAAACCCAGACTCATATTTTAAACATACAGTTATTGCATGATGGAGTATGTATGATGGAGTTTATTGCGTATGCCATTGGAAATCACCTAACAGCACCTAATAGACAGCACATCGAGACTCCTCATTTCTAATTTAAGTCAATAAAATTGTACTTTTGTGTAATAAAACTGAATTTTCTGGTTCTATCATCTAACTATTAAAAATGCAGCAATGTGCTTAGGTTTACAGGTTACACAGGTTTAATGT
The DNA here is from genome assembly GCA_933207985.1 of Pelobates cultripes. Lineage (NCBI taxonomy): Eukaryota > Metazoa > Chordata > Amphibia > Anura > Pelobatidae > Pelobates > Pelobates cultripes. The sequence continues at coordinate 142,309,823 of OW240912.1, forward strand.
TATATTTACTGTAAGCAGGTAAAAATGCTACATTGACAAAAAAGTAACATTTATAGCTAAAAATAAACATTTTCTTTTTAATATACCACTGGTCAAAGCTGAATTAACTTAAGCTGACCTTAGGCAGCTGCCTAGGGCCCAGTTTTTAAACAGCGGTCCTAAAACCATCAATTGGCTTGGTCCCTTTCACCATTCCCATGTGAGACTGAGGGGTGGTCCCAAACTGGTAACCTACTTAGCCCTTAGGGATCTTAGTCATTGTCTAAAACTGGCTGATGAGCATTTCTAAAATAGGGTATGTATCAAATAAAAAATCTACCATTAAATTCACTAAACTGGAAATTTCAGAGACAATGATGCACTTGTGCATTTTATGCCAAAATAACTGAATTGGACAGGTTACCCTAATATGAAATTTAGCAGAGAATTTACAAATCTCTTATCAATTCTTCATCATTCAAGGGTTACTGTGTAAAATGTCCTGTTGGGTACTATGAATTAGTTCCTTCTTCCGTTTGCCCTCCAACCTGCAAAAAACATTTTAAGTGCCTGTAATCTGGTGCTGTGCAAAGCACCCATTGCGGACTTCCATGCCCCTCCTGATGTCGGCAAGGAGACTTGCACGATTGAATCACAGGCTTGTCTATGAGAAGCCTGTGATTGAACCATTTCACCAGCTCAGAGCTCATGTGCTAGAAGAGGAGAGAGAGAGTGGTGAGGGAGACTGGAAGGGGGCAATTTTACTGGAAGGGGGCAATTTTACTGGAAGTACTGGAAGTAATGAGAGGAAAAACGCTTCCCCTTGCAGTCACTGCCTGCAAAGGAAAGCTCAATATGCCCATTTCCAGCATGCTGCATGCACTGAGGACAGACTTATTTTATGCACAGAATTGACAATAGGTAGCCTGGGACATAATACTGTACTGCCTAAATCACGTGTTCTCGGGGTGCAATTAGCCCCGGCACATAATAAAAAATATCTCTGGATGTGCAGTGTTTCAAACAGATCAAGCCATTGAAGTGGTCATGGTGGTTGGAATAGCCCTTTAAAAGAAGGAATTTATTTGACAACAAATTATAGTGAATTGAAAGAAGAATCGCAAAATGTAGGCAAAAGGAGCCTAATTGTCATTGTAGCTACATTAAAGAATTCCTCCAGATCAGTAATTTGTGCCTATATTTTGCATCTCAGTTATCATATACTAGTTCAGTATTTAATAATGTAATCTCAATGTGAAATGTTTGAGGCATTTTGGTAACAGAGCAATGGTAAGAAAATGAAGTGAAAACATTGCTTCTGTATTGCTTTTCAACAAATCAAACTTTAGATTTTTTTAAAAATAAAATAAAAAAATATATATTTTTTTCTTATAAAATATAGTAGCTAGAGGATTAAATACAAATAAATCAGGGTAGGGTATTGCCAATTAACACTGAAATCAGGTAATACCCTCAACTGAAAGGAAGCACTTTACACAAATGCCACAATGAAACTTTATACTGAAATCATACCTCCACTAGCAAACCTCAAAGGTATTTTTCTTTGTTTCCTCTACACAGTATCGGTCAGCAATATAGATGATAATTGCTCATTGCTAAGTTTTAGGTCATCTACAGAATGCAGGTAATTAATATTTAAAAACACCATAAATAGAATAGCACCTTCTGTGGAACGGGAAAGTCTGAAATGATAAATATAGTGACTCTTAGTTGACAAATGTGTGAGATTTAGCTTACTGGCATTCTTTTTTTTACCAAGCGGAACATTTCTCAGAGCTACATTCCATTTCATGAAGTATAATGGCTTAACTTTGTGCTTCTGCATTAATGAGCCCCCTGCTCCGCCTAATCAGAGGGAAGCCATGCAGATAATTGCCTGAATTTTTAATTCACTATATGATAGGGGAATCAAAGTCACACTACAGTTGCTGAAGCTGCTTCCAGTTCCAGATCATTGAGTTTTGCAATTTTCTTTGATTTCCCCTTCCCCCTCCTTTTTTTTTTTTTTCAGTGGCTTGGTACATAGCCTGTCAATTCAAAGGCCCGAGGCATTAGGACAAGAAATTGACTCTTATTTTTTTATTTTTTTTATTTTAACATGGCACCCTATACACGCTAAGGCAAGGTTCTGGGAGAGTGAATAGATCAGTGGACTCTACACTAGATTGATCTGTCCATGCAAATTTGGTGACAACAGGAAATTTGTTTAGTGCAAGAGGGTCACTTTTTCAATTTATCTTCCAGTGTGTAATCTTAAGAAAGAAACAAGAGTAAGATAGACACTAAATAGGAAGGGTGGAAACAAAATCAAATGAAAGATCTATTTCAAAAGGTCAGGCCCTGAGTGGAAGAATTGACCTATTCAATGTGGGAAAAGTGATTATGTTGTAGACTAGATTAGATCTACTTTATCTGCTAGATGTTACTATATTTTTGCAGAATATATTTAATTGCAATCTTAATAATGTATTTTAGATTCTTTGCTGCTATGTTATTAAAAAGCAATAAATACTGTGTAAACATATCCACGTTTTAAAATCATGTAATGCACAATAAATTATAGAAGTATAGACAGTTCACCAATATAAGGGTATATATATCAATGTTTTGTATTTTCTAACAGAGAACAAGGGCTATGAGTCAGGGTGGGGGGAAGTAAAACAAAAAAATAAAAAATATATAGAGAATAAACAAAGAAGAATAAAATGCCATAACCATCATTTTTTTCTTTTTTGTTTATTCTCTTTTTGTTTTTTTGTTTATTCTCTATCATATTCACCATTTAGGGGTTACCCCCCTTTTTTTTTGTGCCCACTACCTTCTGATATCTAAATTTTGGCCCTAGGTTAATCCTTTTTGTTTTCCTCGTATAATAAAAAAATAAAAAATGAATCACTATATACTACAAATGTACGTTTATTTAATCCATTTTTAATTGTGACTTATGTTCCTTATTTAATGTGCAGGCCTGATACAAATAATAGCATTATGTGATTTTACCATACAACTTGCCTCATGCCTATGATATCTTAATCTGTGACCATAAACATAGTTATGCAATATCAAGTGTCTGAGACCTGATTAGATGATAATGAGTATGAGAATAATATTTTGCCTTTGTAATTGTCCCTATGGCTAAATTGTAAGTTTACATAAATTGTAAACAGTGGGAACCCAGCAGCTATGCTCTACTCTTGCTAATGCGAGACAACAGTGACTTTTTGTTCAATCGCTGCTCAGAGGAGAGAGAGAGAGGATTCCAAATAGACTGTATGCAACTAGCTGGGATGAGCATTAAGAAACGTATGAAAATTTTGTAAATGAAAAAGCTGTGTTGGAATTTACCAGTGCCAAAAACAATGAATCCTCAAATCACTTCTCATAGAGTACCAGCTGCCCCGCTTTTGCTAGTAGCAACATTGAAACAAAATTTGTTAATCACTAAATCCACGATCATTGGTGGTCTTTCAGAACTGGTTTCGTTTCTTATGAACGAGAGAGTCTTGGCAGCGTTCTTCACTAGCTTTCATTTTCAAAAAAAAGGTTGCGCTTCTAGTTCAATGTAGCCACGAAACTTAAATGACCGGGAACTATTGAAAAGAGAAAAAACATGTGGGAAATGTATCAAAGTGTTCTGTTCTAAAAAGTGGTGCAAAAATGTAAACGGGGAGTTGTCACCAATGAAGTGTAAATGCTTGTTAATCTGGTTCCCATGGCGATTACCACCTTTTTGGCATGTTAGATCACTCTTTAGAAAAGAACACTTTGGTACCTCTCTCCCATATTTTTCAAGGAGACTCTTGGAGAATATAATGTCTGGCACCGTCTGTCGTTGTAAAAAGATCTACCTCAGTTGATTAGAGACATAGAAGAGGTGATGCTGCTTATTGGCACTTTAGGTAGCAGAGTTGGTTTAATGATGGCAGGTTACAAGTCAGGATGGATTTATGTTGATGTCTGAGCAGAAAGCCCTCCACCATGTGTTAATAAAAGACTACTATCAGATGCAATTTCGATGGGAAAACCACCAAAATGAGATCTTTTAAACATCAGATACTGGTATATAGCAATGCGTAATTCCTAAACAACAGCAAAATATGCCTGTTTGGAGAATAAGAATAAATCAACAGCCATCAGTAAGGTATTATTATGGATTTATTTTTTGTACAGCACCATCATATTACCCAAACAGGTGTTTTGTGAAATGATCCATGGAAGTTCTAGTAAAAAAAGAGGTTGGACAATTTGTAATAAGACATGAACGTCACCTTTCTCAAACAAGTTTTCCAGGAGTGGAATACAATCATAAATGGTCAGGGCCTTAAAATGTATAATATTATTATTTTAATATTTATATAGCGCCATCAGATTCCGTAGTGCTGTACAATGGGTGGACTGACAGACATGTAATTGCAACCAGACAATTGGACGTACAGGAACAGAGGGGTGGAGCGTCCTGCTCCATGAGCTTACATTCTAGAGGGAGTGGGGTATAGTGACACAAAGGGTAAAAGTAGGGGTACGAAGTAGGATGTTAGAAAAGTGTTAATTGAGGGCTTAGTAGGTCATTTTTGACAGTTGCAGGAGAGGAGTCATGGAGGGTGGGGAATGAAAACCTGCTAACAGTTTAATTGATATGCTTTCTTGAAGAAGTGAGTTTTCAATGATTTTTTGAATGAGTGGAGACTGGGTGAAATTCTTACGGAGAAGGGAAGGGAGTTCCACAGAAGAGGTGCAGCCCTGGAAAAGTCTTGGAGGCGAGTGTTAGAGGTGGGAGTACGGACAGAGGATATACGTAGGTCTTTGGCAGAGCGTAGGGGCCTTGACGGGACATACTTGCGTATTAGGGAGGATAGGTAGGTTGGAGCAGCATTATCTAGGGACTTGTAAGCAAGCACCAGAATTTTTAATTGAGCCCTATATCTAACTGGAAGCCAATGCAGGGACTGACAGAGCGGGGAGGCGTGAGAGGTGCCGGTGGTCAGGAAAATGAGCCTCGCCGCTGCATTCATTATAGATTGCAGTGGTGCAGTCTGGGAACACGTAAGACCACTGAGAAAAGTATTGCAGTAGGCCAGGCGAGAGAGAACAAGAGCATGGACCAGCACCTTAGCCGCATCCGGGGTTAAATAGGGGCGGATGCGCGCTATGTTTTTGAGATGGAAGCAAAAGGATTTGACGATTGATTGGACATGAGGGGTGAAGGAGAGGTTGGAGTCAAAAAGAACACCCAGGCAGCGAGCCTGTAAGGTAGAGGTGATGGTAGCGCCGCTGACTTGGAGGGAGACAGGCACGGGAGTAGTAACACTTAAGGAAGGAAAGACCAGAAGTTCTGTTTTGGACAGGTTGAGTTTAAGGAAGTGAGCAGCCATCCATTTGGAAATCGAAGAGAGGCAGTAAGAGACACAAGTCAAGATGGGCGGAGAGAGATCAGGAGAGGACAGGTAGATTTGCGTGTCATCCACATAGAAATGATAACGGAAGCCAAGGAAGGCAGTCTTATTGTGTTTGTCTTTTTCCCCATTTGTACAGCGCTGCGGAATTTGTTGGCGCTTTATAAATGCCAGTAATAATAATAATAATAATAATAATCTCCAGCCAGTGCTAGCAGTGCTGACTAGGGAGGTATCACATGCTTATACTCTTAGTCCTCTTCCATATATGTTGCACATTTCACCTTCAATACATGCATAACAAATATGAATTCCCCACACCATTAATTACAGCATGCACATGCACATGCAACACTCATCAATTCTCTTTTCACATGCAAACACATTGCATTCCCTTTCTACACTAACTACGAATGTGCTTGTATATTCATTACATTCCTACCCAAGACATTTCCAAATACACGTCATCAATACCTTTCTCCACACTGAGGCCACACCAGTTTTGTTTCCACATACAGACATTCCGTTTTTACACCAATTTCCTTTCTCCACTTAATTTCTGCATTCACACACAAACAGACTTCAAATTCACTCTCCCCCAAGACTCACACTTTACATTGCCATACACACACCACCAATTCATTTTCCACACACATGCAGGTAGATATACCATCATTTCTTTTTTGCAAAGGAACAAGCAATCTATTCATTTTCCACATAAAAACATACTGCAGATTTCCTTTTTGCATACATAAATTTATTTCACACACACACCATTTGTTACACACACACACTTGACTTTCCTCACATTAATCCACACCATATACATGCTATATATTACCCATATACAAACTAACTTTCACCAATATAAAATAGTAATATAAAAGGATTAATGTTATTCACAGAGACATCATCATTGTTCTTTTTACAGAGAGACAAGAAAAAAAAAGCAGTCAATGTTCTCTGTAATGGAATCAAGGTGGGCCTCCATGGATTGAATTTGTTATTCTAGCACACCCCACAAATGCTTATTCTGATTGAGATATGGGAAAAGACAATACCTTGAACTTTTTGTCATGTTTCTTAAACCATTTCTGCACCATTTTTGCAGTGTGGCAGGGTGCAATATCCTGCTGGTTGCTAAAAGAGGCCACTGCCATTAATGAATACCTATGAAGGGTTGCACATGGTCTGCAACAATCTCTAGGTAGTTGGTACATGTCAAAGTAGCATACACATAGATGCCAGGAACCAAGGTTTCCCCGAAAAACATAACCCAGGGCTAAACTCTGCCTCTGTTGCCCTGTCCTCTTCCCATAGAGCATCCTGCTGCTATCTCTTCCCCAGGTAAACAATGCACACACCCAGCCATCCACCCATTCTAAAAGAAAGTATGATTCTTCAGATCAGGCAAGCTTCTTCCATTGCTCTATGGTGTTCTGTCACTCACGTCCCTATTTAAGGTGCTTTTACTGGTGAATAGGGGTTTTCATGGGCACTCTAAGCGGTCTGTGCCTCTGCAACTACATATTCAGCAAACTGCAATGGACTGTGTGTTCTGACACCGTTCTCTCATGGCTAGCCTTAGGTTTTTAAGTAATCTGAGCTATAGTAGTTCACTGGTAGTCCTTCCTTGCACCACCTTTGGTAGATAATAACCACTGCATACATGCTAATTTCCGAACCACATGCAAACATGCTACAATATTTGCTTTCACCCATAGGCTTTCACCCAGTCATCTAGCCATTACTATTTGGTCCTTATCAAAGTCACTCAGACCTTTTTGCTTGGCCATTTATCCTTTTTAAAACACTTTAAATTCAGGAACGGACTGTTCACTTGCTGCCTCATATATCCAACCCTTTGACAGGAGCCATAGTATGATATAATCAGCATCACCTGTCAGTGGTTTTAATGTTGTGGCTGATCAGTGTAGCTATTAAATTAAGTCTCTGAGACTATTGCATTAAATGTCTCTATGTTGTCACAACATTTAGTTTTTTTTCTTTGATATTCTTGTTTTTCTATGTTTTTATTATTTAATGCTACACTGGTTTTGCTTTATTACCACACTTTCAAAGACAGAACTATATGATCCCTTTATGTGGTTCAATAAATAAACTTCCTCATTTGCATGCTCCTTCCTGGTTCACATGCCTTCTGATATTTCCTGAAACATGCCTTCTGAGTATGTAGTTCTGTTCTACTTGCATGACTGTGTAGCCCAGGTTTTCATGTATATTAAAGGACCACTATAGTCAGGGCCGGATTAACATAGGGGCTGATGGAGCTGCAGCTCCAGGCCCAGGCCCATGGAATAGGCCCATTTAAAGTACACACTACTCTTAGGTTTGCCACCTGACTGGTATTTTAATAGCACAGACGGTATTTGAGGCTGCCTGGCCCTGCCGGTATTGCAGTAATACCAGCAATACAAATGCAGGTAATTTTCTCAGAAAAAATGGAAATTACTCTGCAATACCAGCACTGGCTAGTAGGGGTCACTGTGTGTGGAGAGAGGCAGGGATAGGAAGTTACAGAATATCCCTGCCTCTCTCTGCTACTCACTGATCCGTGGAGGAGCAGCTACACAGCACAGAGAGTCCAGACAGCATCTCTACAGCTCAGGTAAGTGAGGGATGGGGGGAAAGGCAGCAGGGACACATGGGGACACTGAGGCACCAGGGGACACTGAGGCACCAGGGGACACTGAGACACTAGGGGACACTGAGACACATGGGGACACTGAGACACTAGGGGACACATGGGGGCACAGACACTAGGGGACACTGAGACACTAGGGGACACATGGGGACACTGAGACACTAGGGGACACATGGGGACACAGACACTAGGGGACACATGATGACACATACACTAGGGGACACTGAGACACTAGGACACAGACACTGGGAGACCTGGGAACACTGAGACACTTGGGGACACTGGAAATCATGGGGACACAGACACTAGGGGACACATGGGGACACTGTCACTAGGGGCCACTGAGACACTAGGACACATGGGGACACAGACACCGGGAGACCTGGGGACACTGAGACACTAGGGGACACAGACACATGGGGATGCTGAGACACATGGGGATGCTGAGACACATGGGGACGCTGTGAGACATAGGGACATTGGGAGACATTGAGACACGGAGACACTATGTCCCCCAGCCAGTGTCCCTAGTGTCTCAGTGTCCCCAAGTCTCCCAGTGTCTGTGTCCCATGTCTCTCAGTGTGCCTAGTGTCCCCATGTCTCCCCAAGTGTCTGTCTCCCAGCCAGTGTCCCCTAGTCTCCCAGTGTCCCCTAGTCTCCAGGTGTCCCCTAGTCTCCCGGTGTCTGTGTCCCTAGTGTCTTAGTGTCCCCAAATGTTTCAGTGTCTCCATGTCTCCCAGTGTGTTCCTAGTGTCTCAGTGTGCCTGGTGTCTCCATGTCTCCCAGTGTGTTCCTAGTGTCTCAGTGTGCCTGGTGTCCCCATGTCTCCCAGTGTCCCTATATGTCCCAGTGTCCACATGTCTATGTCCACAACTGTCCCCATGTCTCCCAGTGTCCCCAAGTGTCTGTCTCCCAGCCAGTGTCCCCTAGTCTCCCAGTGTTCCCATGTCTGTGTCCCTAGTGTCTTAGTGTCCCCAAATGTTTCAGTGTCCCCATGTCTCACAGTGTCTGTGTCCCTAGTGTCTCAGTGTCCCCATTTCTCCCAGTTTCCCTAAATGTCTCAGTGTCCCCGGGTCTCTCAGTGTCCCCGGTATCCTAGTGACATGGGGACACACTGAGACATTGGGACACTGGGAGAAATGGGGACACAGACACTAGGGGACTGCGCGACATGGGGACACTGTTACTGTGATACATAGGGACACTGAGACACTGGGTGACAGGGAGACACTGGGAGCAATCCATATATACAGCAGAATCAAACTGTGAGTAGTTTGGTGATTTTACAGAATTTTCTCTGATGTCACTCCTTGTGATTTACATCACGTGATGTCACGCATGACTAATTAATTATACAAATGATTAAGGCTGGTATTTTTTTCAAGAAAGGTGGCAACCTTAACTACTCTTCACATACTCTTGCTTAAAGGAGCACTATAGGGTCAGGAACACAATCATGTATTTCTGACCCTATTATGTTAAAACCACCACCCTGGCCCCCTCTTGCCTCCCTAAATATAGTAAAATATTACTTGTATTCAATTCTGCAGCTGCTGGCTCAGAAGTGGTGGTCTGGGCAAATTACAATACTTCCCCATAGGATTGGCTGAGACTGTCAACTAGGCAGATCAGGGGCAGAGCCAGCACAAGTCCAACATAGCCCTGGCCAATCAGCATCTCCTCATAAAGATACATTGAATCAATGCATCTCTATGAGGAAAGTTCAGTGTCTGCATGCAGAGGGTGGAGACACTGAATGGCAGTGCTGCACACTAGGCAGTACTGCCCCAGGAAGCACTCCTAGCAGCCATCTAAGGAGCGGCCAGTGGAGTTATTTTCTCTGAAAAGACAGTGTTTACTGCAAAAAGCCTGAATGGAATTATTCTACTTACCAGAACAAATACAATAAGCTGTAGTTGTTCTGGTGACTATAGTGTCCCTTTAAGTTTGGAAGCTTAAGAGGGATGTATGGGAACAAAACTTGTGTGCACTTGCTGACATTAAAGTTAGTTTAGGTAATGCAGACGTTGGTCTCTCTAACACTATGGCATGTCCCCTTTCTTCTACACTCACTACAGGCATCTTTTCTCTGTCTCAGACTATATACCAGGAACTTCTGCCTGCTAGTAAGAAGGTAAGGAGACAAGTGGACCAGCGAGTGCTAGGGGACAGTCCTTAGAAAGAATGGAGTGAGCGCATCATTAGACGCATTTATGTCAAGCTCAAAGTGCTGCCTGCATAGTATGCCCTTAGTTGGACAACCTGCAGGATTGGCAGGCAGCCTGACATGCATTCATGCCAGGTTGACCTTCCAATTCTTTGGACAAACATGCCCCTTTTTGGGCATGTTCACCCCTTTTGGCAGGTCTTGTCACGTGATTAGCGCCAGTGGCACACCCTTTTACCCCGCCCATTGACTTCCGGCTTCACTGGACACTGCTGTTAGGGGTTATGGATTTACTTGAAAGATGAAAGCATAAATTAGAGAGAAATTAGCATAGAGTATGGGTTTTCTTATAGCTGCATCCTATGAGTTTCCCTCCAGCACCATCAGATACATGACGCTTGGGAGGTATGATTGTTTTAGTGTTTTTGGTCGATAAGATTCCATAATTAGGCCCATCATAATTGTCAGCACTAGTGATGTCGCGAACCCGAAATTTTCGGTTCGCGAACGGCGAACGCGAACTTCCGCAAATGTTCGCGAACCGGCGAACCGCCCGAAACGCCATTGACTTCAATGGGGAGGCGAATTTTAAAACA